>OZ020547.1:13695743-14074794 GCA_963971435.1 Lasius platythorax
CTCAACCTTCTCCTTTTTCTCCTCCCGTCCTCGAAAAGGCGCGGTTCGTTTCTCCGCAGCGCGCGCTACTTCAGGTACCTGACTGACTTTTAAATTGGCACAGCCTAAAGTACCCGAGTAACGCGTGTCGCGAACGATACGTAATGAATGAAGGAAAGCCAGCAGAGTCCAGCCGATGGTCTCCATGATCCCGTGATTACAGCTGCGAAGGATTCCTGCGCTCGTCCCTTCTGCTCCTGGTGGATCGCTTTTCTCGTGCAAATGACAGTTCTCGCACGACACACGTTGAAGCCAACGAGAGATCTCGTTACTCGCTACGATTATCGTAAGTTTCATCAGTAAGATCGTAACACTTGGAATAATCGTGGGATTCGAAATTATGTTCTTTACCACGATTGATAATACATCCTATTCTTTCGTAGAACGTCAGATTTTGCACAGACTCGGGAATTAAATGATAATAAACGGTGCGAACGTAACGATTCGTGCATTCGCATGCGGTTGATCCGCTCGAGAGTTTACGGATCCTTCGTTTAAAGAGAATAGTCTCTCGTCGTTCCCTCGAGAATGTTTCAGTGGCGTAGTATTTTAAATTAATATAGCTCGCACGATAAAATAAAGAAATTGACCTGAATCCCGAACGGATGCATTATTTAGCAGCAACTTTGCAGAATGCGATCCTAACGTACTCTTATACAAAGAACTCGAAACGTTCTGGACACGCTATAGAATACCGAATGTATAATTCATGAAGGAAAATCGGCGGAGCCTTTTCGTGACACATTACGCTGCCGGAAAGCACGCGGTTGCCGGAATCCCTCGACTTCCCTTCCGATGAACAGAGAGAGAGAGAGAGAGAGAGAGAGAGAGAGAGAGGAAGAACGAGAGGCGAAACGCGTCTGCGCGATCGACGGATAAATTTCCGCCGATTCGTCTTTTTCTCCGACGAGGCGAGAATCCGTTGGAAAGTACCGCAAGAGACCCGACAATGGACCCCGGTGTTCCCGCCGATGCTCACCTTTTGCTCGTTTATCAAACCGAGCGGGACGCGCGCGGCAGATGTTGCATCGCAGCCAGGTAACAAGATTTTCAACGATTTACATCCGCGAGATGGATATCCGCGCGCGCGAGCGATCTCTCCGCCGTCTAGAAAGCTAACTCTACGGAGATTTTTTTACACGCTTCTCGTCAACGCGACGGAATTCCTAAGAGAGGAGACATCTCGCGAAAAATTCAATTTAAAAACTCGATAAAAAAAATAACGCGCGCGCCCGTTTACGAGTTTACGCAAAATGCGAAATTTAACTGGAGTGAAAAAATATTGATCATTCTGGTTTTAAGTATAATGACACACCGCCGATACTCGATTAACGTCAAAATTTTGGAGCGACTTTCGGCGCACGCTTTTGTTTAGCAAGTTCTCTTGTCACCGCGTATGAAATGCAGGACGAACGAAGTAATGGTTCGTCGTTAATTCCAAGCGAGAGATACGTAATCGCGTGCGTATAAACGCGACGACAATGAGACATAATTTTCAATAACAGCAATGAAGTTATCGGTGGGATCTCTTTAAGGCACGATTATATCGTTAATGATCGCGCGAAACTCTCCTCCGGCGAGACATAATCCGCTTGCGTTTTTCCTCCGTTTTTCTCGCGCGATAAATCACACCTCACCGCCGCGCCGTCCGGTTTATAATTTATACCTGCAAACGTGGTCAGAACTGTCAGACTCTAATCGGCCTCGCGTTGTTTGTTTCGTTTGTGGAAAGTGCGAATTCGCGAATTCTTTCGTGCCGTTTGTGTATCCGTTTATCGGCATAACAATGCTTCTCTCGTTTCTCTTCTTTCCTTTCTCTCTCCCTCCACCTTCTTTTCCTCGCCCCGCTTCTCCATCGATAAATCACGCTTACACATCGCGTTATAATTCACTTCGCTCGGGAGAGAGGTGTTATTAAGCAATTATCTTGCGCGATGCCCGAACGGGGCAACCTTGAAAAAGACGAAAAAAATGACGTGGCGGCGACCCACTTTCTCCGACATCGCCGATAAATTGCTGACATTTCGCGAGGAATATAATCCCCGCTATGCACGTATCTCGAGACACAATCTCCTGAAATTATTTTACCTGAGACGGGATTAGATAAGTCGTCGAAATTTATCTTCAAAATTCCCAGTAATCGCTTATCTACATTTTGACGAAAATTTTCGACTCTCGACGCTTAAAAAAGCTCCACTATCTCTTGCTCCAATTTAGAAAAGATGCAACACGCGTGTTGTATGTACATACGTATAAAAATTTTTCCTTGTCACGAAATTACGCAAATGAGGTCGATCGGCGATAACAAACGCTACACACGCTACTCGACATATGCATTAAACGTATTTATTTCGGATAATGCAGAGTAAAAGTATAACAAAAAATGTCTGAAAAAAAAGCAATGAACAGTTTTTGCAATTTTACGCAATTGACATCGACTTACTTTACGAGTATCTATCCAGAAACTACTAGTTGACGGATAGGGAGAACTATTCGTTTATCCCAGCTGTGTCAAACGTGAATTCCTTCGTTATTAGCTATTGCTGATAAATCGTATCCCGGATGTAAGGATAGTCGAAGAAGCAGCACGATATACGATATATCCGGTATATTGCGGCGATAAAAACGAGGATGGCCGAAAATCGTTGGAATAATTACGAACGAGCAATCAAGTCGGTGATTCCTCATAATATAACGCTGATTGCGCAAATTTTCAAGTATATAATGAAATTACCGATCGCTCACGTAATTACATGATTTTATGTCGACCTTACCATTTTTTTTTTCTCTCAAGAAAAAATAATATAATGTACATAAACATACTTTATACATGTAAGATACAGTACCGAGATAATTTCAGATTTATCGGCGACACATATAAATCCCGTGTGACAATAATTAGGGGCTTCTAATTACCTCTGCCATTTTAAATATGGGTTAACGCCGACGTTTCTCATTTGTCAAGCTCGTTATCGTCGCGTTATCTGCTCAAAGTGAAAATTTCACTTCGCGCCAACGTCGGCTACAATGATTCGCACAAATTACACGCCGCGTGTATCGCCACGTGATTATTCCATCTTTTTCAGAAACTCGTGAAATTCGTGAATTCGTGAATTCGCGTCACTTGCGACCGGAATCGGAAAAGCACATATACTATTCCTCGGGATCTATTTCCGGGAGATGCTAACGTCACAAAGTAATTATCTCGTTTAACAGATATTCCACCTGCAGGTGCACAAAAGCGAACGATAATAGTCCTTGCACTAATTTTTTTTTCTCGAAAAATGGCATGAAAAAAAAACAGAAAACTCTAAATAGTCTTATGGTCCGATATTTCCGATATCTATTAAACGCTCCCTTTCTTTTCTTTGTAATTTCTTGCAAAAAGTAATCCGAAATCGCATAAAAGGATCACACGCACAGTTTGTTGATATTATGTTGGACAAACGCTTATGCGGCGACTTTCCGCATATTTATCGATATCATCGCGACGACATAATGTCACTCGATTTGTTCCTCGTAACTACATATGTATTTATCGACTGTACTTTTTCCGCGACACAATGTAGTTCGATGTTGAGCGATATTTATCGCATACCTTGCGCGGCCGAACCCTCCTTCTCCTCCTAGATACGGTCATGTTTCGGCAAACGATAACGCACACGTGCGATACAATAAATAAACCGCTGGCGCAAAGAGAGAAGAAAAAAAAGGATCCGCGCACGTGGCTTTACGTAAGAGAGGCGCAGCTGGAAATTTAATACTCCGAGAGCCTCCGCGCCAATGGCGCCACATTTACAACGCCGTGACATAGAAACATCTGTGTGTTACATCACTAACGTTGCAGGAGATACACTACCGAACGGCATAGAATTTATCTACAGAATGAAGATAAAGCTTTCGAGAGAAATGTGTCAAACGTAACGATATAATCGCATCTTTTTTTTTTTTGTCTCTCCACTCTGTGTAACAAGTTGTGCAATAGAATATTTTGAATGAATATTAAACGTGAAAGTAATATGTGTACATACATGGTTTAATTGTATTTAAATATATTTCAATTTAAATTAAATATAAATTTACTCCTACTTGCTAAATATACAAGCGGAACGTAAATAAAATCTGTCAACTATTATCAGGAATGCAAGCAGAAGAAGCAAGAATAAAGCAAACGGTTGATATGCACATCTTGGTATCTTGGTAGCAATCTCTTTTAAAGATTCACACGTACATACACACACACACACACACACACATGAGGCAATTGATATAGATAACGCAGACATTGACACAGAGAATTTTCAATGTCCACTGCGACTAACAATAAGTGCATTAAATACGACTAAGACGATTGTTGCTACTACTATCTACTGCTATTAATGTCTATATTCGCTATTTTAATTTCAAACAACAATATAGTGTATGTTTCCCGAAGGATATACTCGTAAGATAAAATCACATAAAATGTCATGAATGCTTTAGAACAGAGATAATGAAACATGAAAAACGGAGTTTCCGCGAGATCATCTGACGCAGGCACATATCAGAGCATCTCGCGGAATGAATAAGGTTTATACCACTAAAGGGGGGGGGGGGGATATAAGGGGGATAGAATGAGAGGCCGAAATTGCCTCTTCTCAAAAAAAGCTATTTTTTTTATAATTGTAGCCGCGTGCCTTTTCGTGTCGCTGACACTGCCATTGACGAGAACACGCGCGATCCTTTGCGTTTAATGAAGAAGAAAACTAGACAGTCATTCTTACGATGAATAATCTTTTATGATTCATGAGACCGACACCGTTAGTCATTAGAATTATACACGTACTCGTAAATAATGTAGATTGCGCGAATTATCTACAATAAACATTTTCGACGTCTCGTACTCCTAATATTTCCGTTTCCACATTGAATCGTTTCCTCGATAAAATCATGAAAATTGAAATTCAGCGATAATTCGGGACAAAAGCGTCGAATTTGTCATCGAACGCGATAACATCCGGGCTGCTGCTCTTTAACATTGTTCGATCATCACGTTACATACATCAACCCTGTGCGTGTCACGTGTGACTCACAACGATGTTATACGTCTCCCTCGTCTTTCTTCGCTACGTACGTAGATATATGCGCGAAATATATCCGCAAAATTACTTTTAGCCGTTAACGATTTATCAACAGACTTGTGACTCGAGTTATACACACTCGTCGTCATTATACACGTCGCTGCACCTTCACCTTTCTAACGTGGATTTTTCGTTGAATAAATAAAACGCGATTACTGCCCGTACCATCCAGTGCCGAATCATAACTTTTCGCTCGAAGCGAATCGATCTCTCCCCCCTTCGCTGATATTCCTTCGATCGTCGTCCTTGGCCGTCATTACGGCGGCCGATGCCGGAGGGAGGTCTCGCTTATCGTAATTACCGCATACCGTTATCGCCAGATATTTTCACACCTATTAATCGACGAGAACGTTCTCTCCTCGAAGTCGCGTTTCGCTTAAAACTTCGCGAGAAGTCGATCGCGATTTCGAGTTTTTTTTTTCTCGTGCACGACGGTTTTTTTCTCGGATAAGGATTTAAAATAAGGGGTCACTGATCCCGAAAGGTTATGTAAAAAAATATATATCTTTTAATACAGGCGTGTATGAGATTATTACTACCGTTCCTCGCTGAAGTAGCTGCCTTCTTGATGGAGCCTTAGTAAAATAAGCACAACTCGCGAACAGGAGAGAGGAGCGTCTAAGATGTCTCTTCTTCGTTCAAGTATCCGCAAGGAGAAACACCATAATTTCGCTAATCATAATAAATACAGAATATGAGCTTAATGGTCTAACCGACCTAATGTTTATGACGAAAAGGCTTCTCTATATTGCTGATAATATTACGAATTCACGAGTCGCGGGAAGCAAGTTTCAGTGCGGCTCGGAATACACATTTGATAAAAATATTAACCTTCTAAATAAACTATTAATATGCAGAACGAAAAAGTCACTTTCTTTCCACGACGAGTCGGAATAAATTGTAACCGGAGTCCGTTGCACCTCGGGATTCCTTCAGCGGACCGTCTAAGGATTTATTAACGCTCTATAGAAATAGCAACTCTCTCTCTCTATAGGGACCGCGAATGAAAAATGCATCGGCACGTTCGTCGTCCGCGGCGGAAGTCGCCAACGTGAAGGTGGGACGAGGCTCGTGTAACGGCCATTAAGAAACTTCCGCTGCGATAGATGAGTCAAGATTCCGTCGAGGAAGAGATCGCGCACGACCACCTCTCGCATGTGCAACAATAATAACGTCCGTCAGCGACTCCTCAATGGTTCCGTCGAAGAAAACACTCGAGCCACATAATTGTGACTCATTTACTGATGGCAGCTGGCGAGAGAGCGAGAAAGAGAGAAAGAGAGAGAGAGAGGCGACGCGTATATTAATGGCGCTTGTCTGGATGAAGAGAGGCATCCACGGACGATCCATGTCGAAATGAAGATTCGAAGAACTGACTAAAAATAGCGCACGGATGTAGACGATTTATTCGACGCTCTTTCGTCGAATCGATACGACGAATTGCTCGATTCGTTGAAGCAACGTTGCGCGAAATATAGCTCTCTGCACACTCTTTCGTAGAATATATATTTCTCTTTTATCAATCACCAATTTTTATTTTGCACTCGCGACACGACAATCTGCGTTTATCATCTCAATTTACAAGTATTATCACATTATAAATATTATTACAAGTTTCACCGAGCATCGATGACTTTTAGCGAGAGATGCAACGACACTGTGGGTGACTCCGCGAATAATAGAAGTCCTTTTTATCAGGTTTTACCCGCTAAAATCTAGATTCGATTAGAATGAATTTAAGCAAGCGATTCTAGTACGATGACTCGCGCCGAGAAATAGCTATTGTGTTCCTTCGGGAACGAACGGCGAGTGTGAAATTGGCAGGAAATCAACCGGCCCAGAGTATGCGGCATCGCCTTCTTATTTTTAGGTCACCGCAATGCGGGCTGGTAGAACATGGTAGAAGTACGCCGGTAGACTCGCGAGTAAATTCGAAAACTGGGGAGCGAAGTTACCGGCTCGCCATTATACGCTATTATTACATATAATCGAGATTTCATATAATCCCCCCCCATCGTAATAAATCCGCGAAAGACAAAATCCGGAAAGGGAATGATTCGCGCGTTCAAACGTTGTGCACGCGCTATACAACGCGTACGCGCATAATTATAAATCGATACCGTTTAATAATACACTTCGGGGCGTTTAAAATTTCTCCCGGGGGTGTATAATACCCCCCCCTCCCTTCCCCCTCCGTTGGGGCTGATGGAAAACGATAGCGATACACCGTGAGAGCTCATAAATTTTAACAATCGCCGCGCGCGCATCGAAACGTCGATAGTTTAAGCGTCAATTGCCGTTTAAGCGCAGTTGCAACGCGGCGACGTTTAAATGCAATTGCTACAACTGTTAAGTGCTACTTGTGAAGCGGACGATTAACGCGTAATTTATCTACGAGCTTGAACTCTCGAATATATACGATACGGATGCGTCGTTGTGCCGAATATAAGCGAATAATCATTACAAATGGGGTAGTTTTTTAAGGACGCCCGCGCGCAATTGTTCGCAATTTACGATTCATTTTGGAAAACTCATCGCGAAGGCAACGTGCGTATCATTCCCTCGGCGGTATTCGATATCAATCGTTTGACGGCTGTATATGTGTGATTCGGAGAGTGGATTAATCAGATTTCCGTAAATACAATCGTCCGGCTGATAAACGCGCGGCTGATAAGTTCGATTCCCGGCAAACATTTCGTGCGACAGCAACATCGTAAATAAATATATCTATCCGATCTCCGGAGGAAAATCGTGCGGAGAAATTTCCCCGAACGTCAGATAAAATCATGTTACATTTTTCACGAACTTTTAATACACTTGCAGCGTTACATAAAGCGCGATTAAACGGTATATCGCGATTGAGATCGGCATACAACGTGCCTGAAAGTAATATCGTGTATGTGTTTACACACGAATGGAGCTCGTTGGATGCAATTTTATATAGATCGCGATACGTTCGAGTCGAATTCGATAATGATGATAATTTCGTCCTATATAGATTACAGGAGACTGCGGAATCTTGCAATATGAGAGCAAGGTTTACATTTGATCTTAAACACATGTACAAATAAAATACATTTCATAAATATATCATTATATTTTGTTATTTTCTCTTTTGTCAAGTTTATAATTTAGTACGATATAATTGTACGAATGGAATTTTTAATAATTCACTTCGCACGAGAGGAACGCGATATCTCGAAATGCTATGCGCGACTTTTCCCAAACTATTCGCAACATTTCTTTCGCAGAAGTTTCGATACGCGCGCATCGTCAGCCATAAATGTATTTTCAGAACGATACGAGAAGAGAAAGAAACGGAAAAAGAGCCGACGGACATCTAAAAATAACCAACCCCTCTTCCCCCGCTACCCTCCCTTCAGCTCCCTCCTAATATATACATCCCTCTCTCTCTCTCCCGCTCTCTCGACGGAATCTCCGCAAAACTTGTCGGAGACTGCTCAAGGGGATCGCAAAAGTCAAGTTCAGACAATGATGATTCCGAAGCTGTGGTTCGCCCGAGGTAACGATATACGCGGTGTCCCGAAAACAAAGTTGCGAAACTTCACCCTCGACAAAATTGATATGGTCGATTTGTTCTGCACTAAAGAGAGATTCTCGTACTGCATAATTTCCGCTTGAGATTCCCTCCTCGCGGGATTTCCCTAATTTCTCGATATTCGACATATCAGATTTTCTTAATCAAAATTCTGCCGCGTCGAGGAAGAATAAAGCGCGAGAATAGAGTGCGAACAATTTGTACAGAAATAAAAAAGAAAAAAAAAAAGAAAAAGAGAATTGCATATTACGTCGTTCGCTTATTTCCATGCGAATCACTGCAACGGATCGCGATATCGCGCGTTTGCGCTTCATTAGCGCACGATTTCCTTCCACATCGACATCACCGAGAGCGCGCCACGTGTACAAAATGCCGAGGAAAAAAAAGTCTTTAGGAAAAAAAAGAGCCAGGCTTTAGTAAACGACGCGTCAGGATATAATATAGTGAAAGCTTGCCCGATGACCCCCATACATATCATCCGCGATCCGACGCGTACACGATAATGCTTTAACGCTCAAATTAACATGTTAAATTAAGAACGCTGCGCGAAGCCTTTATACGAAATTAACCCGTTCAATATCGAGGTTTCTACAATTTTGTAACATGCAAAGTTTCTGCATCATACTAATGGCAGTATAAAAAAATTAATAGCGTAAGGCTATTCACGTCTTTAACGCCTTGTGATTTCAGAGATTATATTAAATTATTAATTAAAAAATACGACACGACCTTCTTGCGTGATGATTTTTTACAATTTACAAATTCTCGCGCGCGTGCACGCGATTTGCGTCCTGAATTTATCATCGGCAACAAGCGAGAAGATTGAGATGGGAACGCTGCGCTGGGACGACGACGGAAGGAAATTGAATTAAGTTTTAATCAACGTAGTGACACTCGTTGAGAGCTTATCGCTCGGACTCTCGCATTCCCGGAGAATTACGCTTACGGTGAAAAACAAGTTATCCACACACCTACGAAGCCTAGCGAGCACGTAGGCGCGAGTAGAGAATCCGTATCTCTCTCTTTCGCGCGAAAATAGAATGACTGGCCGTCAACGTCGCGAGAACAAATGGTATTCTTCGAAAATGGCCATCACGAGGCGAGATAACGAGATTCGCGGAAGCCGCAGAGACCAAATAATCCACCGCGTCGCGAATTTGATATGAAAGCGCGGGCGGGGCTTCTTTTAATCTCCTTCCTCATCCATCTCTCGAATGCTAATGTGAAATTACTGACCTTTGACTGATATTTGATTCGATTTTTATATAATACTGCAAGATTACACTCGCGCTGGGACTGATGGAATAGAGTAATATGCAAGGAAATATATTATGCACGTATCGAGAGAAAGTAACGATCTTTCTATCTGCATAGAACTTTAAAAAAAAATACCTCGAAGAGCATTACAGAATATACTTATCTGTTTGACATATACACATACATACACATTAAATGAATAAATGTATATACATATATACATTTAAAAAATTAAATCTTTTCCTTTTAATTATAATTTTTAAAAATTACTTTTTCTCACACACGGGGGCCTTCAACAGAACCTACCTCAAAGTTTCTCGAAAGCACAACGCTAAGATAAAACGCGATACGACGTTTCGAAAAACCTGAAGCGCTTCCAGCTGATCGCGTCGGCAAAATTCGCGAAACAAAATCCCCCTAATCCGACACGCGCGTCGCGTCCCGTGTCCGCCAACGTATAGGACGGAGACCAGCCGAGGATTTATGCGACAGCAAGACACAAGAGGGATTTCACCTCTCTTGCTCGTCTGCCCTTGAAACTTTTCGTCTACGTGCCTGACCCCCGTTTATCCGAACACTGAACCAAACTGCCCTTGACGGCCGGACAGGCAAGGCCCGACGCATCGGTAGCGCGGAATGAAGGCGCGGAGAAGCAAAGGAGGCCTCGAACGAGATTCACGGATAGACGACGAGGTGCGTTGGTGGTGGGGTTCCCTAAACGAACCATGCCGTCTCCATGATGGGAGATGAGAGGAAGAAGGGGGGGCGGAGGGGGGGTCGGAGGGGGGCGACGATGGTGGAGAGAATACGGTCGCGGCGCCAGTGAACCGCACGGCCCATGACCGATTGTTCTCCGATCTCACGAATTTCAAGGACGTCTACGCCAAACCGGCTCGGGGGATGGTGACGTGGCGGGGGGGAGGAGGGGGAGGAGGGAAGGGGCGCGCGAGATTTAGAAATCCCTCTTTCTTTCATTTCGTCTACTACTCTGTCCGAATCTGAATCTCTCCCTCTCTCCGCGTCCATCTTCGTTTTCGAGACGATTAATTTAATTTCTTTTTTTTTTTCGCGATTTGTGTCGTGCAGTTTATAATATGTAACGAGCTCTCTCGTCGAATTATTCATTTTTTTTAACTTTAAGAGATTTATCTTGTTAGCAGTAATAAAAGATAAACAGATTTGTCAGCACATGAATTTTTCTAATAAAAATTTATGTGTTGACAAATAGATGTAATAAACTGATAATATAAATCTCCCCTTCGCATTATTTCAGCAACATTATTTTCCCGATTACTTTTCCCTTCATGTCGCCATGTATTGTCATAAAAGAAAAAAAGATGAGTTTCCGGCACACTTTCGATTGCGCATTTCGTTATACAATTCCGCCAAAAGTCTCGAAAATCCCATACATTTTTTTTTTTTCTGCAATTCACGCACGAAGCAATTTATAAAATTTCATCACATCTCTATTTCTGTTCGAAGCACTTTCTGCAATATCGTCTCTCTGCACTCTTACGCGGCCACGGTTTTATATTTACTCTCTTGCAAGAAAAAGAAACTACATACTCTTTAGTTAAGTCCTCGCGGAATTAATGAGGAGCCTTTAAAAGTGCTAAAAGCCACAAACGTGGAATCGTTAACTTTTATCTTAATTTACACTCTCCACTCGGCGTCGCGCGCGCGCGCGCGCTTCTTGAAGATACACGATGACGCGTTAGCGCAGGAATCCGCGCAGCGCAGACCAATGCGCTAAAGCGCAGCGCGGCGACATTCCTGCGGAACGATCCGCAGCAAGGTAGCGCGACGACATTCCAATTAGACGAGCCCGTTTCCCGTTCGCGTTCCGATCGACCACGGTCGACTTCCGCGATTACGCGGATGCGCGAAGCTCTCAGGAGATACCCTGGAGCTAGGGTTTCAGCTCACAAAATCCGATCCTTCCATTTATATCCAAAATTACAATTTGACATTAAAGTAGAATATACAATTAGTAAAAACTGAAAAATTAATACAGCGATTTGACAGTCGCGCGTCCTTAGTGCGAAGTTCTCGTACTCTGCGGAATGGAAGTATTTTAATTTTTTCAATACTGAATCAATTTTTCATAAATAATCGATAATTAATATTTAAAATCGACAAACTGACAAATTGTAGAGCTCTCGTAAATCGAAATATCTATATTTTAAGAAAACATATGTTCAAGATCGGTCGGCTTGCGCGATGGCAGCGGGGAAGAGGAGTCAGGAATTCCAGTCGAATCGCGCATCGCGGCGCATTCCTAAGGGAATTATGAGCAGGCCAAGGGAGACTTGAGGCTTTAAGGCCTGCAGGTGAACCCGTCGTGCAACGCTGATTCAGACGGAAATGCGCTGCTTATCGACGACACGCAGCGCGCCCCGCGATTTAAATGTCGCCGAGCGGTCGCGCCCGATCCTCGATAAAGCGACCAGCGGCATTAATTAAGTACTCGCGTGAGTGTGCCTCTCGTCTATATCGCGAGAGAATCTACCCGGTCTGCTAGATTTCCAGAGATTAAATACATTGCATTCTCCATAATCTCGAAATCGTGAGAACTTGGAGATATTTCCTAGTAATACAAACAGCTATTAATATACGAATAGATTTGTCCACACCTTTCATTTCCAATTCATCGGCGAGTAAGAATAAAATTAAAATTAAAAATTACGAGAATTTGTGCGTTACTCTATTTAATATAAAACTATTTTAATTTGAAAAAAAAATTTATATTAATCTTGTTTGCGATACAAGTACAGGAGTAGCCGGATTCATTTGACAAATGAGCGTGCGAATTAAAGCGGCGGATTGAAAAGGGCGTTATCGGCCTGTCGCGAATTTTTCGATACGTTCGAAAATTCTCAAACGAGTCGCTACAGCGAGAGTTGGATTTAGATACCTACATATATGTATATTTATATATCTATACATCTGTCTATCTACCTACATACCTGCCTGCCTTTGGATCGAGTGATGTTATTTTGCGACGTGTGAATTCGCTGGCGCGGCGGAAATACACATACGTACGTACTGACGATGTATTATTCGATTTCGCACACTCCTCGTATATTCCAAATTGTGAGAGACACTACGCGCGAGCGCCTGCAATTCAATCACGAACGAACACCACGGCACGATACGTACTCGTCCGGTACTGTGTCAAAAATAATCTCTCTCGTCGGTGATAACCGCACAGTGTTACTCTCTTTGTCCTAATCAAGGAGTCTTATCGCGAAAACCGGCGCGGAGCGGAAAAATTCGGCGGGTCTACGGCCTCGCGCCGGAACCGCGAGGTCCTTCGATATTTTAGGAGCGAGCGAGCATATGCGAGAGAAAGAGGAAGAATCGCCGAGTTATTTCATCACGAGTTGACGACTGGTTTTCGCGACTTGACGCGGTAGGAAACACGACGGGCTGCGACTCCGGGTTGCACAAACGCGAAGAAAGAAAGTGCTCGAACTGAAGAAGAGTGGACGAGAGAGGCAAGAAAAAGGGGAGCGCAGCGCAGGCAGGCGACAGGAGAGGGAGGAGAGGAGCACAGGCGGAGGATGTCGGAGAGATAAGAGGAAGAAAGAAGGACAATGACGGAAAGGTGGACCGACGAAAAAAAAAAAAAAAAAAAAAGAGAGAGAGAGAAGTGCGTATGTGCGAAGAGAGAAAGAGAGAGAGAGAGAGAGAGAGACAGAGGTTCGCAGACGACCGATCGGGAGAAAGAGAGGAGAGTCGACGGAGAACGTGGTGCACGAAGAAGAAGGGGAGGAGGAGATAGCGGACGTCGGTGAGGCCGCACGGCGGCGGCTCTGGTGGGGTGGCACAGACAGGGGCGGGGCACGTCGCGCGGAGGGCCCCGCGCCGGGCGCACAGGGGGGCGATGAGGAGAGGAGGAGGGTGCCTAGCAACAGGCCTGCCGGCAGCCGGGCAGAGCAGCGTGATTAAATAAAAGCGGCGTCGGGCACGGCGACCCAACAGGCGTTGACATCAGCGCGCACCAACACAAAGACCGACGTGCCGGCGAAGCGGAGGCCGGTATCCGGGTAGGGGGAGAGGGGAAGAGAGAGAGAGAGAGAGAGAGAGAGAGAGAGAGAGAGAGAGAGAGAGAGAGAGAGAGAAGGGGGGGAACGCACGAACCGGCAAATTCCCAGCCCATATGACTCTCGCCGGCTGCCGTCTCAGCCGGGTCGACTGGCTATCGAAAAAAAAAAGAAAAGAAAAAAAAAGTTTCTGGAGATAATACTCTTCGAGATAACGATAGGATTTTCGAGTGAAAAATGTCGTCGAAAAGACCGGATAAACGTTTTCTCGCGAACGGTATTTCTAGGACACTGTGTGTATTTTTTATGACAGATATTTGTATTAATTCTACCGATTTTTTCATAGGACGATTGAAATTTGAGAGTCGAATGTATTTTGGTAAAGACGTGACGTTAAAGCGAGTAGTGGATCTTGATTTCGCGATAAAATCGAATAGTATAATTAGAGAAACTCGTAAAATACTGATGCCATTAGATACACGGAATCATTCGGTACAGTGGCGTATGATTCATCATCGCTTTGAGATTCTAATCTAATTCTTATCTTGTAGCAAGACACGATATATATATCATTGGCCGTTCAAACAGAGAAATAAAACATTTGACATGTTTGAAATCATTAGTCACGTTATTGTCTGTGCGAATAATTTAAATTGAACAATGACAAATAAATTCGGAGATACTTGGAAAAAAAACGAGAAAGAAAGCCGTTAGAATTAAATCTGTGGATACGATATAGATGCAGCTGCATCTGACGCAGCGTCGAACAAAATGCCTCATTATCTCGACGCTTGACAAAATAAAAAAAAAAAAATGTTAAGCGATCGGGGAGAGGTTGCAAAAAAAATGGGAGCATAATCGCACGCGTGTGAGATGACAAAACTTTAAATATTCGGCAAGACAAATCGTAGAGAAAGACGCGTAAATGAAAATTAGTCGGAAAAGCACTTCATAGAAAATTTGGCTGTTACATATTTATTCCGATTATTCGTTTTACATCCGCGACAAAACTCCGAAATTTAATGTCCGCAGTTTCTGCGAAACTCAAATTCGATAAATTACATTTAGTTTTCGATATCGAGCAATTCGGAGCTCGGGAATAAATCTCACCTTCACGCATATTAGACAACTCTGCTGTGTCGCGCGCGCGACATATTCTCGGCGTGAAAGAGACATAAATAAATAAAAAATACACACGAAGGTCAATTTATTTCTTTTTTCGATTCTCGAGTGCAGGCGTAAAACTGCCAATTATGGCCACGCGAATTTTTCGAGAGATTCGTGCCGGTGACATGTTCGCGTCGCCGAAGGAGGCTACCGAGAACGAAGTCATCCAAGGTCCGACGCGTTTTACCTCCTTGGCTTGGCCTTATACAGATCGCGCACCTGTTTCGGATCGCCGTACC
Organism: Lasius platythorax; assembly: GCA_963971435.1. Lineage (NCBI taxonomy): Eukaryota > Metazoa > Arthropoda > Insecta > Hymenoptera > Formicidae > Lasius > Lasius platythorax. The sequence goes on from OZ020547.1 coordinate 13,711,171, forward strand.
GGATCTCCTTGCGAATCGGCCGCAACAAAGGCCGGTACGCGTAATTATCGTGCGCGCGCGTGGAGGTTATTTGTCGCAATTAACGGGCTTAATTACTTGGCGATACGAGCGCAGCACCCGCCTAGTCCGCGTATGCGCATTAAGACATAAACGAGCGGAGAGAGCTTTGAGAGGCCGAAATGCATCGCCGAAATCGATGAGCCGCGTACCGTGTGTCTTTGGAAGAGAGAGAGAGAGAGAGAGAGAGATTTGAAAGTGCAGAGCAGAGCAGAGCGGCGTCAAGCTTTTTGCGAAATTAATTTTAATTAAAGTTTTATCACGTTTATTAATATACATATAATCTTATCACCTTTAAAATGTTGTACTGAAAAACTAATCTGAAAAGATATAATACTTGCAAATTTCACAATAAAGATACCGCGCATAATTTTTTCTTTTTAATTCGCACAATATTTTTTGATATAATGATATAATTTATATGAGAGATAGATTCAGAATAAATAATAAAATAACGCTTCTTTGTACAAGATATTTTTCGCGTGGACGATGACGTTTATGTCATCGTTTTTTTTTTAAGTAATTTTTTAACGTAAATATCGTCTCAAGTTATATAATTTTCAGTTTATCAAACTTTCTTACGACCGGATCTTCTTCAGATAATTCGTCCCGTCTTACCTTACAGCGACGGAATTGCGGCTCGAAAGACACATGCGCGTCGGATAAACGCGCTTATCTCTGACGCGCGGACGATAATTTTTCGTTTATTTCGAGAAAAGCCTTATCTACCAGGGATGCGCTAGTCACAATGAACAATAAATACCTACAAGTAGAGATAGAGAGAGAGAGAGAGGAAGAGACATTCTTTCGCGATAAAATTTTAAATCTTTTTTTTAACCGTGCTATATCGTGCGTAATTCAGAATGAAAAATACATCTCGAAGCTTCGAAAGAAGAAGATTGAAAGTACAGCAAGTCCAGCTATAACGAGCCTTCTACACTATTCCGCGATCCCGAAAGCCACTTTGAATCATACTAATGACCTCGACAAAGCCACCAACACAATCGAAGCGAAACGCGAAACTCAAAATTTGCCGGCAGCGTGAAATAAGATAGTTCGTCGGTAGAGTGTAATATTCAGCGTTAATATTCCATAGCATGTGTTGTGTATAACATTGCAAAATATAAAGTCGACGAATTGCGATCAATAATCAAGAGTACAGGGAAGAGATTAAATCTGTCGAAAGCGACGGCACGCTCGTATTTTATATTTTTCGACAGCACAACTATTTCGTTGCCACTTCGAAAAAAAATAATTCCAAGTTCGTTACCTCATCATCGTTGATGAAATAATCTTTCAAATTTGCTCGATTATATAAAAAATAAATATAATTCGCGAAAAATATCCGATCAATTTTCACTCGGAGATTATTCGTCTCTATTCTGTAATTATTCGTATAAGTGTATTCAGGCAACCACGATTAAACGACATCACAGCTGTCGCTTCGTCCGACATACGGAGGCGTTGATTTCTTCAACGTCGATTCAAATTAATCCTCATTCGCATTGAATTGCACTCGCGTTACAAGGCGTGTTTCGTCGCGTTGAATTCCAGGAGCGACCGTCCGACGGATTCGAAGACGACTTTCCTCGAAGAGAAGGAGAAGAGAATCGCGTCTTATCATTTTATAACCGTTCTTATCTTTCACATACGCAACGCGAAATAACTTTATAATTACTCCGCGATATAACGTTGTCTACACAATACGCGCGTTCCGCAAGTTTCGTATAATCTTCCGAAAACCTCCCACATATCTCTTTTCGAACTACAAGGACGGCCGTGGTACAGAAAAAAGAAATATTAATATATATATTTCCGAGCGTATTCAGCAGAGCGAACGATGACTCGCCGAGAACTCGACCTTCGCTCGCTCGCTTTAACAAAATTGATACACAATTGTCGTCGTATATACAATACGCGAAATCTTTGATCTCCTCGTTCTAACAATAAGCACTGCAAATATATCATACACGCGTTTAATATTAATTTTCGAATTACGTCGCAACGAGAATATCAATTAAAACGAGACGAAACAAGAGCAAGATGGAAGTCGGATTTCGCCGTTTCGTTTTCGAAAGTTTGAAACTTTCATTATATAACTCTATCCCGCGAGCGACGCGACGCGGCTTTGTCTATAAAAAAAAAAAAAAAAAAAACCATACCCCATCGACGAGTTGCTTCTCGCGTAGCCTCCATATGCTGGCCGCGACGACGAGACCACGTCGATACATGTCGTCACCGTCGTCGTCGTCGTCGTCGTGCATGCGACACCGCAGAGGCACGTTGCAGAAAGAATCAATATCGGTGTAAAAGCAGCTTACCTGGAAGCGGATGGCGCACGTGCTCGCATCACGTCGATCGGCGAGGTTATGCCGGGCGGCGCACTGCCGGTTAAGTATGATGTACGTACGTGTGTGCGTGTGCGTATGTGTGTATATATGTGTATATATGTGTATGTGTGTGCGCGCCTCTTCCTCCCTCTTTCTCATTCTATCCTCTTCCTCTCTTCTCGCTCTCGTCGATCGATCTCGTCTCGATCGACGTCACTTGTTTTGAGTCACTCGTACATTGTACATTACCGAGGCCTCTTTTTTTTTCCCTCTTTATTCTCGACTCGCATCGACGGCCCGACGTACGCGGAATGCGCCCCCTTCCGAGAGAATGGGAGAGGGCGAGCCGACGCGCGCGTGACAGTTGAAACTTTCAAGAACTCGAGCCTCGCTCGCGCGACGTTGTTACTCCGTCGCCGTCTCGGCAGCGACTTCCTATCGCCTTCCGATGCCCCCGTTCCCGCCCCCGCCGGTTTGCCTATCGCCCCCCCCCCCCTCCTTTCCCCGCACGAGTGATGCGCCACTCGCCGTCGTCCCGAGAGAAGGAGCGAGAAAGAGCGAGAAAGAGAAAGAGAGAGAGAAAGATTCGAATCTTTCGATTTTTCGCCAAAGGGATTCTCCTTCGAGAGATTGCGAGATATTCGTGTTTCATCGCAAACTTCAATCGATGCAATCGTCGTGCGATTTCACGATCACGTTCAACGCGATAAAATTGCGAGGGATATCTTTTCCCCTCTTCTCTTTCCGCAAAAATTCCGCGGACAAAAAGCACTTCTCGGAAATGGAGCCTGTGTGCCCGACATTTCTTTCTCTCCTTCTTGCGTCCATCTCTTTCCTTCTCGCGATTGGGACCAGTGCAAATGGCCGCGTTTGAACACGTCACCAAACACTTGCGATTTATTACGCATCCCGCGTGCCGGTAACCCTAAAGAGACACGAATACGAATAGTTTATACGTATATACATGTACAAAAGCGTGTATATACCGTGTTACAAACCGGCCGACGGATATCCGGGCCGCACACTTACGAACTCGTGAAACAGCCGACTCTCCTCCCAGCGTCGAGGAGGTGCATCCGCCGGTCACAAGTATACAAAACCGCGGAAAACGGAAGAGAGAAGGATATATATATATAGAGAGAGAGAGAGAGAAGAGATAAGAATATAGAATTATACAGACACAGAAAGCGATAGAAAGAGAAAGAGGGAGAAGGAAAAAAAAAAAAAAAAAGAGACTACGAACCGCGCGAAATTGCAACAAAAACGATCCTTGAGAAACGCGAAAATATCGCGATCGACGACGAGGACGATCGTTGCCGAGCCGGGAGATTCATTCGGAGATGCAGGGCGAAAATACCTCTTCCCACGAACGGTCGACGACGAACTGGCCGAACGGCCGTTAGCACGGGCCCGCAAAAGCGCTCTCCGAAACGCCTCTACAGTCCGCTCCGCGGTGGCGCGCGACGCTACTAACCGTTCTGCGCGACGTCGGCCGCGGTCGAGCCGCGCCGAAGTCCACGCCGGCCAGCCGGCCGGCCGGTCTCGGCCGAGTCTTGGCGACCGCGCACGAACGCGACCGATCCGGAGCCGCCCGAATTCGGCCGGAAGTTGGAAGCCGTCGCTACGCGCACGCGAGACAGAGTAAGAGAGAGAGAGAGAGAGAGAGAGAAGCGCGCGGCGAGGCGCGTCGGAGCTTTGTACTTTCCGCCCCGTCTCATCGGGAATTCCTGCCGGAATCGCACACCGCCGCCATGGTCGATCCTTTATCCGCTCCTTTATACGTATATTGTATATTATACATATGTATGTACGTACACGGGACATACGGCGCGAAGTGCGCTGCGCTTGTGAGCATGAGTATAGGACGCGATAAGCAGGTACGTTTATATACATGAACGGATGCATATGAATGTGTGTGTGTGCGTGAATATGACGCGGGCCACCGACCGAAATTTTCTGCAGTCCGCGTTAAAGATCGCCGCTTGCCTCGTCATGGACGAAGCCGTGGATGAAATTCGGCTGGACGGAAGCGTAAATGAGGAAGGTGAAAGGGAACGGCGGGAAGATTATATCGGAGACAGAGAAAGAGAGACATGATAGGATCGTGAAAGGACGCGCTGCTGCACTTTTTTTCGCTGCAGAATTAAAAAGGATAAAAGTCGACGCCTCACACCCGATTTGCTTCACATATGATTCTTAGTAAGAAATAAAATTGACGCGCGAGGTTATTATATTTGTTAGATATTAGTATGGATTATCTAATAATTTACGGCGAAAAGAATGCACGTCTTAGTGAGATGTGTTATAACGTTCCCTCTCTTTCTCCCTTTCGGGAGGAAGAAAGTGCGAGAGAGAATTATTCGCCGGGAGTTAGAGTTTAAGCCCATCTGATCCGGATAAATTTTATGCGTCCGTTGGCGGCGCTCCGGTGAGAGTCATCGTTGCAGTCATGTGTAATTTTAGACGAAAATTTCGCGAAAACGCGCGCGATTCTCGCGAACGCGCTCCTCGTCGGGGATTCCTCGCCGGAACTTTCGGCGTGGGCTTGCACCGTATCTCGTAGGCGGGTCGCGCTTTGCTTATGACAGGACGAGCGCGATAACACGCTGAACGGTTCCGCGAAAACGTCCGTGTGTCTTCTTCACACGCCCGCTTCACTTCCCTTCCTCCGAGAATGCATGCAATATCGAGCGTTTAATGGTCTACCCGCATCTCGGGATGTATCGCGTGGCGGTAAAGTATCTGGGACAATGCGTTCTCTCTCTCTCTCTCTCTTTTTCTGGTCGTCGAGACTCGCGGACAAATATGGAGTTCGTGCATGAGAAATAGCGCCGATGATAGTAATAAGTATCCTGTCACCGACCGCGTCATCATCGGATCGCAGCGCGCGAGAGGAGTTAGATTTCCCCGTGCAGCATCGATTTTATGTATATCTTCGTTAATCCTCGTAGTTAGCCTGAGGGGGATGTGAATACACTCTCACATACAGAGTTATAAATCCATAAAGAAAATCTGAATAAAATTAAAATGAAATCTTGAAGTATTTTCGATATGACGATCGAAATACTCTCTTTAATCCAGGAGCGCTATTTATATCTGAGAATAATTTTTGCAGGAATTAGAAACGTGAACCGGAGGAGAAGAGACAAATATAGAGGGTGTCCTAGATTCATCGCGGTTTCTCCTTCACGTGCTATTCACGATCGGGTTCTCCGCGTGCGGCTCTCCCATATTAGGTGCAATAAATCAGCGCCTGCTTTCTTCAAGTGTGGTTTTACGAGCCGCCTTACGTAACCGGCGCGTGGATCGCATCTCGATACTATCGATCCTCTCGCGCGCAAGTCGTACGTGATATAACATATATAACCGTGCGCGTTGCCGTTATTACGCGATCTTGTGCAACTGCAGAGATAGACATTCTTGCGAGATCGACATCCCAGCGCCACCTTCCTGTGTCCTGCAACTTCTAACGTTTGCGAGAGCAGCGCGCGAACACGTTTTCGCAATCGATATCATCCCCGGGACGGGAGGACGAGGACACGTAAAAGGATTCTCCTCTCATCAGGGAAACGAGTCGCCGAGGAAGAGAGTCGACGCGCAGAGAAAGAGAGGTAAGAGACAAAGTCAAATGCAAATGCGACTAATAATATGCGAGAAACGTTATAAAGGCACTCGACGTCAAAGGGTACGGGGGCGGGTACTTTAAGCGGCTGCATTTAGAGTCAAGAACGTCGGTCCCCTCCCCCCCCTTCCACTTCCCTTCCCTTCCCTCTCTCTCTCTCTCTCTCCTCCCCCCCTTCTTTTTCTCCGTCTCGCTCCGCGGAGTCGCGTCGAGTCCCGTCCGTTAACAAGACGGCCGATAAACTCTTGACGATTTTAGTTATGCATCCTGGCGAGTGCCCTGCCCGGGCACAAAGGAGATTCTCTCGATTCCGGTCGCTACTCCGGCTCCACTCGGCCCTAACAAGATATCCGACCTCTTCGTTTATTTGCACGCGGAGAGCGGAGAATTACCGGACCGATCAAATAAATTCAGCATCCTCCCCGCGGAGATCCCGCGCTTCGAAAAACCGCGATAAGTTGCGGGGCGTAAGTTTGCGAAAGTCGTCTAATTATCGTCAAATCGATGACGGATACGGAATGTCTGTTTTTCGCCGTGTAGCGAAAATGATATATGCGTAGCTTTCTGATTTTTTTTTTTTTTTCTTTTCTTTCGCGGGTATTCCTATATTTACTATACGGATGACACGACTCCTTACGACAGGAGTTATCAGAAAAGCGCTTTACGTGCTTCCGTGACACGGGTCGAGATCTTCGAAGTCAGTAAAAAGGCACGTCAATGACTTATAAAAGATAGCAACGGAACACACGACAGCTGTGACAATGCACGGCCGCTTGTCTCTCTCTTCAGTCCACTCTCTTGCAGACACTTAGAGTTTCCTTATACGAAGATTGAACTTTTCTTGAGAGAAAAATATAGAAAGGAAATATAATTTTTTTTAATTTTTATTTTATTTTATTTTTTTTTTATTTTTTTTTGCAAACGGTCGGCGGTTCGCGAATCACGGAAAAGGTAAAGGCAATATAAAAGCGAGCTTTAATTTCGTTAAATAATTGATTTTGAAAAATTAAAAGGGAATAGTGTAATGTACAGTTTTATACAGTGCGTAGTATATTTTGAGGAAAAAAAAAATGATAGTCGCGCAGCCGAATGAGAAAAGTAACGAAAAGGTCACCGGGAAATTTCCCAACAGCCGGTAGATGCTCCAGGGAAATCAAAAGTCTGCAGATGCGATCGATACGAAAATTCGACCAATAAAAAGCGTACGGCGGGAGCTTTACGGAATTTCGTCCATATATCGGATACGCGGCGCATGCGATGCGTTTTCGTTTCGTGATCAGAGCCGTGTTCCGAATCGCGGAAGATTGATAGTATTTAATGGGTTCAAACAGCTGCAACGGCGCGAAATTAAATTCTCGGCCGTATCGCTCGTTAACAGGAATTTAATGGCGATTCATCGAATATGTACATATATACAGAATTACTCGTTGCGCAACGATATGAAATTGGAAGAGGCAGGGGAGGAAAGAAAGAAACACACACACATATATATATATATATATATAGAAAGAGAGAGAGAGAGAGGGGGAAATGACAGATCGAGTCTCGCGCGTAATTTCGTTCGAGAGTTAACTGGGTGGATCTTGCAATTTGAGAGACTAGGTAGCATCGTTTAATGAACTACGGCGGCAGAGATGCAGAGATGTCAAGTGGAGAGGGCGAAGGGACTCTACGTGGACAGTTGACACAATAAAACGAAAGGAATGTAGGAAGGGAGGGAGGGGAAAAGAAAAGATAAAAGATGAGACAGACTGGGAGAGGAGATACCGCGGCTACGAGAGTGGAGAGATGAGATAAGACAAGATGGGTGGTTGTATACCAAAGAGATGTGTGACAGTGAAGTAGAAAAGTAAAAAAAGAGAGAGAGAGAGAGAGAGAGAGAGAGAGAGAGAGAGAGAGAGAGAGAGAGAGAGAGAGAGAGAGAGAGAGAGAGAGAGAGAGAGAGAGAGAGAGGAACGGAATAGGGACGAAAAACGAGAAACGGACAGGGAGGTTTAGGTTCTTTACTCGATAAACAAACCAAACGAATACTTCATCTACTATCGCTTTTGCCGTCGAGATTTGTTTACTGTCGTACAACTCGTCTGCCACCGCGCTCATGCTCTCGATGTCCAGTGCGATTATTATCACACTGACATAAACCATTATACAAAGCCCGCAAACGTCGCGTTACATTTGCAACGGTTGATTCGCGCAGACTTCCTACGTATGAATTATTAGAAGAATCATATGTCATAATATTTTTTTATATTCATATCTCTTCCTTCTCTCGTTACTCGGGAACGTGAGTAAAAAATACTCAGAAGGACGCGGAGGGGAAGGAAATTAAGGGCTGCAGTTCCATCATCCTGCTGAGATAATTTGATACGAGAATAGATATCGCGCGCGACGACGAATCAATGAAACCGCTTTATATTAAGCTCCGATATCAGAAATGGCAGAGCAAATATATCGGTTTCTATTCTACACGAACGATTGAGCAATTGCATCGCAGGGGATACACTGCTAGCGTATGTACTATCTGCTCTCGTAGACTTCGCGGTCGCAGATATAGGAAGCAAAGTGAAATCAAGTGTCGCGAAGCTAGTAGACTAATATTAGTACCAAGTTCTTATCAGTGAATAACGAGAGATGGAAGCGACCGGTTCTCTAACAAGTCCATTGAAAATGCCGGAGACGTTACTCCCTGTCCGATCTATCTCTATCTCTCTCTCTCTCTTTCTTTCTTTCTTTCTCTTTCTTTCTTTCTCTTATAAACGCGCGCTATTTATACATCCGTATACAAGTGTGCCGGCATACACCGTATGCCTGAAATTTTAATGCCGGGGAGCACATTCGTCGGCTCGTATAACGCCGAGCTATATCCGACCTAGAACTATATCGCGCGTATCGCGACCGAGGGCAGGAGAAGGAAGGGTGATGCACGACCGATGCAGTGGAGTAGTTTTGAGATGTTTCTACAGAGTGATAACAATAATAAAATATCTAAAATATCAAGCTGTGATGAAATAATTTTTTTTTTTTTTTTTTTTTTTTCCAATAAGAGTTACATGGAAGCAAAGTGTACTATACTAGTAAAAATAGGACCTGACACGAATGACACGAATAAATAAATGCCATATATATTTTCGGGCGAAATCATTAGAGATTATTTCACCCTTGCATGTATATAATTAATGATAATAATCGTTTATGGCGCGCGCAGAGCAATTTGATTTTTGCGGAATATTTTGAGAAAAAGAAAGGGAGGAAGGAGAGGGAAGAGGAGATCTAGATGCGGAGATCCGTTTTGAGCGAAATTCTTTTTCCAGCCCCGACGTGGAAATTAATTCGCAGACCTCGTGTATATAACCTCGCGTGGCTGAACCGCCGTGGTATGCCGCATACGATCGATAATCGACACACTATCGGGCTGCCGACCCAAATGGAAATTTTATATCGGGCTGGCTTGGCGACCGATCAAACGACAAATCGTATCCACTTTGTCGCAATCCGACGATATTAAAGATTATAAATTAATCGTGTCGAAATACGTTGCGATAAACTAGTTCTTTAATTTCGTACTCTCTCTTTCTCTCTTTCTCTCTGTTAAACCATCATTGATTAACCGTCATCGATGAGAACAAATCGTTCGAGCGTTAAATGGACGAAGGAGCGACAAGTTGGAGACACAAGTTCTCAAGAACAATCTACTTCGAAACTTCTTCGCGCGCGATCCATCCCCGCGAACTAATTCGTGAGATCTGGATTTTGGGGAATACACACGCGTTCCCGGTGAACGATTCCTCGAATTCGACTCGAGATGCACGCGTGCACTCGATTGATTCGCTCGCGCGGGACGCTTTCGAGAGAGAGAGAATCGCCTTATTGATTAGACGCGCGGCACAGGCGGCGAAGTGTAAACCATCGCATCGGCTGATTATTCACACTCGGCATTACCAGGTGTACCAAATGCTAATGCGCGGCGAAGCAAGGTACTCGAGCATCTGCTTAAACAGCCCTTCGCGATCGTCTCTCACTCTCGGGGCCCAATCTCCCATCGCAAATCTCAACGACTCAATTCTCAGTTGCATAAGCGCCTCCGATCTCGCTGCTTACGCGCCCCGGGTTATCGGGGAGTGGATGTAATTCATTCGACGGTCTCGGTATCCGTCCTGCTTGACACGAATCGAAAATGAATCCCGGATTAATAACGGCGCACGAATCTTATATTGGTTTCATTCGCGATTCCGATTAAAAGATATATCGAATATGGAGAAATATATGTGTGGTACAATCGAATTATCTCATATACGCAAACCAGCCTCCAAATTCAATTAAAACTGTAGAATTCAGCTCTTTACAATATTGAACTTTTTACAATAAATGTGGAATAAAATATATCAATTATTCTAACAAAATAAAATATATTTATATACTTTGACAGCTCGCGTCAGAACAGGAGGATAAGTATCAACCATCAAGTTTCAACAAAATTTTCAAACTTTTCTCTACTAACGATGAATTTTTCAAGCTCTTATCATTGAAATATATGTAAGAAACTACGCTTTTCCTTGGGATTCTCGTGCATGGGACAAGTAAAACCACTTTCGGATAACGTTAGCTTTTCGCTTTTTCTTGTTTTCTGCTTCATCATTATTTTTTTTATCGTTAGAACGTATACTCTCTCTCTCTCTCTCTCTCTCTCTCTCTCGAGCAATATTTATGCCCTTCTAGTCTGACTTGTCTTTTGCATTTCGCGACGCGTTTATACGGGCGCAACGTAAACGATACGACTATCCGTCCGTCTCTCCCGTTCGCCCCGCGCGTTTTCGTTCTCCCTCAGGACGACTATATAGCAACTATTCGCATCGGCCATATCAGCCGGGTGCCAATAACGTACCGGGCAGATGGGAGATGTGGCGAGGACCGGGTGGTTGTTGGACCGACGTCGAACGCGAACGGGGGGGCGGGGGGGGATAACCGGGGGGGCGCTTTACCATCCGCAGACTCGTATTCATCGATCACCGCGCCCGGCTAATTATAGCGTTTCGCCAAACTCGCGCTCCTCGCAAGGGCGATGATCGCGATTATCCTGAGAATAAAATTATATACGTACTTTCGCGAAATACTTTCCAAATTTTTCGCGACTTTAACGATATCAAGTTTGTCGGAAATTTTTATTCGTCATATATATTTATATGATATTTTACGAGACGAATAAAATTTTCGACAAATTTAATATCAATTAAGGGGGTTTATTTTAAAAAAACGACCCAACTGGCAAAAGATAGTCTTTATTAAAATGATGTCATAGACGACGTTTCGTTTAGGTCCTTTTCAAGTCTTAAATAAAATAAAAACATATACAAAAATTAATTAAATTCGGAAGATAGCAAACAATAATGGAAGAGTGAGATGACAGAAGAAGAAAGGAAACGAAAACAGCGCAAACCTTAATTAGCACTAACCTTAGATGAAATATTCATATGATAAAAATTAGTGAAAACTCAGCATCGAAATAATAGATGTCAAACAACGTTCCTGTCAAGAGCAATGGTACAACACATACTGAGAAAGAGAGCAATGTTTTAAACGACTTTGATGATGTTATCATAAATAGGGTTTAAATTATCTGTGTCTTTTTGTAAGTTGATCGTGTTGTTATGTTTTTTTATGAAAAACATTTCAGCAATTTCTCTCTTTCTCGTGTGCCTTTCACAATGTAAAATATTCGGAGATGTCCAATTAAAGTCGTGCATATATTCAGTTTTATGTTTACTAATTACATTATGGTTACTCGTATGCACTTTAATATTATTGATATGTTCTTTGATTCGAGTGTTCAAATGTCTTTTAGTTTGTCCTATGTAAGTGGCGTCACATTTGTTACAGTCGATCTTATATACTATATCGGTTTTGTCCGTTTTAGATAACTTGTCTTTACCTCGTTTAATCAATTTGTCAAGTTTTTTCGGTATTGTATAAATTAATTTTAAGCTTGTTTTTTTAATTGTTCTGCTAATATTGTCACTTAAGTTTTTTATGTAAGGGTAATAAAATGCATGACGAGATGCTGAAATGTTTTTCATAAAAAAACATAACAACACGATCAACTTACAAAAAGACACAGATAATTTAAACCCTATTTATGATAACATCATCAAAGTCGTTTAAAACATTGCTCTCTTTCTCAGTATGTGTTGTACCATTGCTCTTGACAGGAACGTTGTTTGACATCTATTATTTCGATGCTGAGTTTTCACTAATTTTTATCATATGAATATTTCATCTAAGGTTAGTGCTAATTAAGGTTTGCGCTGTTTTCGTTTCCTTTCTTCTTCTGTCATCTCACTCTTCCATTATTGTTTGCTATCTTCCGAATTTAATTAATTTTTGTATATGTTTTTATTTTATTTAAGACTTGAAAAGGACCTAAACCAAAGGTCGAAACGTCGTCTATGACATCATTTTAATAAAGACTATCTTTTGCCAGTTGGGTCGTTTTTTTAAAATAAACCCCCTTAATTTTTTATTTTCACTGGCGACACGAGTATAAATTCAAGATTAAATGTAATATCGTTAAAGTTGCGGAAAATATTCCACCTCGACACAAATATGCAAATTCTATATTACGTTTCCTTGTAGTCTTTGTTACGAACTGTAGTCCAAATTTTGCCCTTCCTTAGACGTTCTTAGATTTACTTGGATTAAAGATTTAGAAGAATTAACGTGCGGTGTACAACTTTCGCAACTGCTTTTATGCTTTTTTAAAAGCCGATTGGGCGGCGACCGATCGCGAAGGACAAGAGGGAGAGAAAAAAAAAAATGCATCGCGCGCGTTTAATGCGGTACCATTGACTGGCGTTTTCGTAGTCAGTCAGTGGCGGAATTCAAAGTCAAGTACGTGGACCTTTGTCCGCTTAATTTGTCGTGCAGCTGAGCGTAATGACCGCGCTTGCCTTTGAACACCATGCGGTGTGTGAAACGTTACCGTCGTCGCGTCGGGAACGCATATTTCCACTTGTACACATTACCGACATGCGTACAACGAAAGGGAAAAAGAGTGTATGTATGTACACCACGTGTACATCTTCGTATGCAAAAACGTGTCTTTCCGATGACGTCGCAATTTCGCGACAATGTTTTCAACTTTTAGAAACAGTAGCATATCTAACAATAAATTAAAGTACATGATGCGTCACTTAACTGGCCTCTGACGTAGTCGTTGAAAATAATAGAGCAAATTATTACTAATATTTCTATATAGAAAAATATTAATATTCTTCTTTTATTAATACATTAATTTGTTTTCTAAAAATCTATTTTTTGTTGCCATTTCTTTAAGAAAAATGATAAAATTTTTAAAACATTTGATGATTTATATTATAACATACAAAGAAAGGAAGATTCGAAAACAACAGATATATCATAATCAAAGCGTTGATTAATTTGATTGCCAATGTAGAGTGCGGCCGGCAAAGTTATTCCGGTGACGATGACTCGCGAATTAAGAGTACGTTTAATATTTCGTCGCGAACGTATTCGTCCTACGTTAGTCACGTGACGAGCTTGAGCTCGAACGCGTGATTCGCGTGAATTGAGAAGAAAACTTGGCATTACTTGGCGAATTCATTGCAACAATGGCAAAGCCCGCGAGAACTCCCACATGTTAATTTCGCTGACGCGTCTCAAGTCCTTGAAAGTCTATAATTACGCGCCGTTGGAAATGAAAGAAATTCTCGGCAGGCCAGCGTCCATTGTTGTTGCATTGTCAGGTCAATTCTTTGTCCGAGACGAAGTATACTCTCGACGTACGCGACGCAATTTTTCGGTTAAATGCGATTCACATTACGTCCCCCACCCTGTATCTTTCAGTGCGCATAAGAAATGCCAATGACGTAGCAAAATGCATTTAGCGTTTAGAGAAAGAATCGATTAATATTAAAATATTAATGGCACCTCTAGCGTACGAATACACACGGTATATTTCTTTTTCTCCCGTAACGGAATGCGAAATGCTGTAACGAAAGTGCATCTTCTCCGAGGCGAGGTAAAATATTTAAAGAGGACGAGAGAGCGCTGTCGAAGCTGTCTGGAAAAAAAGAGAGATGCAACCGATGTTTTCGCAAAGGTTGCTAGGGTTTCTAGCAATTCTACGGAGAAAAGGAGAAGAGAGAGAGCCTATATAGAGTGTAAGAGGGTGCATATAAGCGCGAGAGATTGGGATTCGGGTCTAGCCTCTCCCTCTCACGGGGAGCATCACCCTCAGATTCCCCGCTGAGAAAAGACGACTGACCAGACTCACCCGGCGACGATTTTTATTGCTCGTCGCCATTCTCCTTCGTTGCGAACTTTCTGCGTCAGAGATGCCACCCACGATTCACGATGTTAATCAAATCGAACGCTCCGCTCTTTTTCTTTTCTCCTCGTTTGCTTTTCGTCAGTTCCCGGCTTACATCGACGATTTGTCTTTATTCCGAATAGAAAGAAGGAAACGTGCATGGGAAATGCGTGTGGATAGACCTCTCTAATTCTTAGAAATTCTTATAAACTCAAATAAAAAAAAAAAAGGCGCAAGTGTGCGCCGTTTGAACGATCGTAGACTGACTTACGGCTTCCGAGGTGAAGGAAGAACTCGGGAAGCACGCGGTATATAATGCTGAGTGGGTTGTTTAACGTTTTAACGGTGCGTCGTTACGTCGTTACGTCGTGTCGTCTGTAGAGGCATCTGTAAACGATAAAACCTGTATACATTCAGTATTTAACGCTGCGCGATGACGGAGTTCCGGATTCCCCGCTCACACACACACACAATTTTCCTTTCTCTTAGATTTTTAATTCGACCCTCTGCATGTCTTGAAAAAACTCGCGCCATCAATGGCTTCCATCTGTCAGACCGAATTTTTTCTTCTCGCGGCATCGGTGCTCCGCGAAACCGATAGATCGTCTCTTTTTGTTTCATTATTGCCGTTTCTCTCCTTTTTTTCTCTCTCTCTCTCTTTCTCTTTTTCGAACGTCTCGAGTGCATATTGCAATTGCGACACGAGATGATGCTCGCTCTTTGGAACGACCCTGACGGAGTCCTCGAATAGCCACGCAGACGGACACGATGACTCGATTGCGGTAGCGGATGCACGAATCTGATGAGCGTCGATTATTTTATTGATTCACGAGAATATTAGAGCGACTATCGATCGACGACTCCGCACGGATTAATTAATACATATGTAACAATATATTAAAGTAGTACGAGGTGTGTCCCGAAAATCCAAATCCAATTTTGAGCGACAAACTCTTTATACAGTAACGTCTCACATCTAAAAAGGAAAAGCATCTAATCAAGAAATTTTTACAAACAGCAAAAACACTTTTTCATCCCAAAAATCGCGCAGTAAAGTAGATATTACGTAGACATGATCGCGAAGCCGGAAGTGCGAACGGAGCCGCGTATCCGCGCGAAATCGACGGCAGCCCTTCCTGCGGTGTACAATTAATCCTTTTAGCGAAGCGTGACTCGCAGAGATAGAGAAAGAAAGAGAGAGAGAGAGAGAGAGAGAGAAAAAAAATCTCGTTCGCCCGTGTCTACGTCTCGCCTTAAGTATCTCGGTGCGGCCCGAGGGTCGTGTTCGATTTATTCGATTAAGCGCCGACCGACAATAAAGATCGGGCGACAAGAAGCGTAGCGTAAAGCCCACAGTCGGTCGTGATATCCGGTCGCTCGGGAACCACCCGGTTCGACCGGTGCGCGTATATACATGCGATTCCGCTTCCAGATAACCGCGTTGCCGCAGTTTTTGCGGATGTCACCGGCCGCTTTTTTATGGAACGCGCGTACCTACTTCGGGGCTCTCCAAGGATCGGGCGGCACGATATTAATGCGACGTCGTAAAACGCGCGAATCGGAACGTTAATGTGTCCGCCGTACTAATAATAATTAGCCAGCCCACAACGTCGCGTTTCCTTCGTGCTTAGACCCTGTCCGTGCGATCGGTTCAATTTTATTTCTGAAATCTAAAAAAAATGCTTATTTGTTATATACGTGTGTTATATTTGTTAAAAAAAAAAATGTACAATATATTTTGTAGATTTATTGAGCAAGATTTGATCATTGAGCTAGCCTCTTATGTCGTAAATTTATATCAAACGTTTCTCTATATTCGCGCGTCGCAGCGTCCGAGTGTCTTAAGAGTCTGTCTTCCATGGCAGCTGATACGTAGAATGCAGGTATGCATGCATGCACGTATGTATATGCAGGCCGCGCGTTGCAGAAACGCGTCGCGCGCGCGATAAAGAGAAACGTGCGCGGCGAATCGATACCGCTGTGACAGGCCGCGTTGCGGTAGATTTCCAAAAGGACACACAAGCAGAGCTCGGAGATAAAGCAAAGAGTGGAAATACCGAGGGCCCGTATGCGCTTGCAGGTATATCAGCGGGCTTTTAGTGTGGACGTCTTCCGACGTTTCCATTCTTCAATTGCGTTTCCGATAACGCCGAAGGACAGTTAACCATAAGTTGCAGCGTTTCAGGCTGTGCGCATATATCAGTTTTCATGGCAGACAAAGGAAGATTCGAATATCTCTCTATACTACAAAGAGAGATATGACCTTCTTTAGGACACGCGCGTGTAATAATCTTTACATTTGTCGGTTTAGAAGTTTCAAATTTCTATTTATTGCAAGATGATAAGAAGATAAAATTGAAGAGAGAAATATTTTTTAACAAAAATTAATTATTTATCAAAATAAAGAGGATATTTTATTAAGATACATCATACATATTACACGAATCGATATTATTACGTCTTGAAAGTTAAATTGGGTGACAAACTTATCGATTTAACGTCGATGTAATTAAGGTCGTTAATATAATCCCGAAAAATGAGGAACGCGGAAAAATTTATTTTTCCAGCAAAAAGAAAGGCAAATCGTATATTCGAGCAGTATGAGAGAGAGAGAGAGAGAGAGAGAGGATGAGATTTGCACGGATTCCACTCCCGAGCCCATTATCCATCCATTTTCAGCTGTATGGAAAATTAGGGAGGTGCACCGACCGACTGAAACGGTGTGTCGTTTCCCTCCGCACTTCCCTCCCACCGGAAATGCACTTCGGCATCGATCGCGCGCGCGCGTTCATGGGCGGCTCGGCGAGAAGTCGCTCTCGATCCTCGTGAGTCGCGACGATTGTATGTATGTATGTGTGTATGTATGTATGTGTGTGTGTGTGTGTGCACGAGAGGAGAGAGCAGCCGAAGCAATCGGAAATATCGGTTCTCTCGGTGCGAGCGAACGGACGATGGTCATTCCGCGGAATTTGCTCGGCGAAGCGTCGCGAAGCAAGGACTGTGTGATTCGCGCGAGCGCGGTGCACTCGCATCGATCTTAAATGTCATAATAGGCGGTGTCCTCGGTCAAGCTCGTAGCGGTGTATAAAGTGACAGGGGTAGAGGAGAGAGAAAAAGGCATTTATGTACTGTACGTTAGAAAAGATTCCGCGGAACTCCCCCCTCTCTCCCCCCGAAAGGAAATATATCACAGGATACGAAATACGTAGGAAATTATGGTCCACACGCGGTAGAGTAGGATGAATAATGTGCGCGCGAATAGGAATTACATGCATGCAGTTAAATGTAAGGAGTAGATTTCATACCTAAAGATTGAAATGTCAGTGAGAAATACAAACGATGAAAATCATTGCTTAAAAAAAAATAACTCAATATCGATTAAAAGCACATTCATTATTCGATACGATAACACATATCTGATTTTACCAAACTATCTATACAACAATCATCGTTCTTCGATGTGTTCAATGTAATTGCAAGATAATCGGGCAGTCGCAGTTGTATGAAAGAGATTTATCTTACAACACAGTAATAATAATAATAATAATAATAAAGAAGCTTGAAATTAAATAAAGATCGGTAGAGTAAAAACGCAAAGTCTGATCGAAAAATAATGGAAGATGGCGAAGGAGAGGGAAAGAGAAAGGGGATGGTGACCTTAGAGGGAGGTTGATCGTGGAAAGGTAAAAAAAAAAAAAAAAAAAAAAGAACATTGGCAAAACTGCGATGATACGCAGGCAGCGTAGCGCAGCGCAGCGCAGCGAGCGGCGCCGCCGAAAACGCAACGCGCCAGAGCGACGACGACGACGTCGACGTCGACGTCGGGCGTGGCGGATAACTGACCTCGCCTCGTCTCCTCGTCTGGCCCGGCCGCCCCTGACACCCCGTCGACGGCCGTCGGTTCCCTACCATTCCTCCCCCTCTTTCCCCCCTCTTTCTCCCCTCTTTCTCTCGCTCTCTCTTTCTCTCTCTGTCTTTGGTCCCTTCGTTCCTCTATCCGGCCAGGAACGGCACGATCGCATGCGCGGCCCGATTGCTCATTTACGAGAGATATATACGCCTTTCGTCTTTATTTATTATTCGCCGATTCGAAGCGCGGAATTGCCGCAGCGCGCAAAAGCCGCCGCGAGCGATGTTTAGTTTTTTGAATAAAAAGAAAGAGATGCGTATATACGGCCGATAATTGACGGCTCGCGAGGAGTTTGTTAAAGGAATACCGAGGGGTTTCGCGAGCAATAAGGATAATTTTTTTTTTTAATTCTTGTTCGAAACGAATCGCGGATAAAAGAAAACACGAAAATGTTACACGTCTCTCACGTATATTAATATAACGGAGATGATATATCTTTAGATTCTAGTTTCCGAAAGATTAATTTTTCTTTTCTGATTCCGACTTTCTCATTTATTTCTGCGCATCCTTGTTTTATTGGCGCGACAACTTTATATATGTATTTGATAACGGTCTTTGATAATCCGCAAAACGAGATTGTGTAATCGTTGTCTACCTCCAATTGTAATTGATATTGTGAGCACGTCGGATTTAATTTCCATATTTAACTAATCCTCTCTCTCTCTCTCTCTCTCTCCCTCTCTCAATGGCCCGCTGATCGATTTCCACGGTTGCTATTAATAAACCGATTAAATTTGATTTTTATTACCGTTCCGTACCTCCATTTGATTATCCACCCGAATGAAATTATAGCGCTTCCCACAAAGTTCTTGGCACGCGATACGTCTTCTCGCGAATTATCCTTTCGACTTATAAACCGTCGCAATATAATTCCGCGGCCGAACGAATCGTCGTCCGACCAATTCATCCTCGTAAAATTCGTCCGAGACCGAACCGCGGTATTCGTCCGCGAGCAATCTGGTTACAACGCCGTCGCGAAATAAAAGCGAAATAAAAAAAAGAGAGAGAGAGAAAAAAAATGTCGAGAGTGGCGCGGCGACGAGGACGACAACGAGGACGATGAGAGGGATCATCGATTATATTCCCGTCGGGGGAAAAAAAAAAAAAAAAAAAAAAAAAAAGAGAGAGAGAAAAAAAAACAATTCTCTCCTAGTACAGTCGCCGGTCCCGAAATCATTTTGGCGAATATTCATTTTTCCTCGGCGCGGCACCCTCTGGCACTCCGATCCTGCCGGATCGGAGAGCTACCCCTTTTCCCCTCCAACTTGCCCCCTCTTCCTCCGTCGGACGCACCAACGTCGCGTTGCACTTTCCTCCCCCCTTTGCGCCAGTCCGAACCATCTGTATCCGCGCAGAGTCCCTTCGTTGTATGCGCGCTCGAAGGTTCGCGCGTGAGATCGTCCCCTCCAGCACCCTTTCATGCCTCCCCTTCCCTCCCTCTCCCTCCCCCTCCCCCTCCCAGCTCGTATCGTTACCCTGCCGTCACCGCCGCCGCCGCCGCCGCCGCCCCACCCTGCGGCCCTTTTGCCCTCCGTTTTGCTCCCCCCCCGCTGTCCCTCGTCTGGCGCGCGTGATCTCTCGCGCACCCCAACCGATCGGCACAGACGGCTGGCGGTCTGGCCGTCTGGTTGCCCGGCAACGCGGCGCTGCCTGCCTCGATACCGGCATCGATGCGAGAGGGTGCATCCAGCATCCAGCCAGCGGCGATCTCGAGAGCCGCGCCGCAATCGCGCAAATTCCGAGAAGCCCGGCCGTCGCGCCGCGGAGAAATCATCTGATCTCTCGCGCGAGACTAGACGCGGCTTAACCTTCGGCGGCGCGACACGCGTGCTCTCCCCTCCTCCTCTTCCGCGTCTCCTATCGTCTATCGTCTATTAAGCTCAGCCATTTGATTAATGCGACATTCTTGCGACGTAAAAAGAGCTTTCGCGAGCGAAAATAGTTTTTTGTCCAACTGTCATCCATTATCGTCGTTATGCGCTATTTTCATTGGCGCTTTATTATTCTGCTTTACGAAACGTGCTTTCGACACGTCTCGGACACGAACATATGGGATTCAGCTTATCGAGCGTCCCGGATACTTCGCGATAAAAGTGAAGGAGATATTCTAGGATCCTGTACCGAGGGTCTATATTTAACGAGTCGGATTTTGCCCGTTAATTACTTGTCACGAAACTATCTTCGGCATAAGACTGTTATCTTTAACTCTGTCCTATATAGCTTTAATTAGAGTATCATTTTAAGATTGTGTGTTATACGAGCTATCATACATATCCACGTGGCAGTATATATTTGCAAGATACGTTATCTAAAGGTCGTTTCTCCGTTAACTTTAATCCGGAGCGAGGCTTTTATAACGCTTGCAATTTTTGCAGTAAAAATATTATTGAATATTCAAATAAAAAAAAGAAGATAGTTGATTAAGGAAAGAAACGTTGTAGAAAAAATTTCGTAAAAAATAAAGAGGATAGTACTGGCAAAAGTATAGTTTGCGATATCTGTTACGCGATACATATCTAAATTATATATTCCACGGTACATTTGTACTAATGATTAATCAGCTGACGAGAAGAGTGTCACTTCTCGATACACGCGTCAGCGAGACACGTCAACGGTTCGCATGAGTCACTCGCAGCCGGCTTTGACTCACAGACGCCGATTATCAGGCGGCGATTCAATTAACGGGGTCGCTCGTAATTGCTTAACCCGATCAATTAGCCGAACGGGTACGAGAATCCTCTTTCGCCGATGAGGAGACTGAGAGAGGAGACACGTGTGCGAGGATCGTCGAAGACGCGTTTATTATAGCGATGGGAAATGCGACGGCTCGTATTTTTTATCCGGAGAACCTCTGGTCGAATCTCTGCCTTTCTGCAAAATTACTTCGATGAGTATCGGTCAAAGGCGGCGAGGGGGGGGGGCGAGAAAGGAGCACTGTGAACGCGAAGGAGGGGGTTGGCGCAAACGACAAATCTTGATTCTCTCTCTCTGAAACGCGGTGGATCGCGTATGGTAGAGATTACGAACTCGTGTCGAGACTCGCGGAAAATAATTGCTTGCATTAGCGACAACGAAGGAGAGCCATGTCTCTCTCGTTTCCCCTTTCCCTCCGCCCCCTCCCCCCCCCCTCCCCATGTTGGTCATCGCGGAAAGGGCAGAAGAAGGGAGACGCATCCCCCGCTTGCGCTTCGCAGGCAGCACGAATGACGTTGTTTAACATCGTATAGTTGTGCAAAGGCAAAAACGCGTGATTTTCACCGCACTGGAATCGAAAAACGACTCGTTGTATCTGATATATATATTGCGATAACTGTTAATTGTACATGCGACACTCAGTTTTGCAATTATATTAAAATGTATATATATATGCAGAGAGAATATATATGGTACTGTTATTAAGATTATTATCATTGTTAAGAGTTTATTTTGCGAGATTATAAGTATAGGAGTCTTCAACGACGACTTTCTCTTCTTTCAAATGTATCCACGTTCGTGAACTCACGACATCGTGGACGCGGAAAGAAGAGAGAGAGAGAGAGAGAGGCTTACTTTCTTCTCGAAGAAGCAGGCAGATAGACGACACCCCGTCATTTCACCACGTGCCAGTGAGAATGTAAGAGCGCGGCTTTTGTCCGCTTTTGTGCGGAATCGACGAACGGCGTAGGCGAAAAGTTCTTTCTTTTTTTTTTTTTTGTTATAAACGTTTGTGTTCTTTCAGAATACAATGCTGAGTAAAGTTGCAGCTCTCTATAAACGGCAGGACAATGTCCCGGAAAATGTCCTCTAGGTAACTGCTTACCTACCTACCTATCCTTTCGCTTTTCCTGTTTTCTTCATTTTCTGTCTTTCTCTCTCTCTCTTTCTTTCTCGCTTGCTGGATGTCATCGGAGCTCGCACGCAACGCGTGCGTTCGCGCCGTGAAAAGCCGTGAATGGTACGCGGCAATGCTAACGCAGATATATACGGGTGTCGTCATATGTAGATATATATATATACGTATATATTGTAATATGCGCGTGTATATGTACGTACAGACGTGCCGTCAATGTCCCCGCAAGTGGGGTCTTTTATTGATAGACAACAACGACGACGACGCACACACGCATCGAGTGGGCGTCGATAGCCGTCGTCGTCACAGCCGCGGCGACGAGACATATGACGCACGCGTGGACATTCGGCCTGGGACAGGGTTCGGGAATATTCGTCGACGTGAGTAATCGCACCTTAATACGCACGCAGAGTTTGCGATTAGCCCAATGTGTCGAAATGGGAACACGAGCAAATGATATTCTGATGATTGAAGCTACCAAAGACGGTATATAACAAATATATATATATATATATTTTTTTAAACATTAATAGTTCTTGAAACAAAACGCGTTATCTTGTTCTTAGTTTTACTGACAATGAGTGTAATATATAGTTATTCTCATTATATGCGGAATCGCATACACGTAGGATTGATGTAATAATATTAAAGAAGATTGATAAGCGCGCGCGTATATTTTGCCGTTCGTTGAGCGACGAGTGAATGGAGAAAGCGTCGCGAAGACGACCGCAGCACGGCTGCTTGCAACAACATTCCTTTGTTAGAAACCAATTCCTTAGCCAATAAGGCCCGTCTGACGCGTCTGACTCATAACGCGACCGCCGCCGAGTGACTCAGGCACCGAGACCGCCAGCAATGTCCTGACGGAGGACGCGGCATATCCGAACCCGCATCCAACGCTGACGCTGTTTACTAAATTCTCGGAATGGCCGTTTTCTACGATACCGTAAATCGGATACACTAGAATTTCCTGCCGACGCGTGCAAGATGCCTTCCGAGAAGTCTCTGCCTCGCTCTGTCGAACCCCTCGGTTCTTCGATTTATCCGGACGATAATTTGCAATTTAATATAGAGAAATCAAAGTTTTTAATTTAGAAATTAAAATTTAAGATATATATCATGAGAGACTAATATAAAAGTAATATATATAAAGTGGATGATGGATACCGCACAATCCTCCAAATAAGTGCAACAATTTTTTGTTACCTATGCGATATGTCAGAGTAAAAGATGTATCTCATTGTCAGATTGATCAAATAATGCTCATAATTAATGTATATGAAATACTTTCAGATGGACATACAGGGCAGTTGGGCGTATCATTCGAGCATGCATCGGCGGCGTGGCGATATCGTGCACCATCTTACGAGAAGAGAGAAAAAAAAAAGGTCGCAGCACGACTCGAGTGCACGGCACCTGCGCGCGCGCTCGCCTTCCCTCCCGGCAGCTCGAATATTTCCGGCTCACCTTGCAACCGAGAACGCGCCGCTCGAACGAACGGTGCATCGCGCAGCTGGCGACCTCGAGAACAGATTTTTTTTTTGTCACTGATGCATCTCCCGACAATCAGTGTGGCGTATTATCGCGTCGCACTGATCGATCGTGTAACAATCGATCCACCTGGCCCGTTCGATTTCACGTGGCCGGAGAACGACGCCGCAGCTTCTTCCCCGACGCTGTCTAGCATTTCGCAGTTCGCCGATTCGAGGCTATCGAAACACCTGATATTCTACAACTGAAAAGCGTACGTTTCCGTAAAAAATATCACTTTATTCGAGACTTCATCGAAAGATTATCGTTACTATGAAACAAAATGACGATTAGCGCTCAACGTAAATGCTACATCGAACAGCATTCGCAGGAATACTGTTGTCGAGGATTTAATGAGCTTCAACATCGACGCGTTATATCGTATGTAGTATAATAGTAGTACATTATATATATAAACATTTCATTCTCTATTGTTCCTTAATTCGTAATCAATTATTTCATTCTGTACATTAACATTCCACGAAAGAAGAGCGGTATCTCATATTTGTCGTATGTAAACGATCTGTACACTTAAACATTAGATTCAGAGCGTAAAACTAGACAATATAACAATTATTTTCATACTTATTTATCGATAAATGACTCTATCATTATCATCGTTCGCGAATGTATTGCAGTAACACAGCAAGGTGGTGCCTGTTACTTATATCTGCTATTATATGTATATTATACACAATTGTTAAAATATACTTAAAATACATATTTACTCTACAGATGTATTTTATATATGTAAACATGGAAAAATTTGTATAAATTTCTCAAACTTGTTATGTGAATAATTACATTCGCGCATATCAATGTAATTGCAAGAGAATTTTCTTTGCTATGATACTACAATAGATAAAAATATAGATAAATTAGAAAAATCGGCTCGCGTCTTAAAAAATTGAATAAATAAAGTAGTAATTATTGCTCAATTTAGAAACATGTGCCTAACAAAGTTTTGCAACATTAATTTAAAAATAACGATGGATGTGTTTGATCAATTTTGCACATAGAATTCCGTCTTTAATTAAAGTCTATGGACATAAGTTTTCAAAATTTGTATTAATTTTTTAGATTCATTGGATATATCATAATACATTTGCAAATCCCTAATTAAAATATACTTTACCTCTGAGATGTGTGCTTTTCATATACTATTAGTTGAACAAATGCCATTAATTATTCTTATATGTTGGAAACTTGACTAGTTTTTTTTATACTGAGTAAATGTAATTACGTCGAAATAGTAGTCGAGACATTTAAAAAAATACTATAAAATTTTTGCAATTAATTAACAGAATATTTCACGCATAAATATAATTAACTCGGCATAACCCACATAATTTATAATAATTAGCACACACATTTCGCTTTCATGAATTCTGTCCATATTTATTATTTATAGTATGTCTGCAAAGTATTTAATTTTTCTTTTATATTTAAAAAAAAAAAAAAAAAAAGGTTTATTAGTATATTAAAAAAACCGAAAAAAACATTCTTCCTTTATACACATCAATATTTGTCTATATCTAGCAATAGATATTGTATAGATATCTCTTCTATGCAGATCAATGAAAGAACTGTTAAAAATAAATATAAAAGAAATATAAAGGATTTTTTGATACATACTTGTAAAAATGGTACTTGTCCAAATACAATGTATATATATATATATATATATATGCCGATAAAAATACTTTGCAAACATAACCGTAGATAATAAGAACATAAAAATCAATGTTTCTTTCCTAATGTTTCTACAGCATCTCGTGAGACTCACATGTCGTATTTCGCTGTTTCGAAATTTTTATTCCTGACATAGTAATCGAAATTCGCTGGAAGATATCAATAATGTGAATAATTTTTAAGAAATTTAATGAATATATATATAAAATATTATAATTATATATATATATATATATATATATATATATATAATATATATATATATAATATATAATATATATATTAATTATATATACATATATAATAATATATATATATATATTAATTATATATACATATATAATATATATATATATTAATTTTATATATATATATATAATATTAATTTTATTAATTAATATTATAATAATATTAATTATAATAATATTAATTTTATTTTAGCGGTACAGACGTGCGAAATTTCGTAGGGCGTGCGTAACGGTTTTCGGTGTTTCTGACCTGAATATCGGGGAAAATACAAAGATATGAGTATAAATTAAGCACTACATTTTTTCACTGATTTATTATAAACATATGCTACGTACCTCGTGACTGTATTGTGAAATTCAGTAAACTGTTCGCATGTGGCTGTAGGAGCCCCGCCTGCGTTTTGCAGCGGCATCGTCAGGATAGCTTCTCTTAGCCATTTCGACATAAGCTGAAAAATATATAAAATAAAATTTTTATACGAGATGCGCGAAAAATCTATTATAAAAACTAATAAAATAAATCTTACATCTGTGTCATTTCGGGTAAGTTCTATAATGACATCAGCTACATCGGATAGCATGTAAGAAGACAGCTCAAATACTGAAGCATGTAGTAATTTTATAACTAATGTTTGGCCCTTCTCTTGCATTATATTTTGTACCAATTGTCGCCGTATCGTGTAATCTGATCGATCCTAAATATAGATAAAACTATGATATAAATTGAGATCTATGCACATGCATGTTGAGAAGGAATTTTATTTTAATGTTTATTCTCAACGCGTTTAGAAAATTACCTTATAACTGCGGCCGCTATGCAAGAGATCGTAAAAGAATTTCATTACTGAACTGTTGGCGTCTCGGTGATCCAAACTGCAAGCCATTATAGCGCAATCTACAATGCTCCCGATAACGGGAGAATGTAATAAAGGGACAGGAGCTCTTTGAAGAAACCTTTTATGTAAAAAGAAACGAAACATTAAGATATCGCATGAAGGCAATTGACAGATACGATAATTTTATCGCTTGATTGATTAATCATCACTATCACCTGGCGCATAACCTGAATAGATCATCTACTGTGTCAGGATGATTTTTCAAGCCATCCTCTTGTTCGAGAAGGGCAAAAGTTGGACCAATAAAGGCTTGTAACATATTTACTAGATTCCATACACATTCCGAGTCAGTCGCGTATTCGTCCACCAATATGGAGCCAAGATACAAAAAACAACTATGTTGATGTACAGTGTATAATGGTACGATCTATGTGGAAACAAAAACGATTTATATGCATTAAATAAAAGTAAAACATAATGGTATCATTATAACACGGTCGAAAATCAATACCTGTTTCACAATCGGTTCCAGCAAATGAGCAGAATATTTGCCTACGCAGCGTACCGCAAAACGTATGCAACGGCAACATCTCTCCATGACTCTCACATCCCGTTGATATTTTTCGCACACATTCGACAATACTGGCCACATCTATGAACACAAATGATGATATAATACTCGAACTTGCACGAATGTCATTAGTATCTTACAAGGACTTGTCGTCTTTAATAACACTCACTTCAACGACCACACTTTGACAAGGATGAGGTTTATTGGATTCGTCGATATTGGGTTCGTCGATATTGGGTTCATCGATATTGGGTTCGTCGATTGGGTTCGGGATTTGAGGATTAGTGTGCTTAAATATAGCAGCTAATCTGTCCAGCCATATCACAGGATCAGTCTTGGTTCCTCTCTCGATTGGAATACTATCCGTGAGAAGTGCCCATAAGGAACTCGCTTGAAAACAGCACAATTCTCGCATTGCCGTAGTAATTTCCTCGTGTGGTAATCTCGCCAAAATTATCGACACTCCTGTCACGACACACATATGACACAAGTAGCGCTTATCATTTAGTTCCGTTAAAAATTAACGCGAAAAAATTAATAGTAATGGATAATAAAATCATATAAATCTCGTGTATATATCTCGTAATTGTATGCGTTTGCAAAGAATACAATTCACTAAATACCTTTCAGTAGGCCAATCGCTGCATCGTTACTGATAGGAAAATTGTCGAGGGAACGTGCTATTTGTAAAAGTCCAGAAAAGTGCGAGGACATATGTAACGGACAAGCTGTACATATGCTTAATAGTGCACCCGAGGCAGCAGTTCCTAAACCTTTTTGATTTAAACATGCTAAGAGGAAATTTAACACTGGTTCTGAAATAATGAAAAATTTTGATATATTATAATACTATATTGGAATATATATATCTAAATTGATGCCAAATGTTTATCAAAATCTTACCTAGCGATTGCGGATGCCTATCTATCCATTCACATAGCTCGCCTAACAGGAGAATACTAGTATAGCGTACAGCTATGTGAGTATTTTCTGGTAAATGAAGAATAGCTTCTACCACTTTCGGAACTACGTCATTTTCTTCCCTGTTATACAAAATTAGTCATTGTTATATTTAATCTCCAAGTGGCTTTGTTTCATAATGAACATAGAAGGAACATACGGTAGAATGTTTTTCGCCACCGCTTGCATTACGAAAAGCGCAGCCTCGGTGGAATCCCAGGTAGGTGTATGTACAGCTTGACCCTGTGGTCCAGGTCCTCCGGTCAACGACGAGAACATTTGTCGGAAACAGTGGCTACTTCCAACTACAAACACTACATCTTTTATCAGATCCGATACGCGGTTTCGGAAGTCGGCAAACTCTTCTCCTCCTCCTCCTTCTTCCACGAGACCCAACTGGCAATTAATGTGTAAATTCTTGTAATTATCAATCTATTGTATTAGATAATATTGCTATTATTTAATAAAATCCTAGTAAATACTAACATGGTCTGGTTCCATTTGGCAATGCCTGCAAAGGGCACCGATCAATCTCTCAATATGCGGTCGAAATACAGTATTGAGTCCGTCGCTATTTTTTTGATAAAGAATTTCCGATAGCCGATACCACAGGTTAAAAGTTATCTGTGCAACCTTAGCAAAAGATGTTATATAATCAGCGATCAAAACATTTTAAATCAACAAAAAGTATTTATCTAATAACATTGAATCAAAATTTATACACTTTCTATATATTTACCTCATAATCATGATGACCAACGCATGTGAGTACAAGGTCCAAAATTTGTGTGGCATAAAACTGCTCCCCACCTTCGGTAGCTTCGCTACCTGCTACCATAAGTTCTAGGAACGTTTCGGCCAATTCCGTGAATATTCGACAGTAATTTATAGATCTGTAATATAATTAATGACTGCAGTTTTATGCTACAAACATACTTGAGTATATCGAAGAATTTACTTTTCCATATCCTCGTGGGCAACTGATAAGTGATACGGCTGTTCTAAATTCATTACACTTGTGAAAATACATAATTGCACTTGCTGCAATTGAGCTTGTGCAATTGCACTTGCGCTGTTGTTGATACGATTGGTGTCTTCTCCTAGCGTCTGCAAAATTACGCAGATGCAGTCAGTAGCAGTTTCATGCAGTTGCGAACCAGCCATATGATTGCTAAGTACCTATAAAGTAAAATTATTCGCAATAAAAAAAAAGGACAGAAAATAATTGATTTCTTTCGAAAGCTCGTTATAAACCTCAAGAGACTTACTTGCAAGGCATAAGCAATTACGTCGCTTGAGGGTATGGCTTCAAGCGGTATTGCATGAACAGTTATCCAACTGGTAAAACATCGCAAAATAGTCGCTCGGATTTGTACATTATCACTGCCATTCTTTAGGCACATTTTCTGCAATTACACTATATATGAAATATTGAATAACTAACATTAAAATAATGGGGAAGACATTCATACATTATCATATCATATAAATCAGATAAAAAAAAATTATTATATGCAATATCGTTATTACACATACTAGAAATTCCGTCATAGTATCTGCACTTCCATTAAATTCAAGCGACATATGATGTCTACGATTAGCTCCCAGCCTATATAAAAATAAAACAATTGTAATTCTTTGATTATTATTTTTATAACATCAAATAAATGAGATATTTTGCTATACCTGAGCGATCTTGAACTTGCTTCCTCTGGGAGCACTGTCAATATTTCAAGCAACGGCCAGAGATTTGCGGTACTTGTTCCAAATCTGTTAATTAAATCCACTATTGGTTTTTGCCACGATTGCATTTGTAGGACCAGATCTGCTAGTGCTAAGCATAACTGTAAATATGAAAATTTGAAACTATTAATAAAAACTATGCAACACTTAAATAGCAGAAAAAAAATGTAGAGTCAAAGAATTTATCAAAAAATATAAAAGAAGTTTTATTAGAGAATATGTATAAAGACCTGAGTAACGATAGCAGAATTAGTATGTTCATTAATTTGCGATATATGTTCCAGCAAGGAATCTCTTAATGAAATATGAGCCTCCTGGGGTAATTCATGAAAAGAGAGTTGTATTTTAGTACGCATTGTCTGCGCAGCAAAGTAACAAGACTCTATATTTCGTTTTTGATGCAACATTTCGTCAGCTATCTTCCATGCGAACACCTGTAAAACACATATAAAAGTATCAAAATAATAAATTCTTTTTACAAAACCTGAAACACGATAAAATAACTTGCATATCCTGCAGAGTCAAGGATCGTATATCATGATTACTAATTAAATGGTTCAATAAAGATCCATCGAATACAATAGATGAAAAATATAAATGAAAGGTACAATGTCATTAGTTTCATGCTTGATTTAATTCCCTCATTATATTACAATGTAAAATACATTCTTTTTAGCCAGTAATAACACATTCCCCCCCTTTCAGGTTAGCCTCCCGACACACTCATTCTCGTTGCCGATTAGGCAAAGGTAGCAAGAAATCTGCACGCTTGTACCGAAGATGAACCGAGTGCGTGCGAGGAGGAAGAAAGATAATGAAGAGGATTACAATTTTTCTCAAGACTAAAACACACAATCGCGGATAGGCTCACCGATTTCTGCAATTCTCCCAGCCATAGCGACGCTTTTCCTGGCTCGGCCGGATTTGTATTATTATATAAAGAGCACACGGCCTGGTAGACGGTATCCAGGTTCGGCGGCGAATCCATGCTTCAGAGAATATTCGGGCACCGCGAAATCTCCATACAGCTGATTCCCGGTTGACACAACAGATGCGCTCGCGCGGCTGTCGCGGTCGGACGTCTCTCGCTCCGTTCCGAGAACTTAACCTCCACCGGACAGTGCACGGACGGAGGAACTCGTTGTAAGCGGTTTAGCGATTTCGTTCTATTCAGCCGTCATACCTTATCGCACTCGAAACGTACGAATTACAGGTATAAAATGTAAATTGTAAAATAAGCATATATATGATACATATGTATATGTATATGCGAGAGGAGGAAGACGGGTGGAGGAAAATTTGGAAAAGAAAGTACCGCTAAAAAGAGTGTAGCTCGAAGGAACAGATGGTCCGCACTCACGACGAAATATATACGTATGCATAATCGCTCTTCGGTGAAGAGACACGCGATGCGGAAAATGTAACGCGAAAACAAACAGGTCCCTTTTATAATAATATCCTCCTTTATAAAAGCGTTCTCTCGTTCACGGTCTTTCTGCAATTTAATTTTTCTTATGTAAAAATAAAGATAATTCCCTGTATAGGTATTTTCAGGGGAGTATACAGAACGGAAAATAATTTTTTTCAAAGATCAATATGTTATTATCCAAGTGCCATTTATATATATATATATAAATTTGTTTTAAGTTTCGTAAAAACAAATTGGCAAAATCGATGATTCGTTTATTCCAGAGGTTCCATCGGCAAAGTAGGCTCAAGCGCCTCGACGATGCGCAGATTCGACGTTCGTTATCGGTCTGCAGATAGAACCTTCGAGACGCGGATGTGGTTTCCACTCTCCATATCCGATGCGCAGTGAGGCGAAATTCTTTCGTAGTACGTGCGATGACATGAGCCGAAGAGTTGACAGTTTGGTAAACTGACAACCGGAGACTCCACACGACTGTAATCCACGATGAGTGAATATAAGATACCGATAATCGAGCCGACGATAGACTACACAAAGGTGTCGATAAATGAGATCTTAACGTTTCTCGTGCATAAACATCGCCATCGAGAACGATGACGTTCGTTAGGATGCTTAACGGGATGATAGTCAGTGCAGGGAGCAGGCCTGAAATGATTTGTATTCTAGGTACCGCCGATCAACCAAAAACGAACCGTCTCTTTCATAAATCACTTTATTACCCATACCGTTACGTTTTTGAATAAATTCGCCCTGTGCTGCGAGGAGAGACTGTACGAGTTTGAAAATAAGTTGCAAAAGTTAGAAGCATCGTTAGAGATACTAGAATCGCGGGTACGTGTATATTTTGTGCGAGCGTGCATAGAGAAATTGTAATAAAAAAAAATTTTTTTGCGCAATAAATTATCTAGAGTTTAACATCTTTTCAATATTTCGTTTTGCTTCTGCATAGTTATCTTCTATACCTGGTTTAGAGCAAGAACATTGTAAAGAATCAGATAACGTTAATGAGAATGATACGAGTAAATTGGAGGAAGTAGAAGTACGCAAAGTGGACGAGTCTGATAACAGTGAAGTTGAGCCTAAAGACGAAGAGACAGAAGTACAGTCTGCAGCTAAAGATCCTCGCTATGAAAGGTACTTTAAAATGTTACACTTTGGTGTACCAAAACAAGCAGTTAAATTAAAGATGGTGCAGGAAGGACTGGATACATCTATATTGGAGTAAGTGTGATATCTGTTTTCACTTATACAGATATTGTAACATTCATATATACATTTAATCAACGTTGTTAGTAATATGTATAATTAACATTAAATATCTCAATATTCACATTTAGATATTAACTGTAAAAATTAACTTAAATTCTCTATCATTAAGAGAAACACACATTGCTATTTTAATATAAAAAAAAATTATATTACTGTGCGCACACAAGTTATAATTTATTTTACACATCTGGTACAAGACAAATGCAAATACTAAGATACATAT
Source organism: Lasius platythorax (assembly GCA_963971435.1). NCBI lineage: Eukaryota > Metazoa > Arthropoda > Insecta > Hymenoptera > Formicidae > Lasius > Lasius platythorax. Next base: position 13,743,743 of record OZ020547.1, read on the forward strand.
AATTTTAGTGCCTCTTTTTTCTTATCTTGTTAGCAATCCACAACAGATAGTTTCTATACCACGGTCGTCAGATAACAATGAGAATCAAGGTGAATAAATATTAAGGTGTTGGCGCTGCTCATTTTAGACATGTTGGACATTTTCACGTTATAAAACACAAATCATCCAAATAAAGATGTATACAAATCCCTGTAGATTTATTTATTTCTTATTAAATACAGAATATGCTGAAAACGTTGAGTGGATAATTTAGAACTGAATCATTTGACCCTGAAAACAGCAGTAATTTTGTTAATTCAATGTTTCATCTTTGTTTAAATATTTTTCCAAACATATTTGTACTCACCTTCCTCTTCTTGTCGCCACCCAGTTCAAAGTGCTTGCATCTTTTCAGCGGAATTTGTTTTCTGTACTTGCATTCCGTACATTCCATCCTCAGTACAATTTTCTTGGTCGTTTTTGCCTATTCATACATACAATATGATAAAGTATTATTTAATAGAAAGCAAAAATAATTTTTATTATTTTAATATAATATATGCGTCTACTGTTAATATTGATGATCGTATCAGTCGAATCAATATTTTAACATTTTAATTAATAACACTGAAGACTATTACGATAGAGAGCGACATTAATGAATTTGCATGTTAATTAGAGAGTTTATAATAGTATTTATTAGTTCTAGTATTATTAAAACTGGCTTTATTGTGCATTGACTAATAAATATAGTACAAAACTGCGATTCGTCTTTAAGTATTTTTAATAATGCAAGGATATGCGTGCTTACTTTCTTTCTGAAGATGGGCTTAGTTTGACCGCCGAAACCTTGCTGTTTGCGGTCATAACGTCTTCTACCCTGCGAGGCATGTCTCTCCTTACTCTTCTTGTACTGCGTCACTTTGTGAGTCTTGTGTACCTTGCATTTTTTGCAAAAAGTACGCCTTTGCTTCGGTACGTTAACCTATAAAGAATCCAAAAAAAAAGCGCACAGATTTAACAGATATTACATCAATTTTGCCGAGTAACGCCATTTATTTCCGAGAAGTACATCTTGTTAGATTTACGAAATTTTATTGTATCGTCGCGAGGAATCAAAACATTTAGTGCGTGTTCCTGCTTGGAGGTTATGTTCCGTCACGTCACAATTCTTGCACGTCGAGTTAAGATATTTATAGTAAATTTCAAAGAATATATTTTAGACGCGAATGCGGATTTCGCGATGCGCTCAACGATAACGATCTCGGAAATATTCGCGGATAAAAATGACTCGTCGCAGCATCGTATCAACCTACCATCTTGAACGTATAGAAAGAAAAGGGAAACGCAATTCGACCGGAAATCGAGGCGCCTGTATAGACGGGAACTGTACGCGGCGCGTCTGCGCAGACGTCTCTCACGTTGCGATAAATTCATGAACCTTGAATATATATATTTTTTTTGCGCTCCACATGCATAAATATTAATACGACGTGACTGATGTTATAATATTCCACGAATCTTGAATCTCTCTCTCGCGTATTAAGGCAGCGAGAGAGAGAGAGAGAAACTGCCTACGAGATGTCGATTCCGTCGCCGCGAAACCACGAATTTACGCCATTAACCCACAGCCGGCATCAAAATTGGTGTATAAAACCATCCAATCAATAAGTGATCTTATATTAAGCTATCCTTTATTATTTGTGTTACGCGGGATATAAATAAACGAGAGCTGCTCCGCGCGGGGCGGATTCGCAATCTAACAATTTGCTCGCCCATCTGACAATCCTACGCGATGCAACGCACACACGTGTGTTATATATATATATATATATATACACACAATTAATCGACACGCAGCGTCTAATATACGTGTGTGCGCTAAACAATAAATGTATACGTATATATCGATTTTAAAGGGGAAAGTCGAGGATGTCTCCCTTCTTTGACGATATCGCGCGACGATAAGATGAGAGTGTCATTCGGTCGAGCGAGACGAACGAGAATGCAGATTCTTTCGCTTAATTAATTTAAGACAGAGATTACGTAATGCGGACGATCGTTTCGGAAGAGGAGTCAAAGGTACACGTCAAAGGCACACACGGGCGAATTTCGACTCTCGGGTCGCGCGGAAGATTCTCCCGCGGCGTCGATTCCTCTCTATCTATATATACAGAGATTAATCCTTGCGCCGCACACACGCACTTTGGCCAGTTCCGCGCGGAACACGTGCGTGCGGCGTGAATCCCCTCGCGCGCGCGTTTTCGCGCGCGTCCGAATAAAATATATATCTATCGATTCGAGCGCGTTGAAGAGCCACGCGATATCACGCAGCGCCAAGGCTTATTTGAATCGAGCGACGTAGCCTCGAACCGGACGTCCCGCTCGTGCCACGAACTCTCGAACCCCTCGTCCTCCGCGAGTTTTAATTCTATTCGTCCTCGGGGCGGACGCGTTACGTGCGTAAAGCCGTCGCGGTGCCGCGAAACGCAATACGCCGCTATAAAAATCGCCGATCGCACGCTTGATCGCGTGAAACGTCGGTATACGGTGCGTGGTCGCGCCGACCAATCAGCGTATTATCGGGTTTCAAACCCGCGCCATCTTCATTTTTGAACAAAGCCAGGTTGGACGTGCTAGGAGCGTGCCGTGATCTGGTAGTAGTTCGCTCTGCGCTATTCGCGCCACAGTCGTCGGTATACACGCTCCACTCCTGACTGGTTCGCAGTCTCTCTCTCTCTCTCTCTTTCTCTCTCTCTCTCTCTCCTCCGCCTCTCTCGCCACCCTCCGATCCCCCTCGGATCCCCTCCCTCCCGCGCCGCCACGAAGCTTCCCGTATCTATCTATCTCTCTCTCTTTCTCCCCTCTTCTCGTTCTCCCTTCTCCCTCGCGGCCCCTCGGGTCTTCGCCTGACGACGCTGCTCTCTCAGGCATTCCGGCGGAAACCGACGTCGTGAGAAGACACGTATCCGTAGTCTCGTTACGCGTACACGCCGTAGCCGTCGCTGCCAACGCCGTCGCCGTCGCCGCTCCGTTCGCACTCCGGGAGTTCGGTACGAGTCCGCGAGTCTTTCTTGGATTATCTACGCGATTACAGGTCGCCGATTTCGCAACCGACCATGAGCACTAAGGAGAATAACGAGGTCGCCGTCGAGAAGGTGACGGAGAACGACAAGGCATCCGCAGACGCGAAATGCGATATCAAGGGGATCAAGAGGTCAGCCGAGGTGAGTACGTTAACGTTACCTCTTCTGCCCGTGCCTCCTGTCGGTCCTCGCGACGGGAATCGTCAATCGTCGACGACTCGGTCGCGATCGCGCGCTCCGAAAACGCTTCCGATACGAGAGAGAGAGAGAGAGAGAGAGACCACGCTATAAGCGCGCCACGCCGTTTATGCTCCTCTCTCGCTCTCCGGGTCGGGATCGCGACGCGCTCCGAGATTCGAGATTGCGCCTACCGATACGGGGATTTTCCCGCCCGTCTCGTTTCGTGTTTTCCATCTACTACGCGTCTCGCCGTGGCGTACGTCGACGGCGAGCGACGTTATCGTTCCGTCTCCCGTCTCGAGCGTTCGCGCCGAGCGACGTTACGGCGTAGCGAGGGAGAACGCCGCGCCGGCCGGCGTTTCTTCGGCGGACTCCATATTTCTATGCGAGCGACCCCCCGAGCGTAAAGCCGAGTACGCTTCGACGTAGGACGTACGACGCGCGCGTGCACGTCTTTTTCGGAACGTAGTGTTTTTTTCGTCACGAGCGCGCAAAGGACGCCATTGTATATTTGCGGAGCCATCGCGAGCGCGACGAGTCTGTCTCTCTCTCTCTCTCTCTCTCTCTCTCTGTCTCTTTGCTCGCTCGTTCGTTCTCGTTCGATGGCTGACGATGATAATGACGATGGCGATGACTACTCCTACCGGAATCATCTATAATTACCGCGATTTCGAAATTCGAGGCAACGCCAATCCCTACGCGTCGTGTGCGTGTGGAAAGGAAGAGAGAGAAGGAGAGAGAAAGCGTTATTTAGTATTAGAGAAGTCGAGAGAGTGAGAGAGAGAGAGAGAGAGAGAGAGAAGGAGCGAAATAGTGCCGGAGACGATCTCTACGGCTGCTAGCGCCATGTGCTCGTTTCTCTCGTACGTGTGTCTCTTTTCATGTTTCCAGCAAGTTCGTCGTCTCGCGGTTTTTAACTCCGCGCCCTCTGTCTCTACGCGCACGCTTTCGTTTTCACACCTCGCCACCTCGTGCTCGGCGTGCTTCTCGTTCATCGGACGCCATTTTTACATGCCAGTGTCATCGTCGACGATCCGGAAAAGCAGGCGTCCCGCGCATTTTTCCGATCACCGTAGTAGCCGCCACCATCACACGTCGCAGTGTCGGTTTCCATTATGGCGGCCGAAACCAAGCCCGCGTTCATCACTCGTTCTCTCTCTCTCTCTTTCTCCTTCCCTCTCTCTTTCTATCTCTTTCTCCCTTTCTCTCCCTTTTTCTCTCTCTCTCTCTCTCCGTCACGCTCCCACGCGTACGCGCTCTCTTTCTACCGTAATTGATCGATAATTCGCTATAAGAGGGTTAATCGCGCACGACGGTCGATCGATAGGCGACCGACGCATATCTACTCCAGGTCGACACGTTGCCCTGAAATTGTTTACCGATCTGCGTGCATAAACACTACGACGAAGGCTTCCTTTTCTCTCACTCCAAACTCCCCTCTCCTCTTTCCTCCTGCTCCCCCTTCTCCTTGTCTCTCTCTCTCTCTCTCTCTCCGTCCTCGGCACTCTGTCGATGTAGAAGCGCGGCGCGGCGGCTGTTCTATCTTTCTCTTTCTCTTTCTATCTTTTCGTTGAAGGTACCCCACTTGCGCAGCTAGCGGCAACGCCGTGCATTATATACCCGGTGTACTCTCCTGCCTCCCTGTTCTTTTCGCGGCTGTGTCGACCAGCGGCGCGTTACTACGAACCTTCGAGAAAACATCGTTGCCGCGACTTTTCATCTTAAATCGCGGCACCCAGAGAGTGAGAGAGAGGGAGAGAGCGGTCGTCGGGCGCGTCGCACAGATAGGCTTTATTTTTAGCCGATAATTTACCATGCGATTGCGCGTCCACCGCTCGAGGCGAAAGGAACGAGCGAGCACCGGCGGAAATCCGAAAAGTCGTGTCGCGGCGGCGTGTCTCTCTCTCTCTCTTCTCTCTCTCTCTCTCTCTCTCTCTCTCTCTCTCTCTCTCTCTCTCTCTCTCTCTCTCTCTCTCTCTCTCGGCGCGTCGTCACGTGGAAAGGGCGCCCCGCGTAAGTGACGCACGCACGTAACGCAAGTTCGACGCGTCTTTATTACGTCCATATCGGCGATACTCTCCCGAGTATATCTATTAATTCGCTTGGATCGCGTGCGCAAGCGCGGAAAGAAAACGGCGGAAAAGGAGACGCTGGAAAAGGAGGAGCGTGACGATTTTCTCGAGCGTTTCTCTACTATGGGGTAACTCTATATATGCGCGATTAGTATCGCTCCGGAACGAGGTGAGCGGGAAAAGAGCGGGAAGCTCTCGAGGCCGAGGCAGAGAGAGAGAAAAAAAAAAAACCTCGATGGAGAATCGTCGCGCTCGTTTCGTAGACGACCTGACCGACGACTATGACTGATGATTCTCTCGGAAGAGAACGGTAGAGAGAGAGAGAGAGATCTCCGCTTCGCTATATATATATTTCGGTCCGCGCTCCGAAATTGCCGCCGCGATTATCGCTCTCGCTCTATTGATACGAAGAGCGCCGAGTTCGAGTGCGCGCGCGAATCGCGGTTAGCGGGTTCCCTATCGAGAGAGAAGGCGGGAAAAGGCGTCGCGTCGATCGGATAACGCAAAAGTTGTGGATCGATGTGCCGCCAGCCAGAAATAACTTATTGCATTTCACGGTTATCGTCGTGTCTCTCGCGACCGCTCGACTTCCCGCGAACACCTTTTTATCGCTTAATTATCTTAATTAAACCTCCTGACTACGCGTTACGGAACACCGCGACTAATCGCTCCTCGTTATTCGCCCGTTTTCTCGACCTTATCTAAGATAATTTAGACGGAGAACTAGCTAGAGAAGGGAGAAAGAATTCGGCGCATTCGGATGCTTTCTCTTTCGTTTTCGGGAAAAAGGACGAATCGTTTAGCGAGCGCGATTTCATTGATAATCCGCCGATAAGATCCGCGAGCGTCATGCGTTAATTACGTAACGAGCGTTCATCGCGTCGATCGACGAAGAAATTATACGAGAAAACGAGTCTATGCGATAGGTTATGAGCATTAGGTTATCTATCGAGACCTCGTGATTCGGAATGTGTAGATAGGTAATCGCGCGGGAATAACAAGCGATGGCGGCGACGGCGTCGTCGTCGTCGTCTTGTCTTCGTCGAACGAACGACAACGCGAATACGTCGCCGTTATTCGCGTTCAGCCGAACGTTCGCGAATCGACAAACGAATGGAGGATATAACATCGACGGCAGTTCGAAGTAATGCGCGCGTCAGCTCGTCGATCGGGTTTCTATTGTTTGTAGACACCGTCGGTAACCGATCCTTTATTAGCATTTTATCGCAACAGGTCGACCATACACGGCGATACAATTACTCTAGGGAGGGGGGAAGAGGAGGGGGGAAGAGAGGGAGGAAAAAGCGTAACATTGATCGAGCGTCGAATGTCTCGATCTTGCTCCGACATTCTTGCCGCCGTGAGCAAATCGCGCGCCGCCGGTCACTTCCGGTACTCATCGTCGTATTACTCGATCGTCGCGATCGATCGGCCACTTCTCGACGCAATCAACGCGGCGAGTGTCCTCGCGATATAATGTCCCCTCTCGTCCGACGCCACGTAATATTCCGTTTCTCACGGAGAGAATGCTCGTTCTCTCTTTTTTAGTTTAGATTTATACTCTGCTCGTATTCGAAGGCTGCGCGTTGTGTACGCGACACTTGGCACGCTGCTCCGGTATCTTCCTCCCTTATCTTCCCCTCCGTCGCTCTTTCCCTCTCTCTCTCTCTCTCGCAGATTGTACGCGACGCGAATCGTACCCCCGCCGTGGCGTTCAACTTCGTCATCTGCCAATCACCGCCTACCTTCCACCGCGCGTCGCCGGTTTGCGCGCTTCCGATTGGCCGACGTGGCGCCGCGCGCGCATCCGAAGCTGCTCTCTCGTACACCCGCTGAAACGCACGGCGCGTGTACACTATACACACCACACAGCCGGCTGCAATCTACCGCTACCACCACCACCACCATCATCATCATCATCGTCACCGCCAGCGCTATCACCCCACCACGTTCGCCCAACAACGCCGTATGGTCACGAGTCCAGCGTTACCGACGCGGCCTCCTGTCCTGTCGTCGTGCGAAAACCGGAACATGCCGAATGTTGGAAACTGTTGTTGCGAGGGTCGCCGCGATGCTCGACACCTTCGACGGGACGACATGTCGGGAGAACGGACGTACATTATTTAGCACCCGCGTGTGCCCCTCTCGAGCGATAAATTACGGCTCGATATTCAGAGACGCGCGACTTCGGGATCCTGGCGGTATATTTTCAAATCGCCTTCGGAGCAAACTCCTACTCGTTGCCGCCTATCCGCCACAACACATTTCCCCCCTCTTTTCCTCCCCTCGAAATCGATAAACTATGATGATGCTTATTGCGTTATGGCCGTTACGGGCCATCGGGACTGGATCAAGGGCATGGTTCTACAACTATCGGGGGTATTAAGGTTGCACGCGTGGGCAGGCGGCTGTACATTCCCGCGTTTTCCTCTCTTTGCCCCTTTCGTGTAACGCTCAACGATTAAACCGGTCTCTTTCTCGCCTTCAGCACGCGACGCCGGGACGACGATGATAGGAGAGAGAGAGAGCAGCACTAAACGTTTATCGCCAAAGTGGCGATGCTCTCTACTACCTGTCCTTCGCGTTTTTGGCGCCGACAGATTACTCGGTAGACGCAACTCCCTCCGCCATTTCTCCTTTTCCTGTCCCATCCTGCTTTAGCACACAGGGAAAGTCCCCACCATCTCCCTTTTCTCGCCGTCGTATTTCTTGGCGGGAAGGGACCTTGTCCTCTTCGCCGGCCGGCCGGCACGCTTTCCTCTGTCCTTCCTATTGCTCGTCTCTCTCCCGCTATCGCTGCCGCCGAAGCTGAATTTTCTTTCTCCCTTATCATCCCTTTGACGATAAAAAATAACAAAAAAAAAAAAAAATGCACGCTTTCTTATACACATGGAATAAATGATGTCGAATATAAATTTGTATTTTATTACACATTTTTTTCGAGACACTCGTAATTGATGATAAATCTTTACATTTATACCGCTATGTCGCTTATTTGTTGAGAATTTGTTTTAAATAAGTCATCTTTCCATGTTATAGGAAAAAAATGAAGAGACAAAAAAACAGAAAAAAGAGGAGAACGGAGATGGAGAAGTAGAAGAAGAAGAAATTGAAGAGGAAATTGAAGAGGAGGAAGAAGTAGACGGTGATGGGGAGGAAGATGACGATGACGACGACATACCAGAAGGTGAAGAAGATTTAGAAGAGGGAGAAGGTAGATAAGCAATTTCTTCAATTGTACTTTTGATAGATCTTTTTTCTCAATTTTTTTTTTTTTTTTTTTAGAATTTTGTTTTGAAAGAATTTTTTATTGAAACGATTCCTTGTTATATTACAGATGAGGAAGATGATGATGCGGAAGGTGAAGTAGAAGGTGAAGTAGAAGACGAAGAGGAGGACGCATAATGAAAGAAGGGGGAGGGATATGTAACTAAGAAGGGAGGCGTTAGGCACGTGACGTCATCGTCGATTTTCGGCAAACTTACTCTCATATTGAGTGGTTCGTAATAATGTTGATATCCGTCGTGCCCAAAATCCGCGTTACTGGATCCTCTCTCTTCCGACCTACAACTAAAAATTACCACCTCACCGGAATTGTGGTGGGCTGACACGCATTAGATGCGAACGCAATTCTCTACTTGTCTTGGCTCTTTGCAATTCTGGTAGTCTAGCCGTCACCAAATGCTATTAGGTAGTTTGAATGATAACTATATATTCGTCCTGTGGACTCGATGGGATTAATTCTACTCGCTATCCAGATTCTTATTTCGATCATCCGTTCGTCCGCTCGTTCGTTCGTTCGTTCGCACGATTCCCAAGACGAATCTATTGTTTTATCCGAACCACCTACTAACTGGTATTTGTCATCTGGCTTTCTTCGTCGGGACAATTTTATAATGAAAACTTATTTAAGATATAAAAAAAAATACTATTATATTTAAATAGTTGTAAAATGGATATTTGAAGGTGATTTTTTTACAATTAAAATCAAATTTACGTTTGTAGTTCGACGAATGTCTCTCACCTTGTGTGTGTGATATATTGAGTTTTTCTTCTCGAATCGAAATGTGTAATTGCAGTGTCTTCACAGGAGCGCGAGGCTTATCGAACATAATTAAGCGATTCATACGTAACGGAAAATAAATGAAGTAAAAATAGGCATGAATGGACATCTCTCGGCATTCAATATGTACACAAAAAAATCTTAAAATATAGATATAACACATACCGCTTCGTGCTCCTGTTTGGTATAGAGACAGGAATTAAGATTAACGCTCGCGTCAGGTAGTGTGGATGAGTAATACGTGACTTTAATATTGCATAATAATTATACATAGTATGTATAAAGTTATGAATAAGAAACATTTTATTATTAACGATAATATTATGTAAACGTAATATAATGCAAAGAGTTATTACTTTAGGCTTGGGCATAGATAAGGGAGAGCATCGAACAGTCAACTTGAAGTGTAAGGGCACCATCACCCTTCTCGATTCATTTCAACCAACTATATATATAAATATATATATATATCATTTTTGTAGAAGGTAAGAGTTCAATTATATATACATAGATAAATATATATTTATAACTCCAGAACTGCCGAACATGACGCGAAATTACAAAAAAAAAAATCTGAGCTACATATTCTGACAATTATGTAATAAGTACTCTTACTCTCCCTATTCGAATGTTCTTATTTGAGCGTTACTTTTATGTATCATGATTTTATCTTGATTTTACTGTGGACTGCTTGTAGCAATGATTCTCGTTGACTGTTGCAGAATGAGTCGACGGTATTTATTCGTTCTTATGCATACATATGGCGGCGTCTTAAGAATTGTACATTTATCAGATTCGCGTTAAAGAAAAAAAAAATAAATAAAGATATTTATAATATTTTTTATGACACGATAATATTAACGACGATTGATTCGTCGATTTGATAATTAAAAAGACGACCCTTTGTGCAAGAATCGGTGAATCATTGCGATTAGCATGTCCATACCGCTACTTATTTTCGGGAGACTGTTAGATAAAAGGGTGAAGAGACATTGCGGTTATACCATTGTACCATAGCAGCATAATAATTAAATAAAGATAACGATAATTTGAATGCGAGAAGATGTCCCACGTTTTAATGTACAAATATTTTCGAATGAGATAGTTAAATAAAACGCAGTTAGATCAGAGAAAATGAATTCGTTCTCATAAGTAGTGATAGGTTTTAATATCTGAAATGAATTGTGCGAGGAGATGGCAGGCAGTGTAAGGGCTGCTTCGACCCACGGACTAAAATCCCGCTATATGGAAACCAAGGAGATGGGGAATTGGACCGTGTTGTAACGTTGATACTTACAAGAAATCCCTTATCGTCGAACGATGATGCAGAAAGAAAGCTCGAATACTCCTCATAAGTACATATGTAATGCGTCCAACAGCTGATCGATGTCAAAATGTGATGCGTACAGATCATTACCATCTCCGGCAGTCTCTGTTAATCTACGGTTTTATACGCTGTTGCTGTAAAATTTACACGTGTTTGCTTCAAGATAGTAACTTGACAAATTGGCAAAGGACTATCTTTAAGTACAGGTGACTGGAGCAAAATCAGTACTTTAGTGCGTTCACATAGTATACTATATACTATACATATTATATAAGTTCATTTAATTTTATTAAATACAATTACCAAGCCCCGTTGGCAACGTACTTTCCAGAGAGACTTGCGTCTTGTACTGTGTCAAGCTCTTCCCAAGTATCGGTACCAAGCAGAGAGCGAGTACCGTACTTCTCTTCGCTCTCCAGTACTCGACGCGATTCGGAAAATTCACTTACTGGTGCTAACGGGTCTTACAATCAATCAGGCTGATCGCCCACACATACAATCCGTTACATCCCTACGTTAGGTAAGCATGAAAGAAGTTTAAAGACATAAAATCTGGTAACTGACACGATTTAAACGTAAACGAAGATCCTAGGCTAAGAATTTGGTTTGTGTGTTCACAAGTCTCTTGTTCAAGCTACTTTTGTACAGGATACCATCGCATCACCTCTTTCAACGTGTAACAGCATAACCGACGCGCCACAGACTCTATATATTTCTGCCCATTCCATCAGAACTTTCATTGTATTTTTAAGTAAATACATTTTGGAAAACAATACGGGTGTTTTTTTTTATTCTTCACATATATTCATATATGTATATGTGAAGCAAAGAAAAAAAAAAAGAAAAATATTTCTTCCCCGCTCGAAACATTATCTCGGTATTATACTTGCATAATGTACTTGCAATCTTTGCGAATACATTTATGCAATATTCGCGTACACGTGAGAAAGAGAGAGAGAGAGAGAGAGAGAGAGAGAGAAAATTGTACACTATACTATATGTAAGCTATACTCCAAGAGATAAATCCATGCGTCTACTGCCGACTTTTTCATGCCAAGTATAGGAGACCATCACTTATCGATCGATGTTATGTAAATATACAGTTATAACTGTAAATATATACTTTTGTTGTATCGTTAAAAAGGATATTAAGTGCTTATATAGAAAAACGATACGACGCAGTAAACTAAGACTCAACGCGTGTGTATATGTATCAATTGATTATTTTTCATTTTCTACATATCCTGTGCATGATTCCCATCTGATGTCTACACTTGCATCAAAAGGACACACTCATGCATGACATATACTGTATAAATTACAATAAAAATTACAAAATTTATAAGAAATGTGAGATTATTAAAGTCAATCTCTCGCTCTTATATTTATAACAACTTTTTTATTTATATATAGATATATATGGCTAAATATAAAGTATAGTTTTTAGATATGATATTGATTTTTTTAATAACATATATATCCTCTCTTTTGCTCTGGATACGTTATAATAATAAATTACCTGAGGTATGTGATTGTAAAAATATACTTTATATCAAGACATTGTCTCATTGCACGATTACCATATATCTACTTAATCTAATAAAATTAGTAGATTAGAGAGAATTGCATACACATACATATACATATATTATCTCCTACATATATTATTCTTAAATAAAAAAACTTATGCAAAATATATACATAAAAAAATAGCTGGACGGAACATCCATTGAAATTTTTGAGTACATTGATTACAATATCTTTTTACCGTACGCTTTTTTCGAGTATATCAACATTTCTAAATATATAACAATCATATATATTACAAATGTACAGAGTTACAAACGTAGTTTTGTAGAGAAACGTAATTGTGCAAAAAGAAGAATAAAAGTGAAGTGAAATAGTACAAGTGTAAAAAAACGTGAGAAAAAATTGCTCATACAAATATTCGTCTAATTTAATAATTTATAATTATCATCTATAAACTTGTCTCATAAAGAGTTTATCTCGACAATTTTTTCTGCTTGTTACGCGAAATTCAATTTTTCATCAAGAGTATCGTACAATCTATCATAGAAAAACATAAACTATGAACTTTGATCACAAGTCCGAGCATTATCTCAATCGTTTTATCACAAATTAAATTAACATCTCAATCTGTGATGTCGACAAACAAATATTATACCTCGCACTAATATCAGTTTCATGACCGACTGAACGACTTATCCTGAGTAGATAATTGCCGTAATGTTCATCATTGTGTAACTAACAGATAAATCGTATCACAACTAAATATTAAGATTTTGTAATATTGCTGTTTCAGCTAATATTCGTCGATGAGTATACTGTTAAATCGTGTATTAATAGCGTTTAGCTAGAAAATATATGCCTTTTTTGTTCATTATAAAAATCTTTCTACACACTTTTATAAATAAGATATAAATTGAGTACATATATAAATAAAATATAGATTGTGAGTAGAAGAGCGATTAAAGCGCAAAATTGTCGTTCTTTTGTAAACTCTTTTCTTATTTTTGTATGTGAAATATTCTTTTATTTACTGCGAAAAATAGCGAAAAATTGCGATTAATTTTTTCTTTTCTTTTTCAATGGCAGTGGAGAGAGCACTTGTAATGTATAAGTTACAGATGAGGCCAGTTGCAATTTCTTATGATCACTTCGGCGTCGGCCACAATTAACTGATAATAAGTAATTTTAATCAAATCCTCGGCCATCATTTTCTCGATTAGGTTTGAGTATCTTATTCAAAGCGGAAAGTTCTTCGTTTATCCAAGTAATATGCTCGGTCATACTATTCCTTTCTTCGGCATTGCTCCCAACTTCAGGCTAAAGTTGGTAAAATAATTAATTCTTGCAGTAATTTAAAAATTTTTAGCTACGTGAATACACATAACATGTTTTGTACATGCTAATATTTGTGTGCATCTAAAGTACTTATACCTACTTGTATAGAGTCGGAGATGGATAATCCAGTTGACAGATTTGCGGAGAGATTTGCCCCAAAATCCGCGAGATCAGCAGAGTCAAAATTGAATTGTTGACTATCCATGTCTAGGATGCTGGACATGACTCCCACGATACCTGTAAGATTGATATCAGCAATAGAATAAATATTCAATCGACTACAATTCTCAAAGAGCGTAGATTATGCACAAAGCGTAGGTTGTGCAATAGTAGAAAAAAAAGATTTACCAATATTATTTGTTGGCTGTTCTCCTTGATTTTCTGACGTTACTTTGTTTAACATCAATAGATTTGGTTCCGGTTGCAATTGCAATTGATCTACATAAGAAAATGCCTGAACATCTGTCGTCGCAGCCATGTTTGGTATCATTGACTGAATGTTTGGTTGATATTGCTGTTGCACGAGAGACGGGTTGTAGGTACTATATTCCATAGGTGACGGTGTTCGCCCTGGAGATACCTGAGGCCTAAAAATAGAATAAATACATTAATATCCTGCTTTCTTTTCCACGTTCTTACTTTTATCTGTGGTTCAACTTTGTAATCTTCATTTGGACCGTTAACATACCTTAGGGTTTGCATGCTACTGTACGATTGTGAAGATGGTCTTGCAGATTGCAGACTGAAATTCCCCACACTCGTACTCGGACCTCCAAACGGCGATATCCGGCCGGCTGGTTCAGTTTTGACGATATTAAAACTAATGGGTTGATTTCTGGCATCTAGAATATTACAGCAATATGTATGCATGTATACGTATATACTCTCTCTCTCTATATATATATGCACATGCATTTATTTAAAGAAACAAATCCTCCATACAGCACGACGATATGATATGATGTAGTATTAGCAATAATAAACATGCAACAAAATCCTGGATGAAGAAGCATGATTTTTTTACACATGTATCATATATGCACACAACTTTATATATTTTCACTTTCAACTAATTTTATAAAAATTATATTCGCTACACTATTGAAACACTAATCTAATTTAAAATTATTGACAAAACCATTTGTGCACAACACACTAACATCATCATATCGTACCTGAGTCTGCAACATGTATCAGTGAACTTTTTGTCTGAAATTGTTTGGGAGCAGAGAATAAATAGACACTTTCTTTTATATTACCAAGTGATTATGCATATATGTATGTATATATATATAGATGTAATTACACAATATATGTAATTCGTACAATATGTAAATATATATATCTGTTTGCGAAAGAAGCAGCTTATAAAAATTATGTTGCCATATAAATATTGCACATCATTTGATTGTACTATATGCTACAATTTTACTGTATGTATATATTGCTGACTTTCAAAGTATAATATTCATTGCACAAGAGCAGCGCACTCGCATCATGCTCAAGATTTGAGCCATAAAATTTTTACTTACAAGTACCTATTGTCATGTATAATGACTCCAGATAACTATCCAGACAACAAATTCCCTTTCGTAAGATCTATAGGTGTGTTGTAAAACTTGCTTCTCGAAATTATTATTGTATAAATATCCGTAAATAGAAAAATACAATATATCGTCATATCTTAAAATATACAAGCTCACTGCTCCCTAATCCTTTGAATTCTCACGCAAAACTCCAAATTCTTATATAAAATACATCTCTAAAAAAGTATAAAATAAAACTGCTTGTCTACATGTGAAAATATATGTAGCGTAGATATAATGAGAGTTTTTTTGTATTCGATAAGCCTCCCTTTTCACTATGAAAATTGCTCGTCAACAATTTTTTGAATTTACTGAAAATATCGATAAAGCAAAATTATATGTACGCGTTGTAATGCACACAGAGCCCTTACATTATATCTCATAAAATTTCCAAAACTGTACATCATAATATTTTCAAAGTGTAAAGGGATTGGATTAATTGATAGATGGTTAGTGTATGCGATGAGACATGAGAACAACTGAACATTTAAAAATCTATACAGTCGCGTTCATACAGATACTGTAACTTCTTTTAACTTTGCATGTATGTCCCAGTTATCAGAAATTTTTTTAACAAATTTTCCATATTCGTTATTTATAACAATTAACAAATGTACCAAATAGATCTCTGCTAAAATGTACAAAATCTTCATAAGTTTCATTGTAGTAAAAGGCCTCTCGTTCCATATGCATATAAGCATGCATCTTATTTTTTTTTTTCTACACAAAGTATGTATATAGGAAATATCAGTAGCACAATCTCGATTACACCAGATGGAAAAGCGATTGAAGGATTGCGCATCATAGTAAAAGATTAGCTAGACGCTCATTCCTTCAGTGAGAAACGTGATATAAAGATATATAGTATGATTTTTTACAGATTTGACACATAGGCAATGTCGCCCAATCTTAATCCCCCAAGCTGTAGAATTATAAATGATTTTGCAAATATATACTCACGCTTCTCAGTTTCTGCTACATGTTTGAAAAGTATCGAGCTTGAGTTGTTATTAAGTTTTTGTCTCTTTCGCCTTAACGAATCGGCATCATCTACAAATGATTGTACATTAATAAGGATTTATCATATTGACAATTGCGTACAATTGAATGAAGAAGGCCTCGTAAAGAATTTCCTTAGTTTACATCGATAAAGTCATTCTAAAAGGAGAATCGAACTGAGCTAAGGGTAGACAAAATTTTTGTCAAAACATTTTTAAAATTAGCAATCTACAACAACATGAAAAGAAAAAGGTAGTTGTATAAACTCGTAATATCATATAAAACTTAACAAAAAAAGTAGTAAAGCATTATAGAGAATACGAAAACATAACAGCATCAAACTTGACTAGAAAGGACACATAATTAATTATTTGATAATAAATAACAATTATAGAAAGTTTATAAATCATTTATAAAAACCGTCGAAAAAAATATTAAGCAAAAGGTAACAAATCGCGCTTCGACTAGACTAGAATTCTGCATACTTGGATAAATGCGTTGATATTACAGCAAAAATCGATCCGTTTTAACACGTGGTAAACATGTCTTAAGAAATAATTGTCGAGTTTTCTATTCCATGGAGAAAAATCTTTGATTTAACAATACAAACGTGTGTCAGTCCTATCAAAACTCTGTAAATTTGTTACAACAAGAACCGACAGTATAATAAAGGATTGGCCGCAATGTGTGCAAGACAATATTCCACACACTTCGGTAGACAAACTCGTCAAATTCAAATACAATATCTCCATACAAATATATAGTTATTTTCAACGCTCTCGGCAGTACAACAAAGATATCATTAAACAAATGGTTTAGGTCTCTTTCCCCTCCATCAATATCTTTCCACCTTCGACTAGACTATAATAGAAAGACATCTCATCAAATTCTGAGGCAGTCGCGTGCGGTGCCATAGTAGTGTACAGAGCATAGTGCTCGGCTTCAGTTAAGTCTATACCATACGGTGGTGTTTCATCGCCGTCTAGCTTGAGAGACTTAACACCCGTAACACTCGTCATACTAGGACGTGGAAGCTGCGATTGCATATCGTCTTGCACGGCGTTCCTCAACGAATACAAGCTATTCAACGAGGAGTCGCTATCTCCGCTTAAACTCGGTACCGAGCATTTATCTTTCTTATTCTTCTTAGCAAACAATTTCGAGAAGAGCCCCTGCTTCGCGTGTTTCGGTAAAGTATCGGGTAAGGACGGCAAGTTTTTATTCGGTGCCTCGGAAGAGGAGTCGTTGAGCGTCTGAGCGGATATCGGACGCGGTAAGAGAGGCATCGACGGCATCTTTCGTATTCGCTTCGGGGGCAAGGGTGGTAATCTTTCCTCCGCCTCGCCCGTTACATCTCTCTTAGCTGCCAACGTTGGAGACGTCACAGGTATCTCCGCGTCTTGTCTCGGAACGGCCACGTCCTCGTACTTTCTGTCGTCGGTGATGTCAAACAACTCGATCGGATTCTTCATGGCCATTTGTAGACTGGTATAGGTCTGGTTGTCGCAAACATCAACGTCCATCATTTGATTTGTGTTTGTCTCCGTAGAGGTTTGTATCAATTTGTTATGAGTATCGGCGTAAATTTGATCGAGCTCGGCCACTTGCGACAAGAACTCGTTCAACGATTTGTTGCCGCTCTCTGTCGTGTTTTCAATCTCCTCGTTACTCTTCTCCTTAAGACATGCTTGTCCCTTCTGCACCCACTTGCCTATTTCAGAGTAATCGAACCAATCGGACCTATTCCTCGAGCTATCTACATTTCGCGACGCGGTTGTGTCGTTATCCTGTATGTCGGGTTTCACACAGGGAACCGTTTCGATAATTCCCTCCTTATAATCCACGGTAAATGTATCATTTTTTACGTTATTATCGTCAAGAGTATACAATTTGTTAATTTCGTTTTTGTTCTCCGCGTTACTTTCGGGGTTTATTGTCACCTCGTTGCTCTCGTAATCTAATACGGTACTTTTCGCGATTTGATCTACGTTTTGAGCAGAATTTATCATCGCCTTTAAATCGCCGTTGCACAAGTCAATGTGATTTTTCACATTGTACAACTCGTTTAAAGCGCGCAATGCAGAGATTTTATCGTGCGATCTTTTCGCGTTGAGATCGTTATTATTGAATTCGTCGATATTACGGGGAAACTTAGGAGTTACATTGGCAAGAAGAGCAGTCTCTGTTGACAAGATTTTACTGAAGGTATTGTAATCTGCCTTTTTCCTGGCAAATGCTTTCCGTAATGACCAGAAAGCAGGCCTACCTGTACCTAGTGGTAACATCTGAAATGGTAGCGGTTCGCTTGTAGCACCGTCCGACGGCCTTCTAAGCTGGATGTACACTTGCACCGGCTGTTCCACTTGCTGCGTACGATAGCTGGGTGTTCTGAACGCAATTGCCGTCTATAAAAAAACATCGTTACAATGCAGACAGACAAGTCGCATTTTCCAAGTGTATCGCAATTACTACAATTAATGAATAATTTATAGTTTACAAAGAGATCACAACTAGGGCAATTATCGACTCACTTGTTTATGTACATGTGTTGGTTGAAAATCGCCATATCCTTCCCAGAGTAGCTGCCCGTCTCTTTCTTCAAAAAACCTCACTTGTATGTCTTCTTTCGCGACTTTTTCGCATAATAAAATCATGTCCATACCACCAGCGACTGATGAGCTACAATGGCTCAGTTTACAAATCACAAGATCTGACATTGCCTCTGAAACATACGCATATAATAAGTAGAAATTTTATTCCAAATATGGATATAGATACTCTAAATCATATTACTATGTAAAATGACACGCATTACATACTCTTATCATAAATAGGATCGGACACGACAGGCGGTAATGGCTTGTTAAATTTTCCCTTCTGCGATCCCTCCAAGAATACTTGAAAACACAATCTCACTGCATTGAGATCTATGCTAGTTGGGTGTCTCTTATGCTCGAAACCAGCTGCAATAATTAAAATCTTTCATGATTTTTGGTTGATCCAAATTATACATACAGTACAGAATTAAAAAGTCATATACATACTTCGAAAGGGATCTACCCGTAATTCCTGACGCACTCTGAGAGCCTCTTCAATGTCCTTTTTTTTTACACATTGAATACCCAGGTTTGAGAAAGTAACAATCATATTTCCTGCTGGAACTTCTACTGTACAAACGCCTTTCTTGCATACTTCCTTGCCAACAAGATTGTGAGGGTGAGGTCTGTATCCTTTGTTATCCGGCGCATCCTTTGTTACACAGGATACAACCACCATAGCACGACCATTGTAACCTACAATCTACAAAGATATTATAAGTAGATAGAAATGACTTAAAAAGTCACCGAGAACAATTGATGCGACTCACTCTTATACTAGGGAAGGTCTTGTTCTCTGGTGTACTGTTAATCCCAGGTATGCTGCCGGCTGACCTGCCCTCGCACTCATAGCGAAATCGCAGCGCTTTACTGGCTGGCTGTTCTAGAATTTCAACGTACGGCTGAACGTGGTCGCTATCCATTGCTATAGTAGCCATAGAACCAGGATCCGTAGTTTGAATGACTTCGACTAAAATCAATAGAGTGTTACGCAAACTATATATATATATCACATATATATCTTTGATACTTACTGATATCGCTTATATTAATATTTTCATCATTTATACCATTGTATTGTTCCATGACTGTGAATGCTTAATACATTGAACTTTGTCCATCTGAAACACAATTATATGTATTGATTAGTCACACGGTGTTATATATTATACAAATGGATGCCTTATATTTTTAAAATTCTAATTCAAACAAATACTTGTATACAGTTGAACCGAAATTTTAATATCTACAATAGAAACTCGCGCGATATCTTACATATCTTCAGAGAATCTTTTTTTACACCAGCATATTCCCTGAATTCCCAATATTACATTCAATGCTCTAACAGATAAATGCTCGTTGCGACGAGTTGCGGAACGTATCGAGTCAGCATCGGCTGAACAGAAACTAGGAAGACGACGGCAATTTCCACGTACTGCCTTCGTGCCCTGGAACGACAGCTGTTCGCGGATGCACGTCCAGAAACACTGCACGCAAGTGTCCCGGGGGAAAAGAGGAGCGCGAGGAGGGATACAACGCTGATCCAATCATTATTTTGGGAGAGCCTAGGCCCGTACAGGCCGCGTATCTATAATTAAACTATCGTAGGACAATGTGACGGGAAAGAGAGGAAGAGCAAGAAGGAAAGATATATATATATACATATATACCAAGAAAAGCAGAGAGAGAGACAGAGAGAGAGAGAGAAAGATAGATAGATAGAGAGAAGACTTGCCTGCTGCACGAATCAACATGCCAAGATTCTCTCGTGGCCAGCGCTTCGTGCTCTCGCGCCGTCTCTCGCGTTGTTCGCGAATCGCGACGGCGACGAGACACGACGAGGTCCTCCTCCTTGCGACGCAGGATCGGGGCAAAAGAAAGAGGAAGAAAAAAAAAAACAGAAAAAAATAGCGGTCACCGTATTTCCGTCCTAGCGCGTGGTGCTAATTTGCTACTGCGTTGTGCCGCTCTGATCGTCGCGCGCGTGACGTAAACGCGACCATGCACAGCGAACGGGCGGTAGGTAGCGACTGGTAGCGACTGACTCAGAATGTGATTGACTTGACCGACGTACATACATACATATACACACATATGTATACGTGCGACGAAGGCGGAGGAGAGGGACGGATGCAGAGATCTCGCACGCGCGCGCGGCGAGAGACTTATTAACGCCGCGTAGTACAGTCGAATATGTATGTCGATGGCGCATTCCTGTTCACAAATTTTTTCTTTTCGCGCAAATAATTGTATTCAATCGCTCGCGATCGCTTACGCAAAAGAGCGCCGACAGTCGAGAGTCTCACTGATAACGCATCTGATCTTGCATTCGAAGAGCGCGTGTTACTTCCGCGCTCTTCCGCGTGCATTTGTGAATATGTATTTCATTCAAATGTCTCGTCAAGCGCCGCACGGAGCTGTCACAGAGCTGTCAGGTGATAGCGGCGAGACGATGGCGTCGTTACAATGATGAAGGTGTTTACGAAGACTTTCGATGTTTATTCAATCGAACGAACTCGATGATAATTAAATAATGATCAGTTATAAAACGCTATAAATATCCAAGATGTATCCGAGAAAACATTAATACCGTTTGATGGCGATATCCGAATTCATTAGGAGCGCTAAACAAACATTGGTAAACAGCATTTTTTGAATCAGCAGATTAAACGCATATATACTTTTCCAAGGCCGAAGGAGATCGATTACTATTTGACTGCTATTTAATATTCAATTCGTTTGTTTACATCTCGGCTGACAATGAGTATAGCCCACTCCATCTATAATCTGCGACAGAACTCGTGAGATAAATCTATTTATAACTTTATATGCGCACATATTCCGACACACACACACACACATATATATATGTATATTTTAATATATATATGTATGTAAATATATATATATGTATATATATGTAATATATATATATTAAAAAAAAATTTATATGTATATTATTTCTAATATTAGGACACAAAATTATTTCCGTTCTCTGAATTATAGGAACACACCTGATATCGACGTCGTATCAGTCGTTTGTTCAGGAGTAGCGTTCCTCGTCCCCATGACGAGAGACGCAAACAATCTCGATCGCATCCGAAGGATCCGAATTTGATTGCGCAAGCTGCAAACGGCGACATGCCAGAAACTGCTATCCAGTCGAAACGGAGTTCAGGCCCGCGTGTCGGAGCCGTCACTCGGGTGGAGACCAGGCTGCCCCGATGCGTGCAACGTAGACTACCGTGCGCCCCGGTGCCCGTAAGATGCCATCCGCGACCAAGTCCGTACCGATGCGCCGCCGATCATCGCGTATCCCGAAGGCCTTACAGACTGGCGGTCGGGCTGTCGGTGACTAGCCGGACCGGCATTTCCTCGACGCCGATCGTTCCCAAGAGCTGCTCCGACCGATGCCCGCCAAACGGCCGCTTCCTGGGCATCGGAAGCGGAACTCCTCGCTGCAAGAAGAGCCTGTCGATGATGGATCTGTCCACCGTCGATCCCGACGTCGGCGATCTCAAGTGAGACCGCGCTGTAAAATGTCGCATAAATCAGCGACGCGAATAATATCGATAGTTTCTGACACGGGGGTCTCTCATTTATGATATCATACATTTGATTTCTCTAAATATTCGATAACTAATAATACATATTTGATATCAGATTTTATACCGTTAAATATTCTCTCAATAAGATTTCCTTATGGCGTCCAGTATTATTGTTTGGCATCATCAATTTTGAAAATTAAAGATCGGGCGGCAATTAACTCTGCCGATTGTAAGAGTGCGAACTAATCGGGGAGTATGTCTTCTAGGTCAGAGAGCGGTTCCACCGTCAGTCGTCTCGATGAGGTCGACAAATCCAAAGACATCTTGGCGAACGGCGGAAGCGGCAGATCGTGGACGGACGCCACGCCGTCCTCGGAATCCGAGCAGGGCGAAGTTGCCGGTTCGGCGGAGGATCTGACGATCAGGGCGGCGAACATTGTGTGTCACATGCTGGTGCTGAACGCTTGGCGACGTAGACGCGCCGGGATAGCGCAACTCGAGCAACAGGTGGAGCACCTGCACCTGCAGATCGAGCTCCTGCGCCGATTGCTACTCGCCGAGAACGACCGGGTCGACAGATTGAACGGCGAGCTGCATCGCGAGAAGTCGCAGTCGGAGGAAACGACGCGCGAGCGCGACGCCGTCAAGTCGGTACGGGCGCTTTTGTCTCATTTTTTGCACTACGTCGTTTATAAATCGCGAACGCAGTTTTATTTATCCGGATGTTTCGTTTGCAGGAGAGAGACAAGTTGGAGATAGAATTAAAGCGCGTCGAGGACATTTCCCAAGGGCGATCGGTTACCGTAGGAAATTTGAAAAACGAGCTCTTGACAGCGCAAGATCAGTTAAAGGCGCTGGACACGCAAATGGCGAAGGACCGGGAGAAACTCTTAAAATTACGAGAAGACAAGAGGATTCTTTTGGATAAGGTTCCGTGTTTTTTCTCGACTTGATTGAAATTAATCGCGCGCACAAGACTATAGATCGTCTATACAGAATAAATATCCTTCACTAAAACATATTTTTCTTAAATTGCGGACTCTCTGATTTATTTCAGGCCGTCTTTTTCTTGGCAAAAATTCATAATTTATCACATTCCTCCAAGGGAGACTCTGCATAAACAATATGCATTGAGTCACGAGACTCTCGACCGCGCACGTGAATGGTTGTATAGCGTCCGCGGTAGCGCGATGGTGATAAAAAATTGATCCATCGTTCGGTGACTCACTGTGTTATGCTCGTCGGAGACGCGAGATCGCGACCTCTTTTTCCTTCTTCTCCTTCTCCTCCTCGGGGGTGAACTCTCCCGTGTGACATCCCTTCGCGTTCCACGAACTAGCGTGACTCATTCCTTTTTTTTCCTCTCACCCTTTCCTCTCCTTCGTGGAAGTTGGACATCTTCAACGATTGTGATGTAAAGTAATTGGTTCGCTGCGTAACTGTAGGGAACGACAGGGAAATGTCATTAGATTTATATCTAGCGGATTCTTGATAACAATGTGACTTGCTATAAATTCTTTCAAACTTAATAAGCTGCAGTTTTACAAAATAATATCATTAAACGTTGAAATTCTGATATTCTAATCATTGGAAATTTATTTTTCAATTTATGCTAAATTTAAAGAAAGCATTTTGTTAAATCGTAAAAATATCCTGTAGTATATTCGTGATTAAAAGTTGTATAAAATGGAGCACTTTTGCGATTATTTAAGTCTTTTCAAAATTACCTTTATTGCAACGAATAGCAAGATTGTTGTCTGTCAAGCATGTACTCCACGCAAAATCGATATATCATGCCGCTAGAGTTTTACTTAGGACACTTGTCATTACGTGCAACCCCAGTGACATCCATCATCTTTTAAAGATCGTAGAATTCACCTGCGACACAGCGTCAGGTCAACGAACGGGAAGAGAAATATAGCTTACGGGTGAATCACACCTTTCGCGTTTCGCCGGTGACTCAATATCACGTAATACTCCTTCCGTACCAGGAATAAGGATCAATACTACTTGCCCTATTAACTTTTATTCATTGTGAGATATCGCGAAAAGTTGCAATGCGTACCCGGAATTAGACGCATGCACATTCATATGTTACATTGATGAATCCTACGTATACATGAGTGAATAATTATGTGACCGCAGGTCCAGCGATTCTGCAAGAGAGCCGGCTGAAAAAGAATTGTCTTGTATAAATAGAATTTAATAATTAAAATATTCGAAAAAAATCATATTGCTTCGTGTAAAAGTTAAAAATTATGTATTATATATTTAATCCTTCGTAATGTGTTGTGATTTATGACAAGAAAATTTACCTAGGTATCGGCCAGTGAAGCACTGGCAACGGATCGTCGCATCAGAGCCGAAAAAGCTGAATCTATCGTCGAGGAGTTGCAGCTGCGATTAGCGGCGCAGGTGGCTCACGCCGAGTCTACGCAGGAACAGTTGCAGCATATTTCCAGGTACGATAGAGATTCTAGCTGTAATCTGCAAACACCTGCATACCGGACACTTATCATTGTTAATAGGACTGTATAATTAAGCAAGTGCAAGCATTTACATAAAGTATATTATATAATTAGAGAATTACAAGTTACGGATGTGGAGAAGCAGAGATTGGAGAAACGTTTGAGAGTCAGCGAGGGTAACGCGAAGACTCTGAGTTTACGTGCCGTTTCCCTGGAGAGTCAATTGGTCGACCGGGAAGCTGAACTTCGCCGCATCGAGTCGGAATACAACTCGCAGATGTGAGATCTATTTTTGAAAAATTCTTCCTAACTGATGAATTACACAATGCACATTTTTATTATTTCGCATTCGCCAGGACGGAATTGAGGGAGCTGCGAGAGCGACTACTGCGTCAATCTGAAGAGGGTGGCTGGAGCAGTCGGATGTTGCAGATTGCTGGGAGCATCATGCGCGCGTCAATCATACGGACTTTCGCCTTTTTGTCCAGTGCTGCTCTGCCATTGCCGCCGTAAGAGTAGGTAAATATTTTATCATACTAGCACCCGAAAAGATTCAACAATCAGAAATAACGCGAGAATTTCTGTTTCGTTATTTGACGTAGACGCGCGATCTGCGATATTATGTAACACAGAGAAACATTACTAATTTCTTGTATGTAAAATACACAGATAAGGGACTTGAGCGTGATTGCGACTTTCCGAGAGCCGGTTTTACTCGGAGAAAAATAATACCGGTCAGTTGATGCAAATGTGTCTTCGGCCGTGAAAAGGAGGATTTACGGATTGAAAATGACAATTCGAAGAATGGCAAGGACAGGCACTCGTGGGACGGCAAAGAAATTGACAAGCATTAGCTTCCCCTTTCGTACTACGTTTAAAATAATTTAACATTGCAATCTTTTTTTTTTTTAATCAATATTTAACTTTTGAGTATCAGAGATTTGATATACATATATACGCTTGAGACACATCGTGGATAAAACAAGCGCTTTTATCGCATTGCGCGGTATTTCGATTTAGAGAATCAAATTTTTTTCTTTTTGTATGTAAATTGTATAAGCAAGAAAATGATGTGTACTAAATGGAACTTTTAGCAGGATTTGTCTAATAAATAAGTAGAATATTACATACCTTTTTAATCTATATATTTTTAGATTCCTTCGTGTAACATGATAAACTGATAAAAATAAATTACCGTCAGAGCATTATCTGACGAGGCGATCAGTTTGTTCTACTACTGCGAGGCGTAGTACGATTTGCGATCGTTGGCCATTCGTGCATTTTCTCACGACGAATTGTCCGCTATAGCGAGATTACTACGTTTCATTATAATCCCTCTCTACTTAATATAATAATATATGTTACTGCATCTTAAATAAATACGTATACATCAGAATGCAATGCTCGCAGTACGATTACAGTATTTTATTATGACTAGGTAATCACTTTATTATTACCGCGAATATTTTGCGTTGATAAGAAATAATGCGTAGTGTCTCGGAATACAATCGTATTTAGTACAGGACGTACACACTAATTAGCTTACGTTATCTCCGTCATCTTTGACGTTGGAAGTACCGTATAATTGCTGTGCTGTAATTATGTGAGTGGGATAAAATGAAAGAAGTAAAAAACGGCTAGGCACAAAGCTTCAATGTATTAGCATCGTTTTTAAGTCGTCTTAAAATCACATACTGTGCGTCATTCAACAAGAATGTGTTGGCAAAAAAAAAAGAAATACTGATAAATGGAACGTTATATACTGCTACAAGGATCCCTTCATCAAATGCGTTGATCTCTCCTTACACATAATACTTATCTGCGAAGAAAGGAAAATCATCTATGCGTATTTTGATTTGCTCTATCGTATGTCGTTTACAGCGACGTTAACTACATCGTCGTTCGAGGAACGCATTAATGTAATTTGTCTTTACGTTCACAACGCAAAACCTATCGTTATACGTTCGGCTACGCTACGTTTCGATACAATAATATTGAGCAACTTTGATGTTGAGGTAACATTGCTCTTGCTCGGGATATCTTCCATTTTATAAAAATGTCGCCGCGGCTCAATAGAAATTGCATTCTCCACACTTGTCGGAAGATTAGATTGTTCTTGATAGTCTTCGGCGTAGAATAGAAGAAAGATAATTCTAAAAAGAGTTCTCTCTAATCATCTACGTATACAAAACGTGCGGTAAAGTTACCCTCTCTTCCCAACCTCGTCGACGGCAAAGAAGTTATTAAGGGGACAAACTCATATGATAGGATCTATTTTTCGCGAGAGAGGATGCGTGGTTTTTTTTTTATCATCAGAGGAAAGATGAATACATACATTGTTGGTTTAATTAACATAGTGCCGTTCTAATTAGACTCGACTAGAAATTTAGCGGATTCCTGGATCCTTAAATCATGCCGAAACCTTCGGTACCCTCGCTGATGGCCAATAGCAACGCTCGTTCAAAGTGATCGTAGCACTCGTAGTCAGGTAAGCAAAGTTGATTAAAGCTGAAAAAATGATATTAATGACAAATTATAATGGATCTCGAGGGAGAATTCCATACCCCGACAATATTCTCAGAACAAAACGTACCAGGTATGTGCCGTGGGTAAGTTAGCGAATGTTGGTGCAGCCGTGATCTGGAAACGCGGACTCAATTGTTGAAATCCACCGGGTGGCAATTGCGAGCAGCCCGTGGTGAACTGGAGCAACCGCGCCATCTCCTCCTGCGTAAAATTGCTCACCGCCGTCCAGAACCAGTCGAGCACTCGGAGAAATTCCGGAGAACTTCCGTTAGCTATGTGATGCGCGCGCAAATCCGCCACGCTGTATTCGCCGGTTCCGCATAACAACAACTGCGAAAGAAGATTAGTCTTAGAAAGAGAGTAGTCAGCGTATATCTTCAAAAGACAAATTCTCTCCAGCAGATATTTTACGTACCTCCAATTCATTTTCGTCGAATATCCCTAAAAGGTTATCGGGAATCAATTCGTTAAGGCCGCGCAAGAAATGATCGACTTCGTTGCGAATGGAGCTGGCAAGTCGGTGCTGAGCGAGCGCGTCCAGATAACGAAGCTTCGTGTCATTGGTCACTCGGACCTTGCTACCACCAGGAATTAATTCCGCCACCTGTGCGAAAACATAAAAATATTAATCATAAATTTCGAGATCCAAATCTCTTTTCTTTATAAACATTTTTTTTATTTACATATTTTAAAAATAGCTTTGTCTTGTTTTTCATTTCGTGTAATAAATATAAAAGCAATATTATTATAGATTCTCGAATGAGTGCCGAAGGAGAGTCTGCCGTTACTCTTTCGCGAGATGAAAACGTTTACCTTCAACAATTGGCCGTCCTTATCGTATTCCTCTTCGACGAAGTATAATTCCATTTCCTCAACATCATTCTCGAGAATGTACTTCACTTTACTTAAATACAAATCAGGGTCGTCTTGCTCAAAGTACTAGCGTCCATAAAAAGAAATATATCCTCGTTAATTTATATTTTCTAAATATTTTTTATAGAGATGAGCTTTCCCGACACTTTACCTTGTAATGTACTCTAAGTCCTATAATCTGCGCCAGGAATGATCTGGTGAATCGCGCTCGCACTAACTGACGATAGGAGCCACCGAGCGCCGACTCGTAAAGACACTTGCCCACGATACGTCCGGCGAACTCGAAGTGCTTCAATTTAAGATGCGTCGGCCGTTTCGGATTTGGATGCACCAATGCCTGCTGCGATTCTCCAAATGACGCGAACAAACCGTTTCCCGGATCGAACAGCGCGGCGCATATCAATTCGAACCATTCGCGTCGCACGCCACCCCAATCAACGCCTGGCGTATGAGATAACGATTCTTAGATCATTGTTTTGTCTAAAATCGATCTTTATAAAAATTCCTAAAACGCAAACATATCGAACCTACCTTGCTCGCCTTGGAAAGTGATTTCAAAATTTCGGCACCAATCGCTCACGGAAAATCCTTTAGTGGCTTTCATAGACTTTTAACAAGAAAAATGTCGTCAATGTACATTCTTATGCGCGACGTTCTCTTATGAAAAGAGAGTTAGCATAAGTTATATTTACCGATTCTAAAAGCTTATCGCGCTGCACTTTCATCGACAGTTTTTCATGATAATGCTTCTGATGATGCTTGCGGACCTCGTGATAGAAAAAGTCTTGTTTATCGGCGAACGTCTCACTGCCACCGATGTTTTTCAAAAGAAACAAAGTGAATGTGGCGGCTATTATGTCGCGGTACAGAGATATTAATTCAACGGGTGGTTGACATCCGTCGTCTATCGAGAAAGGATAATAGCCCTCGTGCTGATTAGTAGAACTTTCAAAATGGAACTACAAAGCAATTGAAAAATAAGAAATTACACAAACCTGCAGAATTGACAAATTCACAACGCGCATGCATATAATTATTTCTAATAATACATATTACATACCTTAGTCGAAGGACAGAGTCTAAATGTTACGAGTCTTTTTGGAATGAATTTTAATAGATATTCCTTAATCGTAAGTTGTTTAGGCGAGATAAAGCAGAAGACTTTCTTTGGTTTGGAAAACCTCTCCCCTTGCATGCCCAGCAGCTTCGCGACATAACAAATATCGGGATCCTTGGACGCTACGTTATTGTGCACCATTCTCGCGACAGAACCTAATAATGAGAAGAGAAGCGATATACTATGCAGTAGGAAAAATGTCCGATGTAAATCTGAGTCGTATTTTTTACGTACTCTCGAGCACAATGATATCAAAGTCTCCATTGTGCAACTGCAATCCCGCTAAACTGACAGTCGCGTGATAACATCCGCCTTTCGGAAAGCTTACTTTCAAACGAATTCTTTGATTCGGAGAATCGTAGTCGAGCTGAATACTACAGTCTACCATCGATCCTTTATCTCCTATACTACCGATCTACGGTGGATGCAGATTCAAACAATTAGACACAATGGTAAGATTAAGATTTTTTTACTCTCGCAATGTATGTATTTTCTCGATTTACCTGAGTAATATTAACATTATAGCCTTCGGTAGGCTGATCCCTGGGCCCAAATATGCACAGATTGTCATATTCGTCGCGCGGTTCTATTGTCATCGAATGCGCTATTCCGGCTGTACAAACGACCGTAGAACTTTGACGTACAAAGACCGTCTTATTTGGATCTGGAGGGCCTATGTTAAATCATATATTTCACGATATAAATAATTACAAATTTTTCGATCAAAAAATTTCGAGTTGATTTTTACTAAATTAAAATATCAAGAGATAATCATACATTATTTGCTGCGAAATTTTCAATTTCGAATCTTAAATATCTTTGTCATAAAACTACAAATCCGTTAACGTAAAGACTACTTGAGACTAAATAAAAAATAAAATAAATTCATTTCTGAAAGAGAATCCTCGATCATATAATTAAAAAATCATCGATCCTTCAATATTATATATATGTATATTTTTGTTTATATGTGTTATTAAACTGATTGTTGTAAGGTATTCTTGTCGCATTGTTCAATTTTATTTTACGATGTATCAGACGTATTAGATTTGTATCGACTTTATTTTACATGCATCAAGCATACGTACCAGGAAGGAAATTCTTAAGGAACGGACTGCCATGAACATGACATGATCCGATAAGTACAGCTATTCGATATTGTCCCGCATGGCGGACAGTAAACTTGACTACTGCAGTATTCGCAGCTAAGGGGTCGGTGCCTCCCAGTTCTATTAACGTAGCCACCCTGCGCGTATCTTCCGTCACCTCCACAATCAAATTATCCTTGTCGCATATCGGATACGGCTGACCGTTGCGCTGATAAAACTGAGCAAACAAATATTCTTACGCGTGTAATAGATATATTTAGCGCTCGAAATATACAGACGAATCAAAACGTCACTTTTAACTGCCAATCACGCATGCGATCTGCTTCATTGAATTGTAATTTTCAAATATGAATTGGCGTATTTAACTGTATTAGTTTATCAACTTGAAAGCTCATAACATTACATTTTTACAGTCGTGCATTAAGATAACTTTTTTTTTTCTACGAATGTGTTTCGTTTTACTGCGCGCGGATTATTTCCTTTGAATGTAAATATCCGCGGCGACAGTCGCGCTTTACTCACTTTTACAGTAAAAGTCATCGTTTCGCCGACCAGCTGAGGCTCTTCCCACTCGAAATGAACGCGGCAGTTACTCGGCAATAAATATTTTCCTGTGACGTACTGCAGAAGAGAATGTTTCGCTTCGGGTGCCAGAGCGGGCTGCGTCATAGCAGCCAGGGTAACCAACCCTGCCACCGACACGGAAACTACCAGCATACCGCCTGACGAGTATAACAAGTGATTTGTTAGCTTGACACGTTTAATCAATGGTCTCTCCTTTCAAACGCGTGCAAAACGTTCAAAGAAAAGGATTAACAAAAAATAATGAAAGATTGGATGTAAAGAGAAAATCGAACCTTGTTTTAATTCTTTCTCTTTAAGCGTATGCTGTTTTAATTCGTGATATTGAACGACATAATTAGGTAATTAAGAATATTTTTATTAGTAATTGTTTAATTATTTGTTAATTTATTATTACTATTAATTTTTCATGAATAAGATTTTTATTGCGTTTCATATTTTATGCCGCGCAAAGATTGTGTACAGAAATCACGATTATTTCCGTTAAAATTTCCGTTCTCAAATTGTCACTATATTGCGGCAAATCCATGAGGCATACGACAATGAATTCTCGTTCCGGAGGAAGGATTTCGTTTTACCGAAATAGGGAGAAAATAGTGCTACATAAACTCGTACCCCACGTCCAAGCGTCCTGATGTTGGCTGTTCTTCACAACGGCACTCCACAGATCCGCTTTTAGAGTTTCTAAATCTTCCTTTGAAGTAGGCAATGTCTGCCTGGCCTGAATCCACCGCGGTAGATCCTTGCCAAGGGCTGCTCGTGCCGCATTGTCCTCCACCCAGTACACATCCTCCAGGGACATCACCTCCATCTGCATCAACCTGACAAAGTACATCTTCAAAGTATACGCTTGAAATATACCTGGCAAAGTATACTTTCGCAGGTCTCTTAAAGAAAGTCCGTTTATTTTAGCGGATAAGAGACACAACTAAATCATAAGGAAGAAAAGATTTCATGGAAGGGAAAGTTTTATAAAAACTCTAATGTAATGGTAATTAACAGAAATATTGAGAAATTATTTTTCAATGCTAGCGAATACGTTCAATTAATTTATCATGAATGGTTGATAATTATATTATTTAGAATTTTCCGCGATGTAATAAAATATAAATTTATTCATATAAATTTTTTGTATCGACTAAAATTTGTGTGTTGTTGAACTCGAGAGTTTAAATAATAATTATCGACACCACATTCGTAATAAATTAATTAAAACTTATTCGTTAATTTCTAAATAGTTTCTCAACAGTTCTGTCAACTATTTCTATTTACATATAATTATATTATTAAGAGATTAACGAATTAATATTCATCCGTTATTGGGCTATTTTATACTTATGCTAATTTCTCTTACTTTTGATAATAATTGTGTAGGCCATGATCTGTCAACCATTGACGTAGCACCAGCCTCTGTTGCAGCAGACGCGCGGCGCGCTGCAGACGTTCTTCATCCTGAGCCGGAAGCTCGGGAAGCGCGTCGACCTCACCGCAACTCGCGAGGGTCGAGATGCCTGTTAAAAAAAAAAAAAAGAAAAATAATCCATCATTCTCTTACATGCGACACAATACGTGCGATTAATTTTGGAGACGAAAAAACGAGACGATAATTCGAACATTTCTGAACTCGCATATAAATCTGAAATATCTTTTTGTCATAAGACACACAGCACATTATATATGTATATGTAGTTTTATCATATTTTCCACCATTCTTGTGTGAAATATAAATAAATAGGATTCATTACAAATTATGATCCATTGCTTCTTCGGTTGTTTTTTTTTTTTTTTTTTAAGATGAGATGGATTTTTTACGGCGTTCTGTTAGATAACAACACATCGTTAATTAATGATGCTTCCGTAATCAGTGCGATACGCAAACGGCATCCGAGATATTCGTGTACCGATAGCGCAGTATCATTGACAGAAGGAACGGGAAGCGTCGACTGCGATAATTCGCAGTTACTTCACTTCTTTCGCATCCGTTTTCGGTGGGATAGTGTCAGTCGTAAAAACCGATCAGACCCGAGTAGAATGTGCCGCGTGCGTCTCGAGATGTGTCGCCGTATCTTGCTTCTCGTTCTTGCCTGCATCTCCGCGTTTATGGACGTCGCAATCGCGTCATGTGTCACCAGCAAATACGAAAATGGTGAGGCTACATGACATTTGATGAGAACGCTCTGTACTTTCGTCTATTTCATGAAAAATTGCTCTCTTTCTCTCTCTCTCCTACTTTATAATTTAACTATGTGTATCAGTTACGCTGAAACCCTTCGTTTTATTTTCGCTTTTTACGAATTGCATAAAATGTAAAGTGGCAACGATTGTCGCGGTTAACCGATCCCGTTTTGCTATTATTAAACTATTTAATTATCCATAGGACCTCACGAACATGTGATATGCTCCAATCTGACCAACTTAAGTACCGCCCTAAATTACGGCGGACCGGTCGTAAGCGACATAATGATTTTTCAATCGCGGATAGAAGATATTTTCGATCGGTCGTTCCTGAGATACGCTAAGAACTTAGTATCTCTGAATATGCGCGACTGCGGTATCAGAGAAATTTCCGGCCACGCCTTCGACGCTCTGACGTACATGAAGAAGCTCGGCCTGTCGTACAATAACATCACGTCGGTGAAGAGTCAGTGGTTCGTCGAGCTAATATCTCTGGAACAACTGGATCTCTCGTACAATCACATCGAATCGATCGAGTCCACAGTCTTCGAGAAATTGCGGGGCCTCAAACTACTCGACGTCAGGGAGAACCGTTTGACGTGCCTAGAACCGGTTCAGCTCGCCCCCATGGCAGGCATCGAAAAGTTTCGCTTCTCCGGAAATCCCCTCACCTTCCGGTGTCGCGGCACGGTGAGCATTTTTTTTCGTCGAAAAAAAAAAACCGTCGTTCGAGCACGTATTCGAGCGTTACAGCGGAATGACTTTTAGAATTTGCTTTAAAACTTGGATGGAAAATATTTGCGTAGGTAATATAATGTTGAAAGAAGAAAAAAAATGAACGGAGATATTTCGATCTATTGCTGCTCGCGTACAACTATCTAACCGGATGCTGACATTTCGTACAGATTGCATTATCAATAACAGATTTCTCGTTGCAACAAAGAAAATCGGTATAGTGATTTCGGATCTAATCTCTTGTGTTACAGCTGACGTTGTGGTTACAAGACCTGGGGATAAATTACAAAACTGAGCAACGCGGGGTGGAAAACTGGTTGGACAGTATATTGTGGCTCTGCGCCGCGGACGACGGCAAAGTGGCCGATTCCGAGGTCTTGATGAAGGAATGCGTTATCCTGAATCTGTTTAATCAACTTCGCACCGGCCTAACCACGGCCGAGTCCTTTCCCTTATCTATTCCGCAGGAATGTATATACGCGAGAAACGAGCTCACGAGATGCGTCGCTACAGATAATAGACGTGGCAGAGAGGTTACTACTAACGGACACGTCGTAAGAAAACTGTTGCGGCAGTTGAGGGAATCGAAATCAACCGTATAATGCACGCAGCAGACACATTAAATTTAAAAATCAAAATAATGCGTTGCCATAAAATACTTTACGTTAATTCTTCAGACGCTAATATTTCTAATGAACATTACTTTGGACGTCAGTTTCATGTATCATTAACAAAATGTTTCGCTGTTTGCTAAATGAACTGGGAGAAACTTGTCTTTATTTTGGAGATTATTGGTTTTTGCCAACAAGTTCGTCATAATTCTGAATATCGTATGCTGATCCATTCTGTTTTATGTAAAAATCTTGAAGACAAAATAAATGTTCTTTTCTTCTGAAAGCTTTATTCTAGATATATTATTTTTCGCATTTAAGTTAAGATATTTCTTTTCAAGGAAAATGTGTGCATTGTTTTTCAATCTGTCTTTCGTAAATTAAATCAAGCCATTAAAAACCCGAGTGCTTTTATGTTTATATTCTCCGAGAGATTATTTTAAAATTGTCTCAATTAGTAGAAAGCGAACGTGAGGGAATGTATGTACAAAGAAATCAATTTCTATATAGATCCGGGGATAATTTCGGGAAAGGGAGGATTAATTCGCTGCACCATCTATACGCGCAGATATGAGATATGAGATATTTATAGCGTACATATGTCACAGTGCGAATTACGCAATACGGTATCAAATACGGTTTAGGCCCCGGTGACCTCACGAGATTCGCATCAGACATTCGTCCTCTGCAGAGCAGTTACTCACCGGAGGATGCGCTCCCGCTGGGCCGCAACGACATGCCGATGGATGATATCTCGCCGGCGAGGAAATCTTTGTTTTCGCGTTGTCCATTTCGGCGGCCCGGATTTTTGTCTGGCATAATTCCTCTCTCTCTCTCTCTCTCTTTCTCTATCTCTATCGAGGGCGCTCTCTTTCGTCTTGGCTGTCTTGTCGTCGCAACCGTTTTTAACGGCGCGTTTCGCTCACCGTTGTCGCCCCGACGTTGTCGATTCCCGCATCTCTTCGAAAGATTACGTTAATCGTTCACACTTCACTTTATGTAGATACTTGAGGGGAGTGTGATGGTGCGCCAGACGCGGATGTGCAGCGATAGGATTGCAGTGTCTCCGAGATGCGCGAGGCTAAACGTTCGAGGCTTACTTTACGGAGTAACCGGAATTGTGCGATGCCGAGCGACAGTTGAACAATGATTCGGAGACATTGAGGAACGAGCGCGATTATGGCGTGTGTTGGATGACGGGAATTAGGTCGTTAAGATGACCGGTTTCCCCGAGAATTGTGATAGAATTACGAACGTTACGCGACTCACCCTCGAATACACGTATGTAACATTAAGTTGAATCTCATTGCACGACGAAAAGAATTTTGTCTTAGTAAATTATCTGTTCTCTTTCATACGCTTTTTCAAATGTACAAAGTGAAATTACTATCATCGAAGTGTTGTATTAATTATAAACCAATATTTGTGTATAATATATAAATATAATTATATATTATATAAGTTAATAGATAATATATAATAAATTAATATATTATATACATTGATATTTGTGTATAAATTAATATTTATCTTGTTGTGCGTAAAATTCTAACGAATTCACGACATTAGAAAAAGAACGATATAAACTCAGCACGCATCCGAGAATTAGACGGCGAACAAGTATCATTAATTATTTCAATTATGTACGCGCCGCCCTTGTACGACATATAAAGTACTGAAATTTTATCGCGAGAACGTGCACAAAGATGCAGCGTGCATTTTTGCGAAACAAGAAAAAAAGGAGAGAGATCGGAGAGCTTAATCTATGTCGGTGAAGACAAAGGGCGTTTATGCTTTTGCCGAGAATTAATTCAACGATGGAAAACATTAATCACCCTTTCGCGCTGAACAATGGCCGCTCCCCCGGTATGCTTGCGAACGAAAGAATGGACGGGGCAAAGCGCAATTAATTTCAATTATTCGTGGCAATTCACGGATGCAGGTGAAAGCAAATAGAGGTGCGTAGGCGGCTGCGATCGAGACAAAGCCAATGAAGTAGAGGATGGATGAACATTAATCAGCAATTTATAAATCGATAACTGAAGAGATTGATTTTACACTCACGAGAGAAAGAGAGAGAGAGAGAGAGAGAGAGAGAGAGAGAGAGAGAGAGAGAGAGAGAGAGAGAAAGAGAGATAGAGAGAGAGAGAGAGCAAGGGAAAAATGTAAATAAATTTGTACGAAATTAATTAATCAATCGCGAGTTTTAAGTTGAAGTAAAACAACAAGTTGCATGTAAAAATATTTGAACACCATTCGATTGCTCTTACAATGGTAAATTACATTGGACAAGATATTACAGGGTGACACCGTGTTAAATAGACACATATAATATTCGCGAAGAAGGATTAGATTAGCGCCGTAGTTATGGCATAATCTGTCTAAAAGCACGTATAATTCACACCATCCTAGGTTTTTAATTAAGGGCTCATCGTAATGCCGCGGAATAGCGACCGTGGATTCATGGAATAAGAATAATCGACGGAATAGCGACCGAGAGAGAGCGACTGTCCGAACTTGGCGAAAATTTAAATCCTTAAAGTTTCATCGTTTAATTTAGAAAGTCGACTGCGTGCCGCGTAAAAGTTTCAACGTGAAACACCCGCTGTTTCTACAGATCCGCCGCTTCAACTTCTCAATCCTGTACGTACACAGTACAATTGAAAATTGAAAATTTTATTCGATCTAGCGTAATCACGATTCAAACTGGATCAAAGTGATAAACCGGAAGAAACTATAAAATATAAATTTTATTACACACAACACATTAATAATGTGTTGCATATATTCAATAATTTAGTACAATTTATTATTTTGTACAAATGATTGAACTGTGTAGTCGAATGCATTCAATAGATTGTAGAATACGCGAGAAGCCTCAAGAATCAAAGGAAGAAGATTTGGACCAAATCTCGTATCGGGAATAATTGATTGGTCAGTTCTCGTATTAAATCCAAACGCATAAAACACATTGACCTAATAAACATGACGGTGCAATATTAAGCATCGCGATAGCACGAGGACGCCCAATTCAATCACGATGCGGTGATACATTAGTATAAATTAAGCGAATTTTCGAAAAGGGGTCGAGAGTCCATTCGAGGTCAAAGCAGCGATATCGCGTATCCCGCATTTTTCGCACGCATCTCATTTTCCGTGAAAAATTTATCACATTTAACGCTAGTCGCAGAAACAGCCGCAAAAAATTGTATAAATAAATAAAAATATAAAACAAGGTGAGACACGCGCGCAGAGAGACGTATACTTTCCTCGAGCCCTCTTCAGGGCTGAATCGAACTTCTGAACGTTTATCATCCCTATATTTAATACACATTTTATCCATTCTGACAAGATGATGGATGTTTTATGATAATGTATGGCGGTACGTATATTCCATATGAAAAATGGGATTTTATCGATTTCCGATATTCGTACAATACGATCCGGCGTGTGTTTAATCATACATCAGATACATCGTCCCGATAGCTGTAGATGATATTAATAGGACATTATACGTGCTGGACATTTAATTGCTACGAGCCGATTGTCGAGATTAATCGAATGCGATCTAAAAAAACGCGTAACATACACATCAGTCTTTCACATAATTAGAATTCCTATAGGGAAAAAATGTAATCAGAAATGTAATAATTTCGTGGAGTCTGCGACTTGTAAAAAATTTAAGGGCGATGCAAAACTCTCGATCTGCCGCGTGTCAATTAGGAATAAATTCTGATCCTTGAAACACTTCGAGATACAACATGTAATAAGATTGTAATGGCATATTAAACGTTTAATATTACGTTATAATGTTTGTAGACACGTGTGAAAGAGAAAAAGATCGCAAAGAGAATCCTTGAAACCTTTTATTTCTTCGATACAACAAAATTTCGAATTATTCAGATACTTGTTACCGAGAGTATAAGTAATTTTCCCTCGTAAAACTCTAGCAGGCTATAAAGCAGTCCGATAGTATCGGCTGTAAAACTGAACATTTTATATTTCTTACGAGGAATATGATCGCGCGATTTCGAGCGGTTCGTCAGTCTTTTTCTCTTAAACAACGTGATATTTCCAGCGCTAATCCTTGCTCGCGACAAACTGCTGGCTTCTACGCTAATTCGTAATCCGCTTCATCAGAGAGGATAATCTCAAGACCGTAATCCGCAGATCCGCGTCCGTTGAAAGGCTTTGATCGCAGGTGTAAAAGAATAATAAGAGAAGCATGTGTGCGTCGTTCGAAGCACGATTCCGTTATTCCGATTTCGATAATCCGACAAGTTGTCAAAGTTCGAGGGGAATGCGATAAAAAGTAGTAATTAATAAAATCAGAATCGAAAAATCGGCGTTTCGCAATCGCGGATCCGCATTTTTCGCGGAGCTCGCGCCCGCATCTCGCTCAAGCGACTAACCACCTTTCAATCGACGAGAGCTTCTCGTATTTTTCTCCGACGGAGCGTGTATACGAGCCGTCGAAAATAACTTCCGCGCTAGAACAAAGAGAGAGGCCGCGCGGGGCGCAACTCTTGACCTTTTCGAACGGATATCCTTCCGACGTTAGGTAGTAGTAGGTCGGTACTTTGCGCTAACGATCCTTTCGCGGAACGAGACGGGAGAGGAAAACCGGGGCGTCGTATGCACGTATGTGTGTCACATATTGCTCATGGTTATGCATGAGAGGCTCGGGTTTCCGTGTGCGCCAAGATAGGGCAGATCGATCGATCGCGCGCGCGTTTTTCGCGCTCCAAACTCTTGTCCATCACGCGCGATCGCGACTGGCTGATTACGAAGCCTCATTTTCCTCGCCGCGTAATTTACGCCGCCGAAATCGATGCCCCTCGTCGAGGACGCGCAAAGTGAAATATTCTTCACGCTTCAAGATCCCGCCGATCAGCTGATATCGCGACAGCGCGTGTCAGCGGCGTATTTAACCCTTCTGTCAATGTATCACATTACTGTCAAAATTGCGTCCTATCTTTCATCCCACTTCCCTAATAGTTTTTTTATTTTACGAGTAAGTTTACAAAAGTCATTTTAATTCTTCTAAATTTGCGCATATAAAAAACTGTGTCTTTTACACTTCGATCTATATTTTACAATATATATATATGAAATTCGCCAAGATCACAGACCGTGTTTCATCGCGAGAGATATTAATTTTTCTGTGTGTGTCTCAATGCATAATTTTTTAATCTTTCCATCAATATACGGGTACCAACTGCGTATTTTCGACAATTGTACCGCGACAATTTTTTTATATAGCAGCTGCTGAGCCTCGAACATTCTTTCCCGTTATAATTTAGAAGATTTCCGAATACAAAAGCCCTTTGTATTTTGTTTCGGGCGGAGAAAAGTTCCGACACATTTTTAATATTTAAAGTTGCTTTGGGTACCCGAGTACCCGTTCATTGAATTAATTCCGCCGACATCGTTAAATAAATTTATTCAATTTGAACGATGCACGTGTAACTTCTTTTCTCTTCGCAGTGCTGTTGACATCGCTTTATTTTACACATTTTTATATGCACGGGGCAATGCACCGTGTGTATATAAAATGTAATAAAGTAATAAATTTGCCGTCACAACCCCTCCCTGAATCATAAAATTAAAAATGCGACGAGTGTATATGTATACGTTTACCTGTGTGCGAGTACACAGACTTTCCATCTCTTTCATTAATATTTATATCACCCTAGCAAAAGCGTGATGAACAAGAAAAATAGATACACGTCACCGTTTTATTTCGCGCCGGACGTTCACGCAAGTCTCGTCGGTATTTGATATTTGGCGTTTATAAATAAAATCATTTTCCGCGATTAGCAGAGAAAAACTCGTTCGTTATTTTCTCGGGCTTTATTTTCCTCGCGAAATCGCTGCATTCGTATTGGCGTCGGGTGGAACGTCAAAGAATCTTCGCGACACTATTGAGATTCGCGAAGATTCGCGAAGATTCGCGAGACGACTGTGTTTAGTGAGGCGTCTTGCGACTCATTACGACGGGCATTTAATTGCGATCTCGCGACCTCGTCGAATCGGTAACGACAATGGCGACCGTTACGCGGCTACTTCAACTAATTGGAAACTCTATCGCGTAGGCGCGATACTCCCCGAGTTATGCAATTATGCGGGGGCACAATGCAGAGTTTGTACGCTGTACGCGACCGCATTCAATTAGTCGTTTTATTCCCAGGTGTGTAATCGTGCTTGCGACGGACATTGGTCCACGGAATGAGAAACAAGCGTTTTTTACCGCGACGGTGAATTATGCGTCCTCGGAGGAGAAAACCGCTCGTGTCCCTCGGGCAACAGATAACGTTAATGTTCCGACATATCTAGTGTAAAGATAACGTGAAAGAGAGAGCGAAATACAAAATTTCACGATACAATTTAATCTCTTCTAAAGTCAAGAGCGAAGAGCTTTCTTATCGAACGGGATGTTCGAATATTCGATATTCGACATTCGACATTTTGGAAAAGGAGCGGAAAAGTTTATACAAGCGAAAAGTCGATTCCGAGAGAGAGAGAGAGAGACTCGCATCGAGATTGACATATTCCATTTCAATGCGTTGAAAACAGTTTTCCGTTTCGTTGCGCTCTTGAAAATCCGCGACTGCATTTATCTCAAAGTCGGATCGGAAAGCGGATAAACGTACATCCGCAAGTTGCACGAGCCATATAATTTTCTATGCGCTTCTGTGCCCGTTTTACAGTAATCCGTACTGTACTGGTTATCTTCTGGTTTGTTTGCGTTAATCCGCTTCCTTATATTCGTAAGCGGCGTGTAAAAAAAAAAAGATGCAAAGAGAGAGAGAGAGA
The DNA here is from genome assembly GCA_963971435.1 of Lasius platythorax. Taxonomy (NCBI): domain Eukaryota; kingdom Metazoa; phylum Arthropoda; class Insecta; order Hymenoptera; family Formicidae; genus Lasius; species Lasius platythorax. The sequence continues at coordinate 13,785,057 of OZ020547.1, forward strand.
GAGAGAGAGAGAGAGAGAGAGAGAGAGAGAGCTCGCAGGATTCAGAGGATAAACAAATATCTCTACGAGCGCGTTTGGAGCAATATTTCGATGATGCAATCATTCACTCATACGTATCTCTTTTCTCGTAAACAGATCGCGGAGAACGATCTCGCCGTACGGTCGTGTTATCGTTATACTATCACGCGTCTTGCACCCAGATGTTCACCATCTGGGATATCAGCTGTGTCCGATCGTTGGAACTTTGTTGCGCGATTTCGTGCCGATAGCACTTTCCAACTATCTTGCCGAGGCAATTAACGACGCCCGTGCGTCGGCGGAGGATACTTGGCGGTAGGAAGAATGTGGCATTAAATCACACACAGACACTTCCACGGAACGGATTTAATTTGCGATTCTCCGTACTGTGTAATCAGGCTCGGCGGTGCCTGGTTTCCACAACCGCTTAAACGGTATCCCGCGCTCGCGTTTCCGCGCCATTTCGCCGAGGTGTTCCGGGAGAAATTCAGCCACCAGTGATTTCCACGTGCAATTCGTACGATTGCGTTCGTCGAAAATAATCTACGATTTCGGTGGATTTACGAGAATCTCGCGTGGGTGCCGGGTTATCTGCAACGTCGACAATCGGAAACGGCATCTCGATCCCGTCTAGCGCGCGATAAAAGCGACGGATTTTCAACCCAAGGCGATAAACAATTTTATCAAATATTAATATTAACAGGTAATTTTAGTGTAATAAATTAACTTTGTCTCTAATACGACAAGACTTTTTTGAATCGAGAAATAAGTAATGCTCGTGCTTCATACGAGAAGGCGATTATCCCATGCATGTGTGTGTGTCTAACCATTAAATTAATAACTAATTATTAGTCTTTTTATATGCAAGTTAAATTTATCTCGTATTTATCGCGATAAAATTTTTTCCTCGGTAAATTTCCTCGTGTTTCCATGAAATTTGTGTGGCGCAGATAATGTTTCGCTCGTTTTTGCGTCGTACCTTTCTGCGGTGATTAAGATTGCGGGCCGATATACAGTGTCAGAAATTCTTTATGTAGCCTAAAGAAAAAGCTTTCCGGCGCGGTAAGTATGAAGGTTGAGGTCATCTAGGGGACGATCGATACTTTTCCCTTCATCCACATATGTTACTTGCGTGTAACAACGAGCCTCGGAAAATCGATCTCGCGTGAGGCAACGTATTATCCCTTAACCCTTAATTCGAATTTGCCGTCACGTAGTTCCGATTAGTAGTCCGGCTTATATCCCGACGTTATCTTGGACGCGCGATCACAAGTAATTGCTTGAAAAAGTTCTCGGGTAAAATATATTTTACCCCCTTGCGCTCCTTCGATGGGAGAAAAATAATTCCCCTGCCGCGGCGCGAATGTTCCGTTCGTCTCGAAACAATTTCCGTTCTTCGTCTCGAATCAGATAGAGAAACACGGTGGCAGGATAATAATGCGAGGCGAGGCACGAGAGAGAAGGAGAGTGAGAGAGAAAGAGAGAGAGAGAGCAAATTATACGTTTTTCGCCGCAATGCCGAGTTTCGGAGAATCGATCCTGTACGTTCGTTTGCGAATATAAGCGTTAATCTATATCGAGCGAGCCTCTTGCTCGCGAAAGCTTCCTTTCGGCTCGTTACCCGCGTATAATGTAAGCGCATGCATCACAATGAGATGATGCTCCCGCATAAATTACGGCACCGACAATGAGAAAGATGACGGGGGATGTTATCCCACTCAACGACGTAGCAACAATTGTAACGAATATGCATTTATACCGCATCTATTTTTAGTGCTAATTTACATCTAGAAAATAATAACAATTATCATTGTAATTAATCGCACGTGTTGCAAGTTAACGAGTAATAGTGATTGCGAAGGCGTAGCAAATTCAGCGCCAATTATCGTTACAACTGTGCACCGGACATATGTATATGTTTACGTTAAATTTTCACTCCGCATTATTTCATTAGTAGAATTACCCGGGCAATTAAAATTGTTAACATTCATGTCGTTGCAGCATCAATTTTACAATAATCGCACAGGAGTTATGTACTATCGGATGACACTCTCGTGTAAGAAAACGTAACGTGGCATTCTAGGATCATGAGTCAGCGTATGACTCGTAGAAAATAGCGCGAAATCCTGATAATGAAAAGAAATAGAGAAAGATAGACAGAGTTTTTTATACATTGCCAAATAATCGAGGATTAACCGCGTAAGAGTGGTGAATCATTTCCGCTGCATTCGAATTGATAAAATCAAATTTTCTCCGAAGCGAAAACAACACCGACCGCAAAGTGTCGCTCGGAACAATGTTTTTCTTTCTCTGACATATTTATCTTCGACTTGAAAAGAGATGGACTTTTCAAAGTTGGACGACGAGTCCTTTGAAATCCGAGAAACGAATCTCTCTCTTTCTCTCTCTCTCTCTCTCTCTCTCTCTCTCTTATACCTTCTGCCTCTCTTCCTAACAAAGTTTCGGACCCAGTCGTGCGTGGATCCGCCATCGTCGGTGCCGCCCGATCATCGGTATCGAATCTCTAGCACGGGAAAATTCAAATTCGCGAAAACTTTGGCGAAGAGAAACCACTGCCGATTGCATTATCCCGCAGTCCGGGAACTTTCGTCGTGACCCGAATGCGCTCTACATTCCGTCGGAAAACGGAAATGAATTAACCATCTCCTTGTAATGGGATTTTATACACGCTCCTCCCCCTTCGTCGAAGAGAAAAGTGCTGAGTTAGGTTTTATGCTCCAAGATCGGTACGACGCGAATTAAGGGCGTGTTCCCTTAAACGCATCCTATCTAGCGAAAACGATTTTTAAGAAAACGGACGTCACCCTTTCTTATACCGAGGAGAAAGAAATATTCGATCGTATCTTGTCGGAAGAAATGTAGTTAATCGAAGCGAATTTATATACGGCAAATTATTCATATTAATCTTCTCTATATCGATACCTTAATTTCGTACTATAAAAAGTGCGTTGAAAGATTTATAATATAAATCGAATAAATACATAATTTCATAAATTAAATGAAAAGGGAATAAATCAGATTTTGTTCTTCAGCAATAATCATTATGAAAGTGCGAACTGAGGTGATTTCCTGAAATGATTATGTGTTCTCTCGACGAAAAGCGACGTGTCTTCTCCGAGATTAAGCTCCGATGCTGTTTACGGCGAGTGATATGCAAATTTAGCGGCTCGATATCGCTATAGTATTTGTGTACAAGCGTACGTCGTGAGCTCCGTGAAGTTGGCACCCGACTTTAACCGAATTAGATTTTCAAGGTAGCTTCTCGTAGGAATTTGCCTCTAGATGATTGTAGTAATCATTATTTTGTTTGTAGTTTAAAAATAACCGTGATATCGGTTTTTAAAAGACAGTTGGGAACTAATTTATAATTAGAGTTGAGATGACAGTGGATTTCTATCTGAAATCGTTTGTAGTTGTTTGTAGTATAAGAATTTTTGTTTGTAGTTGAAAAGTATACAAGTTATCAATGATTAATTGATAAATAAAAATTTATTTACAATGAGAAAATGAACGGCGTCGAATTTCGATCACAAATCGTTTGTAGTTGTTTGTAGTATAAGAATTTTTGTTTGTAGTTGAAAAGTAAACAAGTTATCAATGATTAATTGATAAGTGAAAATTTATTTACAATGAGAAAATGAACGGCGTCGAATTTTGATCACAAATCGTTTGTAGTGGTTTGTAGACGCAACTGATTTTTAATTTACCTATATCTTAACTGAATTTACAATTGACAGCTTCAGATGGCGTTAAAAGCGAGATCTTTGTAGACGAAAGAGTAGCCATTATTGCAAGTTGCGCCATCTGTTCTTTCTGTGTATTCTGAAGCAATCATTCTTGCATTAATTATATTAAGGGCTTTTTTAGCGCATAATATGTTCATGATTCCAAGTTCAGATTCCAAAGATATTAGTATATTTGGTGTGATTCTAACATTATTGATTTAATGACGTCATTTAATGTTAAAAGGACGTACACTTGCTACCTGGGCTTATACTCGTGTCAAATTTTTTAGGTTAGGTGAGTCTCTTTTATAATTGCTTTTATAATTGCTTTTATAATTGCTTAATTAACAAAGAAATAATACTTCGGGAACATTTAAACTCCACGATAATTGATTTCTAATAGTAATTTTAGTCGGATGCACTAGTGCGCATTGAATGCATTCGACCGAATGCGCTATAACTCATCATTAATTCTATTTTATTTTTATTAACTTCTTTTTATAGTCCATTTTTGCAATTGGAGATTTTTACAATTGAATATGCTTTCATACATTTTTCTCTGGATTCTGCATTAGTCGACTTTTCAAGAGACTCAGTCAGTATATTATTAATTAAGGTAAGAATATTTTTTGTGTAACAGTGAAAAAAAAATATATTTATTTTTCACACAAAAGAATGTGTTATATAAATCGATATATGCATTGATTTCTTATATGCTTTCTTGGAACAAATATATTTATTTGACAAAAATAATTTTTTTATCAGACATATTGATAGTATTACATTAATAAAATTGTATTTTATTGTAAAAAATTATTGTTGCAATCTTCCTATTAATTTTTTCAGGAAAGTAAGGAAAACAATTTCTATGTGTTAATAGAATGACAAAACTGACTCGAAAGATTCATTATCGAACTAGTTTCTGCACGGCCTCCTTAAATTAAAAAATGTAACGATTCATAAAACTCAGCAGGGGTTGGATTAGTTGTGTATATATGTACATATACATATATAATATATGTAAGACCTAGGATATTATATATATAATTATATAAATTATATATATAATTATATTATAATATTATATATATAATTTAGTCCTCGATTTAGTCATTTTGATCTAGTCCAAACTAGATTATTTGTATATATTATGTGTATATATGTACATATATGCATGTAATATATGTAAGACATAGGATACTTTTATATATAATTTAGTCGTTTCGATCTAGTCCAATCTAGATTATTTTATAAGGATCAATCTAATTCGACCTAGTTCATAAATTTATATTTCATTATGCCTAAACGAGCACAACTGAGTTGTGATGATCTATATGACATTTTTAAAAATTGGAATTTCTTGAAAGATGACAAATATTTGCCATATAATGATGAGATTTGGCAGGTTGCATCTCACGCAACAAAAAAAATGAGTAAAGATTACATTTATCAATATATTACACAAAATCGTGGAACGGTTAATAAAGATTTTGTAACAGGTTTATCGTATCGTATCCATGGTGAACGTATGCCAAAAATTCGAAAAAAATCAAAAAAATGTAATGTAGATCGACATAACTGGTCAATGAAGATGCCGAAGAAACATCACAAAGATTTACAAGATTTCAGACAAAATATTCATTTGAGCTGCAAAGAATGGGATAAACTAGGAGTTCAATTAAAGGAATATAAGGAAAGGACATATGAAGTTTTAGAACCCGGTTGGTGTGACAAAATTTATTATACGATTTATGAAAATCTTAAATTGCCATGTGCCTTCAGTTTCAAGAACGCTAAAATTGACAGAACAACAGGAGGGCCATTTTTAACTGTCAAAGGCCAATGTACCGAATGTAAGACAGAAATTCATTTATATAGTCTAACTGAACCAACTGCTGACGGAATTGATTTTCATGTATCAACTCTGGATACGCGGGGACTTATTCACATAAAAAAACGGCAACTTCGAGGAGATAGAAGAAAACAAGTCGCTGAAGAGCTGAAAGGAAAGTCGGCCTACTTATGGCAACGTGAAGCTGCGCACAAGCGTATGAATTTTGGTGATAATAAACCTGCTGACTTATATTCATCAGAAGTTCTGCGTAAGGTGATGCAAGAAACAATTGAAAAAGAATTAGGATTAAAATCTGGAGATAATCCGATTATTTCTTTGTTTAAAGTAGCACAATCACCTGAATATGCGGGAAGTATTCGAGAAATATGTCTCTATAAACCATTCATTATGTATTGGTTACCGGAACAAATTGCATTATATAACTTGTGGCTAAAAAATGACAAAATAGGTAGCATTAGTATTGATGCGACAGGCAGTATTACAAAACCACTACCAACAGCTGATGGTTCAAAAAGCATCATTTATTTATATCAAGCTGTAACAAATTATAATGATAAAATATTTCCATTATTTCAAATGATATCCGGAAAACATGATGCAAACACGTTGTGCTATTGGATAAGAGAGTGGTTGCGCTCAGGTGCTAAAATTCCAAAAGAAGTTATTACAGATTATTCTATGGCACTTTTAATTGCTTCTTCATTGGCATTTAATCAGCGCAGTCTGCAAAACTATTTGGATGAATGCTTCCATCAAATTTTTTCATCAAGTACATATTTGGAAAGAATGTGTCTTTTGCGCATCGACATAGCTCATCTAATAAAAATGATTACTCGATGGCCATGTTTTTCCAAGGATCAGCCCTATGTAAAGGATTTTTTTGTACGATGTGTTGCATTACTGATTCTTCAAACAGACGTTAAAAAATTTGAAAATCTTTTGCTAGCCATATTGATTGTAGCTTATTCCCCCAGAATTGATGAAAATAATGACACAGATCTCTGCTTCAAATCACGAGAGAAGCTTTTGAAATTTATGAAAACTGATTTTGATACCTGGGAACCAAACGATGATTCAAGAGATGACATTTTTGCAAAAATAAGTGATTTGAATCGTGATACTGAAAATTATGAAGAGGATAACAGACGTCCAATTATTAACTTTATAAAAAATATTGAGAAGAAAAGTCAGGAAAATATAACATCAAGAGGAGTTCCTAATAAATATATGTGCATAAGTTTTGGGGAAAAGCTTATTGAATTATCAAAACAATTCGTTTTATGGACTCATATTATGCCAAAACTTTATCGTAAAAATGATCATCATGAGACCGATGAAATTGAGAGAGCATCTTCGACACGCAGTGAAACATATTTTAAAGATATGAAAAATTTCATTCTGCAGAAAAAAAAAACTCTCAGAGTTGATAAAGTTGTAGTCCAACATTTAAAAGTTTTAATTGGTACTGTTAACTTGCTAACACCAAACAAACACAGTAATCTATCTAACAATGATTGTTCACAAGAAAGTATCAATGATGAAACTGATGATAATATGAGTCTGGATAATGTACAATTTTCAGACGCATTACCGGAATGTCAACTTACTGAATCGCCTTTGAAGAAAAATACTATTAAAAGTTCACTATGTAATTCAAGTAATTTTCAAAACTCTTCATTCCCAAGCATGAATAACAATCTTATTGAAAGTTCGAAGTATAATCAGGATGAATCTCTAAATAAAATATCTTCTGATAACACCAAAAATATTATAGAAAGTTTAATAAATAATACTGACATGTCATCACACACACCTAAGATTAATAAACCTGTCATTGATAATTTTATAGTTATTGAAGACTCATTCAAGGAAGTTTCAATAGGTAATTCAACATTCGATAAATCATTAATGAATTATACACAATCCAGCAAAAATAACTCTTCTAAGAACAGTGTGAACGATTTATTAGTCGCAGATACATCTCCCATTACTCAAGTTAACAAAAACAAAATTTTGATCAGTGAAACTGAAGAAGAATTATCTTCATCGATTCTTGATAATTCAAATTCTAATATTAATCAATCGACTAGATTAAAGAATTCTTCAGATAAGCCCACCGCCGTTACAGACGTATTACAGGATATTTCATCAAATAATGAAAATTCTTATTTAAATACAGTAGATGAATGGAAAGGATTGCTCAACAATAAGAAGCGAAAGACTGTATATCTTGAATGTTGTCCTGATATTGAAAATCTTCATAAACGTCCAAAACTAATTAAAAAAATTTCACTTTTAATAAACGGTAATAGTAAACCTCCCCTTCAAACCAGTGCAGGGTTACTCAAGTTCTTAAATACTTGTTCTTTTGATTCGATCATTCATTGTGTTCGAGCTGGTTATGTGGACTGGGCTCCGTATAATGAATATGTGAATCAATCCAATAATAAAATATTTAATATCGTTAAAGTATTGTCAACTAAAGGAGCAATTAATTATGTTTATAAGGCTCGTGCAGAAATATTGTTAAAATTCAAAAAACCTAAAGGCAATATTGTAAATTGTGAGGCAAATATTAGCAATATTATTGACGAATTATTTCATGATGAACCTTCCATTATCACAAATCATATTTGCAATGTTTGTAAGGATTCAAAAACAAGGATTAAATCAATATTAGAAGTTGATTTGATCCCATTGTACAAAAAAGGTCTTAGAGGGCTTCAAGAATCACTAAACAATTATTGTCAACATAAGCTTCAAACCTGTAGTACATGTAATGAAAAAAGAACAGTTGTTTCCAAGTACGGATCTCATTTATTTCTTGACATTGAAGCATTACAGTGGACTAGTCTCGCCAAAAAATCAGGATATTTAAGTAATTATCAACGTAAATTTTCTTTAGAAGACCTACCAGGTGATTTGTACTTTGGTAATTATGTTTATAAATTAGTTGGAGTCATTGAACATATTAAAGCAATGAATGAGAATAATATATCTCATTATCAAACATTAATTCGAAGAAATCGAAAAATGTTGTGTTCATGGGAATGTCACGATGGTCTAAGCCCCACAGCAAAAGTACGCAAACTTAATAATCGCGGAAAAAAAGAAAAAAGATTTATTCATGTCCTTTTTTATGTAGTCTGAATTTTATGTAATCGAAACAAATATTTCAAGTATATCACTTAAGTAGTATTAAAGAAATATTAATTACAAAAAAATGACACACATTAAACTCAAAAATTTTTAGTTATATACAAAATGTTTTAAATTATATTTTTATGTAAACAATTATTATATCTTAAGTTAAAAATGAATGAAAAAATTATATTATACGTTTATATTAGTTTTAAGTTAAAAATATAAAAAAGAAACAGTATATATGTAAGAAAAGTATATTATATCACAAAAAAATACATTGTGATTATTCATTATTTTATATCAGTTACAAAATCACACAAATTTTATAATTGCGAAAAAAACAAAAAAGATTTATTTATGTCCTTTCTATGTAGGCCGAATTTTATGTAATCGAAACAAATATTTCAAGTATATTACTTAAGTAGTATTAAAGAAATATTAATTACAAAAAAATGACACACATTACACTCAAACATGTTTAGTTATATACAAAATGTCTAATTGTATTTTTTATTTAAACAATTATTATATCTTTAAATTGAAAATAAATGAAAAACAATATTATGTTCATATTATGTTTATGTTAAAAATATAAAAACAGAAACAGTATATGTACATGTATGCAAGAAAAGTATGTTATATTACAGAAAAATACATTGTGGTCATTCATTATTTTATATCAGTTACAAATCAGTTAAAATAAATATAAATTGATTTCTCAAACCTACTTTCTTTTACATTTTTTAAGTGCTTAAATTTAATAATAAAATCGATAATTTGCTCATTTTTAAATACAAGCGAGTAAATAATTTCTACAATTTTTCACTGCAAACAAAAATTTTGTTACTACAAACCACTACAAACGATTTGTGATCGAAATTCAACGCCGTTCATTTTCTCATTGTAAATAAATTTTCACTAATCAATTAATCATTGATAACTTGTTTACTTTTCAACTACAAACAAAAATTCTTATACTACAAACAGCTACAAACGATTTGTGATCGAAATTTGATGTCGTTGAAGGTCACATTACAAATTAATTCTTAATTATCAATTATTATTTTATAATTTTTTCATGTTTTTCAACTAAAAATCAAAATTCTTAAACTACAAACGACTACCAACGACATTTGATGAAGATATGATGTCATTTAATTTCTGATTTTAAATTGATTCTTGGCTGTTCGTTAAACATCGATATAATTTGTTCAATGTTTATGTCCCAAAAGAAAGTTTTATTATAATTTAAAATTTAAATACCACCAGAATTACTTAAAATGTAATGGTGTTTTGCTTATAAATTATTGTTGAAATTATTTTATTTAATTTTTTAAATTTATATATGTATGTATATAAGAACTCAGCAAATTACAGACATTTATTAAACAGCTAGAAATCAATTATAATTCAGAAATAAAAAAATATCATATTCTCATTAAAAATCGTTTGTAGTTGTTTGTAGTATAAGAATTTTTGTTTGTAGTTGAAAAGTAAACAAGTTATCAATGATTAATTGATAAGTGAAAATTTACTTACATTGAGAAAATGAACGGCGTCGAGTTTTGATCACAAATCGTTTGTAGTTGTTTGTAGTACAAAAATTTATGTTTGTAGTTGAAAAATAAACAAGTTATAAATTATTAATTAATGAGTGAAAAGTAATTTACAATAAAAAAATGAACGGCATCGAATTTCGATCACAAATCGTTTGTAGTTGTTTGTAGTATAAGAATTTTTGTTTGTAGTTGAAAAGTAAACAAGTTATCAATGATTAATTGATAAATGAAAGTTTATTTCCGAAAAGAAAATGAACGGCATCGAATCGATCACAAATCGTTTGTAGTTGTTTGTAGTATAAGAATTTTTGTTTGTAGTTGAAAAATAAACAAATTATTAATTATTAATTGATAATGGAAAAGTTATTTACAATGAGAATACTTCAACAATACCGAATTTCTGTCACAAATCGTTTGTAGTTGTTTGTAGTAATATTATAGAATTATTGTATGTATTTCCATAATTTTTGAATTTTGTGGAAAGTCGATTATAATGAATGGAAAATTTTAGATGCCGTTTCATTTTTTTCACTATACGAAGCTAAAATATTAAAACTCTTGTACTACAAATCACTCTAAATGATTTGTGATAAAAATTCGATGCAGTTTAAATTCTCAGTTATAAGTGAATACTTTATATTTGTTTACTTTTCAACTACAAACAACAATTCTTATACTGCAAACAACTACAAACAATTTGTCTTTGAAATTCGACGCCGTTCATTTTCTCATTGTAAATAAATTTTCACTTATTAATTAATAATTTATAACTTGTTTACTTTTCAACTACAAACAACAATTCTTATACTACAAACAACTACAAACAATTTTTAATGAGAATATGATATTTTTTTATTTCTGAATTAAAATTGATTTCTAGCTGTTTAATTAATGTCTATAATTTGCTCAGTTCTTATATACATGCATATATAAATTTAAAAAATTAAATAAAATAATTTCAACAATAATTTATAAGCAAAACACCATTACATTTTAAATAATTCTGGTGGTATTTAAATTTAAAATTATAATAAAACTTACTTTTGGGACATAAACACTGAACAAATTATTGATGTTTAACGAACAGCCAAGAATCAATTTAAAATCAGAAATTAAATGACATCATATCTTCATCAAAAGTCGTTGCTAGTCGTTTGTAGTTTAAAAATTTCGATTTGTAGTTGAAAAATATGAAAAATTATAAAATATTAATTGATAATTAAGAATTAATTTGTAATGTGACCTTCAACGACATCAAATTTCGATCACAAATCGTTTGTAGCTGTTTGTAGTATAAGAATTTTTGTTTGTAGTTGAAAAGTAAACAAGTTATAAATTATTAATTAATAAGTGAAAATTTATTTACAATGAGAAAATGAACGGCGTCGAATTTCGAAGACAAATTGTTTGTAGTTGTTTGTAGTATAAGAATATTTGTTTGTAGTTGAAAAGTAAACAAATATAAAGTATTCACTTATAACTGAGAATTTAAACTGCATCGAATTTTTATCACAAATCATTTAGAGTGATTTGTAGTACAAGAGTTTTAATATTTTAGCTTCGTATAGTGAAAAAAATGAAACGGCATCTAAAATTTTTCATTTATCATAATCGACTTTCCACAAAATTCAAAAATTATGGAAATACATACAATAATTCTATAATATTACTACAAACAACTACAAACGATTTGTGACAGAAATTCGGTATCGTTGAAGTATTCTCATTGTAAATAACTTTTCCATAATAATTAATAATTTGTTTATTTTTCAAATACAAACAAAAATTCTTATACTACAAACAACTACAAACGATTTGTGATCGAAATTCGACGCCGTTAATTTTTTCATTATAAATAAATTTTTATTTATCAATTAATCATTGATAACTTGTTTACTTTTCAACTACAAACAAAAATTCTTATACTACAAACAACTACAAACGATTTGTGATCAAAATTCGACGCCGTTAACTTTTTCATTATAAATGAATTTTTATTTATCAATTAATCATTGATAACTTGTTTACTTTTCAACTACAAACAAAAATTCTTATACTACAAACAACTACAAACGATTTCAGATAGAAATCCACTGTCATCTCAACTCTAATTATAAATTAGTTCCCAACTGTCTTTTAAAAACCGATATCACGGTTATTTTTAAACTACAAACAAAATAATGATTACTACAATCATCTAGAGGCAAATTCCTACGAGAAGCTACCTTGAAAATCTAATTCGGCTAAAGTCGGGTGCCAACTTCACGGAGCTTACGTCGTGTGCGCGTTCGCTGTTTGGTACGAACGGATGTAGCGGGCGCAGTGGTAAACTTACGGTTTAAACCGACGGCGGCTTCCATCTCTCTCTCCTGAGAACCCTCGAATTCGACTTCGAGTACTTACTCGAGATCCTCGACGGCGCGAAAAAGAGAAGGACTATTCCGGAGAGGAAGACGGGAAGAGAGACAAAGGGAATAAAAAGAAATCTTATCACGCCGAGGAAACTCGCACTTACAAGATTACGATCGGCATCCGAGATTCAATCGCTCGCGAGCTTATGACTCGAGAATTGTTCTCGCGAGGGAAGGGAAACGCGCGAAGGGGGTGATTCGCGACAACGACGAGATCTACGGGATTTAGGTCGGAGCAAGGTGTGAGCGAGGCTCTGAAAGCGGAAAGGGGAGAAAGGTGGGGACGAGAATGTGCACCTTCCGGAAACACGAGTCGCTCCTACGATCGACTGGATTCCGCTGCTGATGGTGGTAGTGGTAATATTGTGTTAAGGATCGGATTGACCACCGGCGTGTCAAAGGCTTTCCGCGCGATCAGCTGATCGGGACTCGCTCGCAGCCTCACCGTTGACAAGGACGCCGTTTCTATCGCGGACGCGCTCGTCGGCCGCGAGCATAATGCCCCGCGTGTGAAAGCGCGTAAAGGAAAGAAAGAGAGAGAGAAAGAGAATGAGAGAGAGAGAGGACAACGAAAATAAGAAGAAGAAGAAGAAGAAGAAGAAGAAGAAGAAAACGCGAGAAGTGAAGGAAGAGAGATCGCGACAGACGCGACGCCCAAATCTTGGGACGAGATTCGAGAGATTCGATCCCTTCAAATAAGGCGATCCGATAACCGATCCGATAAAAAAACACGACTCTGCTCCCGATGCGACGCGCTCGCGCGGACTCACGCCAGGCCACTGCATGCGATGCGATTACGCGGCCGGAGCCGACCCTCCGCGCCGCGCCGACCCCTTCCACGAGCAAGCGCGAGAGGACCACGCCACCCCTTTCTCTCTCTCCCTCTCATCCTCTCACTCTCTCTCTCTCTTTCTCCCTATCTCTCGTTACCCTCCGACGGGGGTATCACGCCGTCGACCTACTCATGTCGCCTTTTGAGCGCGGCCGTGCTCCCCGTCTTCGAGGCGTCGCCACGCCATGGCCACGCCACCCCCGCGACCCCCGCGACCCCCGCATCTTCCATCCCCGTACTGCAACGTGTTCCCGATTGTAAAGCGCGCCCGATGCGTGTATACGTACTCTGGCTGTAACGGCGCGCGTCAGTATTCGGGAAATCGATGGTCGGTTTAAAAAAAAAAGGAAGAAAAAAAGAAAAGAAAAGAGCGAAATTTTGGAAAATGGGACCGCGAAGAGAAAAGTCTGACAATGAGTATTTTCATGAGGTGGAATACATTGCTTGCTTTGTATGCAATAGCGAATATCACGTACGCAGACACTGGCATGACCTTGGTGCAGAATGACTTGTCAAACACGCTGAAAAAGTCTCCGATTATCTCGTGGAATATTTTCTCGTACCTTGAATAAGGAGATATATATTTGTCGAGTCAATCTCTTCTTAACGGTTGCGAAATTATTCCTAAACACGATGTCTCAGATATTATTTCTTATCGTCGAAAATTTCATCTCGTCCTCCATCGTACACATTTTACCGTAATGAACGATGCACTTTGCAAAACCGGTGATTTAAAGAGACGCGGGAGTCACGTAAATGTCACGAAAAGAAACCTAAATTCAACGAGAATACGCCGGTGATGCGAGAGCACTGTTAGAGCACGTGACTTGGTTGGAATCGACATTCGCGAAAATCGAACAATTGTCGGGGAGCATTGCCAAGCGGAATGTACGTCACTCGAGTCTCATTCTCATCTCGCAAGGATATTTCAATAACATCTCGGCGAAAGAGCCGGGGATGAATCTATTTGAACAAAATAAATTCGATAGAAATGCGCAGACGTCGATCTATTTCGAATTTTTATTTAAAGGGACGCTCTTCATCGACGAGATAAAATTGTCAAACTACGAATTATTCCTCGCATTTCGTAGTGCAAGAATCGTTTCGCCGAGCGATTATTTCTTTATGGATTTTCGGTGTATGAAGGGAAACAAAAACGAAGTAGAACTCCAACCTTGGAAACTTAATGTTAATTACTTGAAAGCTACGTCTCATTACGCTATTAACTTCCTCGATACTCTCGAGGGACGATGTCAATTTCTTTTGTATCGCACGATAAGATACTCCGAGAGAGAACTTTAATGCCAGGTACAGAGATGCATTTCGCTTCTTGCAGGAAACAAAAAGGACTCCCGCTAAGTAGAACGCCGCGATCTCTCTGAATCTCGGCTGCCAACTTGTAATTGTATAAAATGGGGAGAATCAAAATTTGAGATGATACAAGATACATACGCGCGATACAGCAATGTGTCTATATAATAAAAAAAATTCTGTTTCCCTTGCCAAGAAGAGTATATAGAAATAGGTAAAGGAAATCATCTCGAATAAAACTCAAAAAGATGGAAGCTTCTTACGTAGCAGAAATCTTATCTTTTCCAATATAAATTATATTCGATTGACTTAACTCGTTCCGATTTTCAAAATTGGATTTAGAGAATATCAGAGAAAGAGAGATAAAATACATTTAAAATGTATTTTAGGAAAAGGCTTGTCATTTTGATAAAATTATAAATAAATAAAGATAAATATATATGTATATATATCTCGAGAAAAAAAATATATTTTCTCACAGATATATTTATAAACTTAATATTTTAGACAAAACATAAAATTATCATAACTGAAATAAAAATGATATAAAAATCTACGATATTTTGATAAATAAATAAAAATTCTCAATTTTATTTCCTCTAAATCTCTCTTGAGATTTTCTCCCGCGATTCAAATTTCCTGGCAATTTTCATTTTAATATCGAGACTTCGAAATAACCTGATTGCAGTATGCCCGCGCCTCGACGAGTCCGAGAGACGTAATTCCGCTGACATTTCGCGTCCGGAAAACGACGGAGACCGTAATTTCGCCGAGGTCGATAAAAACGTATGGTTCCGATGTCACATATATATACATAGTGTAGGAGCAGCCTAAAGGAACATTGCCCGAGCACATTGCGATATTGGTATCGGACTAGTTCGCCGCAAAAAAATTGGACTTGTATTTTTTTCCGATAATTACAACCTGCTCCTCGTCAAGTAGCGACGAAATTATCTATAGCTAATAGCGTAAAAGAATAGAAAAAATCCTCATCGTCGAATGATGCAAATAATAATTTTCGACGATATAATGGCGACGCTTCGTCGGCATATAAATGTCTGACATAAACGGCATACAAATGTCCGACTGGCTCGATGTAGTTAATGCAACGCAAGCCGCCGTCTCGACATTCGTGCTAATTACCCAAGCTTAATTGAAAAGCTATTTGATAGCAAGATTAAAAAGAGCCAATTTTCAATTTTTTTTTTCTGTTACGACAGAATTATTGATTTTTCTCGTTGCATTTGCGTATTTTTCCAATAATACATAGAATTAATATGTCACCATTTGCAACTCCTGACGCTTAACTCTGAATTGTAATGTGACGATTAAATTACCGCGGTAATTAACTTCTAAAAGTCATCGATTTCCCTCGAATTTTCTCGTTCTCGCAAACCGAGCTATCTGCTTCAACGAACGCGAGGAGCCTGTAAACATACCTTCCCGCATCGATTGCTGAAAGCGGTCGAAATGAATAGTCGTGCATGTCCGACGACATCACTCCCGGTTGCGGATCGATGCGGATCCGAATGCCGCGTGTATCATTCATTATTCATTTTCAAGGCTTCGTCGCCATTCCGCACTCGCTAACCAGAGAACCTGGAACGACTTTCGGTGCGCTCTAGATTTCTTTCGCTGCGGCCTTGAGCGACCGAAGGAGCTCGCGTTTCAAGTGTATTTCACTTTAGGCGCTAAACTCGAGAACACGAGTAGAGAATCGCTCTGATAACAATATACTCGAGAAATGTTTGTCGAATTACGGAGAGAGACGCCAACAAACGACCCGTACCTAGTTAAACCCTTTGTTATCGATAACTTTAGCCATTTAACCGTGTCTATATGCTCATGTCAAGAACAACTATAGCTTAATTGCAAGGAACTATAGCCGAACTATAACCGATATCTCTATTCGCGCGTCGCGGGATACGTTAATAGTTGGAATTTCGCGCGAGCGTATATATTTTTCGCGTTCATCCGACGACAGTATCGCGTCGATTAATTTGGCGCAACATCCATTATCGGTTATCGAGAGAAAGAGAGAGAGAGAGAGAGAACCGTGGTTCTCGCCATTAGGCGAATGGCGTTTATCGGTTAGTGGACGGTTCGTTTTAGTGTAGCGCGTTTCTCTCGATAGTAATAATAACTCGCACTAAATCATCGACACGGACGATACATGTCGATATGTTACGACATCGTTTCCTTTCCGCTCTACGCTAAAAAAAAAGATTTCTTGCGCATTGAGTGGATATATTTCAAATCAATTTTTTTCTCCTCATCTCGTAATTATCATCTGCGAGAGATTAATTCGCATGATTACGCGGAAATAACTACATCGTTATTTCCTAGCAAAGGATTAGCGCGGGATGAAGAATCAAGGAGACGGCTTCCTCCGCGTCGTTTGCTCGGCAATAATTTTTCGACAAACGGCGAAAGAAATCGCACGTGTCGACTCAACGCCAAGATGGAACAGTATTGAAAACGTCGCGGTTGAGCGAACACCTCTCTTTGTAAACCGTCGATAACGAGATATATATATATACACGCTGTAAAGCTCGCGAACTGCGAGAGAGAAAGAGAGAGAGAGAGAGAAAGAGCCGATATTTTCTTGGCAACCAAAACGATAAAGGATCGGACAATGCTGTTGATTTATCGCTTTATCAGCGCGCTCCTTCCGGCCTCGAAAGATAGAATGTGGAAGCTGCGTGGAAAAACGAGCGTCTCAACGATGATCCGTATATCGTCTCGCTGATGCGTGGCGATTAATTCTCGAAGCTGGCAAGATGTAGCCCCCCCTTCTTCCCCCCCGAGCTTCGCGCGAGATTAATGAGTCGCGAATGCGCCTCTTCCTTGCCAGTCGCGAACTTTGGAAATATAGTCGAATATCGGATCTCTGATGCTATACGAGGAAATCTCCGCAGGAAAGGTCGCAGGAAAGAATAACTCTTACGATATCGAGAGCGCGAGCGAGAGATTTCGTTGCGACAGATTTCGTTCTCTTTTTCAGCGAACGACGAGCTTACAGCGTCGACGTTTCTTCCCGAAAGACCCCGAAGTTTTCGGAGATCTTGGCGAATTAATCTTTCCGCGACGACGTTATGCGACAATTGTTGCATCTGATCAGCGGCGTTGTTGTAACATTCGCGATAAATTCGATTACACGCGAGTCTTCCATTTCGAAATTATTTGTATTCATAATTTCTTTTCCTATACATAAACTTGAATTTTAATGCATTGAACCGAGCGGCCGAAAAAGCGATGCAAATGCTCCCTGAATGTACAAGTTTAAAATTCATTCTCAGGGTCTCTCATCTCCCTCGAATATATATCTGTATTACGGAGTTCTATATTACATGTAGGATCTCCTTTGAGAGAAGCAGCTACGGCTCATTGTAAAGGCAGATCAAATTTACGGGTAATCGATAGTATCCGGAATATTGTCCGCAGAGTGAATTGACTTTGTGCCAAACGATAAATCTTTACGTCACACACAAAATTTCCGATAATGACGCCATCGTTCTGATCATAATAATAAATGTCTGTTCTCATTTATATTCTCTTGCGCGCAGTTAATGTAATTTACATCAATTCGCGATAGCGCGAAAGTAATGTGATTAACTAAAATTCTTCTTACAATTAGTCATCTCGTTACTGTAAGCATATAATTAGCAGAGAAAATATTCAACGAAGAAAATCTCTAAAAGCGATACTCTTATACCTATAAAATGCCACGCTCAAAGTTTTATAACTTTTATACGAGACGTTTCTTTCTAGACACAATAGTTTGAAAGAGATATTATTAATTTTTGATACTTATGGATCACATTTCCTCCAAAGATTTTTTTTTTTTAAAGATTTAGAGCGGGCTTACTGTCAGATATTTGACGGAGATAACGTCGTATGATCAATAGCGGTGGATAATGTACGTGTATGTGCTATATTATCAGGATTTACGTGAATCCTTCAACATGAATTACATGATGTACCATAATAATGTATAATGCAATCTCTTCATGTGCGTCTTATATTATACTACGCAAATTCTACACGCGAAAGTGCTCAAGATTTTTCAATTAATTTTACTGTGTATGCGTGTAAGGCCTTACATTAACAATTAATAAAATTCTGCTGAAATTCGCGTGTTAGAGTTAAATTATTCAAACTGAATATGATGCGTGAAATTATTCCACTACAATGTATAATGGCGACTAATGAATGGCAAATTACGCGACGCAGAGAGTCAGTCATTGAGAAAAAAAACTGGATTGTTGCACTCTAATATACATAATCTGTGTCAAGCGTGTGCACGTATATCCTTCAACAACACAAAGATATAATCGACCTACGCATCATTTGCGGTACACGAGAGCTGCGAGCAAATTTTTGCGCAACTCGTCGACGCGATCTTGAAGTAATATACGTTCTATTTCAGGACATAACATATTACAGAAATTATTCCAGTATATTAACTGGCACAACCTACTTTAAGTAAAAGAAAATCTCGATCTCAGGAATTATTTCTATATAAATTTCTAAATACGGTTAATATGCAACGTAATTAATGAACTATTTTTTACTTACTAATTTGCATTTTTTCGGTTACATCCTTTCTGTAATTATCCAAGTGCATTCTTTCGCGCATAAAAAATTGTTATTATTAATAAATTAATTATAATTAATTAATTATAATTTTCGTCTCTTATGAGAACCAAAGAATTTGCAATCTCTTTCTGACAATACGCCTAGTAAAGCGAGTGGAGCTGTAAGCGTCTCGATAAACGAGATACCGTCGCGGCATCCCGCGGAACGTCATCGAGAGTATCTGATAACTGTGCTACGGCACTTACCTTTCTTCCTAAAGAGCGGACGGTATTTGGCGAGGCCGATGTCGGAGAGCCACTGATCCGCCTCCGTGAGTTCCCCATTGCTTCCGGTCCCTGCGGCGAGCATCAACAGCTTTCCCAGGGAGAGGACCATGGAGAGAGCCAAGAACACCCCGGATAGCACTGTTGACCATCGTGCCATTGCCCGTGGAGTGCATCTGCAAGGAAGAGAGGGGAAAAAAATGGACGATCAGAGCTCTATCTCGAGTCGAAGGATCTCGGCTAAACGTTCGCGTTTAATTCTCTCTCATCGCGGCTCCGATGACGTGCACATGCCACGTCAAAATTGGACAGGTTATGTGTGAAAGATTGGAGGTTAGGTGCGCTACGGTGTTTGTAAACAAGCCGGACTCGCCGGTCCCGATCAGCTGATCACCGGCCGATCGCGGGGATCCGCTCCGGTCAGAAAATCGACTCACCACATTTTCGCGGAAAGCCGTTCTCGCGTTCCGCACGCAGCCTCCGAAAAAAACCGTGATCCTCCGCGTCCGGAACGACAACGCATGTAGCGGGAAGGCCGTCGAGAGAACTGCAGATGGAGCGACAAGTGGAGGGACGCGATGAGGTTTCCTAGGGAATTTCTCAATATTTCGCAGAAACGCGAAGTCGTCTCGACGTCAAGAGAAATCTGGATTTTTTACTCGCTCTTTCAATTTATACCTCCCCCTTTCTATTTTTTTTTATTCTTCTACTCTTAAATCTTTGCACACGTATCCTAGTACACGAAATTGTCGATTATATTATTTCTTTATATAGGTATAATTTAAGGAATGTGAAATAGAAAAAAAAACTTGATAATTCTTGTGTGATTGGATTCTGAATAAATATATACTTTATAAATATTTATATTATTCTCTAATCTTATATTTATTTTACTGATCAATTTGCAAGGCTAAGATTGAAGAAATAATCTTGAGATGTCGCCTATGTGTGAGATTTCTCTGTATTGATTAAACTCTCCGACATCTAGTTTATCCACCGTTGGCAAACATTATTCCTGCTGTGAATTGAACGATCAAAAACTGCAATCGCAATATTGTGTCCAGATTAATTTATATGTATTATAATTCACGTTAATTTATATTTATGTATTATTCCTAATAATAATAATAGTAATTAATAAACAAAAATAACTTTTTGGCATCACTATATTGACGACACAATGATATTTTCCACGAGATTTTCACTAAACGAATATTATGTTTCTAATACTAAATACAAAAATAGAAATCTTTCAATCTACCACAATAATTCTCTTATCTATGATATTAATAAAACAAGAATGAAATTATCAACATCATTTATACTGTAAAGTATAAAGCAACAAAAATCTTAATTGATAAAAGCCCGCTCACAGTAGAATCTTTCGAGTTCGAGCGCTCGATACTCTCTCGATCGGATACATTGGAACGAAGTCGTAAATTGATCGCTGAAGAGCAATTGAATGCATCTCGTTTTTCGCTCGTGTCCGGCAAAGGAGGCTTGGAGTTAATAATTACGAAAAAAAAGAGGGATGCTCGATGCACGTACAGAGAGTGCTCTCCTCTCTCGCGTTTGCCGAAAGCGTCGCCATTCGAATGTCGAAGTGGCGACCGAGTTCTCGGCAGACTAGGTGTAAAAGTCTCGGTAAAACCTTGCTGATTTGTGTGCGTACAGCGAGAGAGCTACCACGATCGTCTTGCATTCGTCGATGCGCGTGAATGCAGTTCTGGCAGACTGGTGACTGTGCACATTCGCGTCGCGTCGGTGTCGTCGCTAATTTGAGCCATATGCGCCGTTTTCGCACGAATTCCTACGTTAACCAGAGGTTTATACAACCCCAATGTGTGTCTGGCATTCTATACTACACGCTAAAATAAATGTTCTGTTCCTTCCTCTTCCAGAAATAATTATGTGAAAAATCTCTCTTCTCTCTTTTCCGAGGTTCTTTCAAAAATAATACGAATCGATTTGCGGTGTGAGATTCAATATCTGAATACTGCTTTTTTTTCTCTCTCTAACTAGCATGCTGGTCAAGTTAAAATATTTCAATTTTACTATCTGCTAACCGCACTAACATGCTAGTAGCTAGTAAAAAAGCATCGTGTAAACCATGTTTAAAGCGTGTTTCGCGATTCTAGATCCGATTTCCTACGAAGTAATAT
Organism: Lasius platythorax; assembly: GCA_963971435.1. Lineage (NCBI taxonomy): Eukaryota > Metazoa > Arthropoda > Insecta > Hymenoptera > Formicidae > Lasius > Lasius platythorax. The sequence continues at coordinate 13,806,957 of OZ020547.1, forward strand.
ATCCTTCTGTGAGAGCAATGCGGAAAACCGATGTCAGAAAAATATGATCTAGATCGATCGATAGTATTGAGCCGAATAAAGAGATGATAATGTGGAGGAAAATAATGTATTAAGTAGATCAGGCACACGGTGAGAGCGGCTTCGAAGTATCGAGCCGCAGGCGAGCGATCGGCAAAACATGCAAATTATATACGCAGTCGCACATCACACAGGTATAGAGTGTGATATTCCTGCGGCATTATCGTTTCATCGATCCACGCTTCTCTCGTAAAAACTTTGGCCACATGAAAACATTCGCTATTATCTTTTTTCGTTCGAAAAGAGATGAAGCGTTTCGAAAGATTTGTGTCAAGTCCTCACATTATAAGCGTTTTATATTTTATATTCACCCCGTGTAGATATACCGCGAGCCCGGCGTGTCAGCGAAGGATTATATTTTAAGCGCGGCAACAGACGTTAAGTCGTAAACAGATTTGAAACGGCCGTGTGTCTTAAGCAAATTGAGCGCAATTTAATCCGCGTGTCCAAGTGTCATTCTGCATCCGCTGATGCTGCGAGTGGGTGGTCAAGAGGATGCGATAATAATCGCGCGACGCGACGATGATGTGGCGATGCGACGGTGCGGGATTTTCGACAATCGTGCTGCTATATGCGTGCGCGAAATTTCGCACAATCTCGAAGAAAAACGCACCAAGAATAAACACATTAAGTCTCCCGAGTGACGTTCGCGAACGATTCGAGATACGACGTATAAAACATTTTAACACACACACACACACACACATACATAGTTCTTTTGACACTATCTCCGCAGATCTGATTGCGGATTAAGTCGGATTATCGCGCAGAACACGATGGCTGCAAATGTTTCGAACGAGAAAAATCGCAAGCAAGAGTGGTACAGCGGTGTCGAAGACGCGTCTCCGAGAGATCTTCTGTATCGTCGAGATGTTTGCCGCACAGCTGATCGCCGTTTCGCTGCGTAAATCAATGACCGAGTTTTGCGATGTCAGAATCGACTCGTGACGTAACGCGCGACAATACGTTCAATTTGATATTGATATTCGATATTACGTTCGATCGAAATTGCTGCCGCCGATCGTAATGTCGACGTGTATCAAAAGTGGACATCAGGTTCGTTTCAAAGTTTACGTCAGTCTCGCACTTATCCCCGACATCGAGCGTTCATCTCAGATCGCACGTCTTGCGGTTTTACATACCGAGGTGTGCGCGGTCGCGTTTTACAGCTGGCGTGTATTATCTGTGATTGGTCTTACCTGCGATCCAGATAATTACGGATGCGCATTGCACAAGTGTGACACCGACGTCCGCAATCATCGTATTGAAATCGTTTTCGATGCGAAAGGAAATTTTATACCGCTCGCGCGCGCGCGCGCGGTATTTCCGCGAGAAACGGTAATTACGTCAATAAGACGGGGAGACCCTCGATCGAGTCGCACGACTGGTCACTGTGTACACGAAGAATTCTTTTTCGCAAATAAGAAGCCCGTTCGCCACACCGGATAATCTGGTTTTGCCGAGACGTCAATTAGAGTCTTTCACTCGACGAATAATATTTTCGAGAATTTTGAAATCAAGAAGAGATCACATATACTTTAAACTGAATTTTCTCTCTCTCTCTTCACTTCTCGAATTAAATTTATATATTTACTCCGAGAAAATCTATGGTTTCGCTAAATTAAAATTAAACCGAATTAAATTTCTGAATAAAAATTAAACAGATGAAACATCGTAATGTAATAAAGAATATTCGATTTTAAAACGACGAGTGGAACAATAGCGTTGAGTCATTTGATAAAACGAGGCTTTATTTATTGAAGAAAATACGCTTCGATGTATTACGACTGAGCACTAGAGCGGTAGAATCTATGTTCAAAGCATTTGTTTCCTTCGCGAGAAGTAGATTGTGGAAAATGTGCAGTATACATACAGCAGTAGTGTGCTTCGTGCTTTCGTCTTAGAATACACATTCTCGCATCTTCTGCTAAATTTTATTCGTATCGATTTCGCGGACTCGTACTAAAGGGAGGATAGGGCGAATTCTGCAACGATCTAATCCTGAATAATCTTGCGAAGAGACTTGGATTTGACTTTTAAAACCAAGCAGCGACACCTGTGCTGTTCAGGTATTTGGTTTACGAGTCGCTCTGTATATGGCCATATAATATTTCGGAACCAGAACACCATGTGAGGCTCTGACATCGGCGAAATGTTTATTCAATGCACGGAAATTCGCGAATTCGCGAATTTCGTGATTCTTTTTCCGTCGTTCTGTATTATTTGTCTCATCCCGCCAAGAGATAGCCTCTGTCCGACACCCACAGCGAGCGTTTTATTTTCTTCTCGATTCTTGCGAAAAAAAGAAAAAAAACGTACGTTCTTTCAAGAGACACGAATAACAGAACAAGGGAGAACGGACGACAAAACGGTGCGCAGGCGAAATTTAAAAAACACATCACTTTTATGCGGCATTGATTTATATACCAGCACACAAAGAATTTTCTCTTCATATCGTCGTTTCGACCGATCGACTTTTTTTTTGCGCTGAGCTATTCTGGTTCTTCGTCTTTTTTTGAAAACAGAACGAGAGAGAGAGGGAGGGAGAGAGAGAAATCGGGGAACAGTTAAAGCACGGTAAAATCAACCAATATCGATGAAACCGGCTCGTAGAGTAATAAATCGCGCTCTAATCGGACCGCCAAGCTCTAATCCTTCCTCTAATTCTTTTTAATCCTCGTCGAAATGTTAATGAACTTTGTCACTCTTATCGAACAAGAAAATAAATTCGACTCTCCTAAATCGCAAGAAACTGGATCACCCGCGAACATATCGCTAAAACATGCGTATGCGTATATTCTGAAATTTCATTCAACCACTAATAGACCGATATCAATTAACGAAAGTCTAATCTAACGGTACAACCGTCTTGGGATAACGCGCGACAATATTTTATGTTATTAACCTTCCGAGCAACTTGAATTCGCCTACTAACACGTTCGCACACGTACCGATCGGAAATGCCGTTTTATCAATGTGCATGCGCATACGTGTGTGTGTGTATGTGTGTGTGTGTGTGTGTGTGTGTGTGTAATTAGATCGGTTAATGGCCGTGCGCCGTCGTAAAGTCGGAAATGCACCGTAAATGCACAATCAGAATGCCTTACGCGCCGCGTATTAAACATAAGTCTGCGGCTACGTATTTTATGATTAGAAACTCGCAGGAAGAAACGAATCGTAACGAATAAGAATAATCGAGCATCCGATTCCGAGTTTCTCGCGCTAACGCATCGCGCCAACAAAATCGACAACGTAAAGCAATTCATTTCTCCGCGTCTCAATTATTCAGGACCCATAAAGACGGCGTTTATTGGAGCATAATACACTCGGCGAATCTTTATATCCCGGCTACGGCCTTTTAATTGAAATTTCCTCGAGTAACGAGACTGCGTCGTCTCTGGCGCATCAACGCGCGATTGGATACTTGTCTTTATCCTGATTACTGAAATGCGTTCTCCCCATAATAATTAAGGTAACTTTCGATCATTTTCTCCCGACGACGGAATCTAATCTTACGACAAATTTACGATATCTCGCTTGCACGTGCAAGTACGCGCTAATAAAGTAAATTGCACCTTCGCGTCTGGTACAGCGCGATCGCTCAATTTTATTCCGCCGTTATTAAATTATATCTCTGATTATTTGAGTATATCGGGGACGCTGGAGAAGAGTTCACACTTTTTCGATCGTTCAGGTCGCTCTGAGTCGACAGGGCGCACGATTTGCATATGATGCGTTCAAAGCCGACTGGTTATTGGATTCTGCGAAGCATCCACGTTGTTTGCGCAGTCAATTCGAACGTAACGAATTATTTGACGTTTCTGGTAACACTCGGACGAAGCTTCAAAACTTGAGAACGTTATCGATATATATGTTTAGAATTCATTCTGCTTACTTTGTGTGTGTCTTCCTATAAACAATCTACCATTTCTTATTTATATTCGCGAATAAATTTATTCTGAATTATTTTTTAACGATTCTACTTATGGAGCATTTCTACTTGCGTGTTAAAGTTAATATGTTTAGCTAAAAAAAGAGACACAAATTTTGCGAAAAGCTATTCATTGTTATTCAATAATAATAACGCAATAACGAATTATTTGGAATCTCGCTGTTATCATTTCTCGCAAGCAAGATGAGAACCACGGCAAAAGAGGGTCGATCGCAATTGATCGCAAAATTGGGTTGTGAACAAAAGCTGCGGACGCGCGAGAGGAGACACACTAAGTTAACTTATGTATAAGGCGGCTTCTCTCGGTATGAGAAAGGCAGCGCTTAGACGGCGCGGTTGTGTGCGCACGAAGTGCCGCTTATTAAGGAAGATAATGAGTCCATTCAAATTCAATCCGGTCAAAAGGTATCGCCGACTCACGTCGCACATCCGCCGTACACACGGATCCGGTGTGATCTCGGTTTAGAAAAGAACGGCTTATCAACGGTTTCCGCGCGGATCATTCGTCGCCTGGTTCGATAAAAAATAAATTCATTGATCTCGATGCGAACGGCGCGATTCGTTGCCTTGCGATAAAGAATGGAATATATATCGCGCGGGGAGTTTTTGCCAATCGGAGGAGCGTGAATCGCATGCCATCGCCACGTGTCCGGCGAACAAAAGAGCGGATTTATAATTGAAACGAACCGTTCCGCACGTCTGCAACGCGAAACGCCGTCGTTATATTGAAACAAATTGTCGGATCCTTCGATTCGAAAATGAACGAATAGCGAATGAGATACTCGCCGCTGATATCCGTTCGCGTTCTCGATTTTACAAACGCAAGCGCGGACGAAACAAAGCGCGGAAAATCGGTCGTACGGCTACCGGCTTACCTTAGACCGAGTATCGACGTTAAAGGCGCAAGTGGGTTAATGGTAAAGACTGGAGAACACGCGAGAGCGAGAGAGAGAGAGAGAGAGAGAGAGAGAGAGAGAAAAAGAGAGAGACGCGTATGTGAGAGTATCTCGTGCGAGCATCTCGCGATTCACTAGCGCTGACAGCCGATGTTGATAAACGACCGCTCGCGGGCCTCGTGACCGCTCCGGGATGATTCGGTTGCAGCTGCTGCACGCGAAACTTCTTTCCGCGGGTCACTGCCACACTTTCGCATCGTGCAACGGATCGACAGGCGCGTTTTTTAGCCCTCCTTCGTCCGCATTAGACCATCTTAAAATGGGCGCAACGAGGGCGATTTCGTCGAATCGCGTATACGAACTCGTCGCGCTTCGTCATTCGACAATTTCGAAAAGCTTTCGAAAGCTGTCGATTTGTCATTAATGATTCTAACGTATTTATTTGTTACGTAAATGTTGTAAATGAAATAAAGTTATTTTTTTTTTTAATTACGTGCAAAGGTATAAGATAAATCGGAGTCCTTTTCATTTTCGCGCGACGTCTCTTCTAATATACTATTCTCTTTAAATTTCCAAAGATGTTAATACCGCGCTATTAAATTTCTAGTCAGATGCATAAAAACAGACTACTTTTGCTTTAATTCCTTCCGGAATTTCTCCCCGGGAAAGAGACCGCAAAAAGACAGAACTACGTGTCAATCGTGCAGCTGCGGTGTCAGATCTCCGGCGCAGATTCGTCACGCGCGTAAAATAAACGCTTAGAGCGTAAGTAGGAAAGGAGACTAATGTCGCTATCGTTAGCAAGAACATCCCCTCGATTTCTTACGACACTTCAATTAGAAAGTGTAGCCATTAATCGCGCGCGCGGGTCACGTCGCTCCCCATCTTTTCTTTTCTCCTCTTCAGAAGAAGAGGACACGAAAATGTACTTTTAATTAATCGGCAGGCTCCTCGACTCCGCGTTCATTCAATCTCGACCTACTCCGCCGGCTTTCATTATCGGCGGCTTTCTCGGGAGCGCTCTCGCCGGGCGCTTCTTGTCAATCCTAATATCCCTATGACGTTCGCGCGAGCGAATTATCTAATCTGATCTTCAAGTCGCAAAAGTGACAAAGTGCGACACACGTAATACATGTATTGTGTTGTACATACATCTCGCGCGCGATCAGCAGCGCAAATCTCCGCCCGGGTTCAGTCTCCTTCTCGTCTTCTCGATTACAAAATCGTACGCCGGAATACTGTCTCCCCCCGAAAGAGGACCACCACCATCACCACCGTCGCCGAGATTCTACGCCCTTACATCTCGTTCTCCGTTTACCCCGAATCGTCGCTTATCATCCGCGCGATCCGTGTCAGAATTACGTGGCCAAGTATCCTTGACCTCCAAGCCACCAGTGCGGCCAGTGGGACGAGAACCTCTCGCAGGCGATGAACGCGAACTACCGGGGAAATTGGTCAGAAGGAAGCTGAAGAAACGGCAGAGGAAGAACGACGGAAGGAGCAGAAGAAGGACGTGTCTCACGGTGGCGGAGGAAGAGCTGGCCTAGAAACGTCGGTCCCCGGCGCTTCCCCGACACTCGACGACGCGTTACCTTCAGAAGCGATGAAGATGAGGAAAGAGACGGGTGTGGGAAAGAGCGGCGCGGGGTACGCTTCTCTTTCCCACCTCTCGCGGTCGGGCGGCAGCCCTCCTCTCCTTTTGACGGTCGCCGTCGACGATGATGGTAATGGTAAATGGCCCATGGAGAGGCCCTCCGTTCCGCGCCTCCACTGGAAACGGGAGCACGCCACGTGAAAGTAGGAAGGGGAGGCTATAGCCGGCCCGACGTCGCTTCGTGCGCCTCAGTCGTTCGTGGACCTCGAAGGACGATAGAGGTCGAAGAGGTCTCACTTCCTCCTCTCCTGACCTTCTCGCGGACTCCTTCTCGCACGCTCTTCCTCGAGCCTTTTTCTCTTCTCGCGCGGTCTCTTCTTCCTCCTTTTCTTCTTCTTCTTCCTTCTCTCTTCTCCTCCTCGCTCTGATCTACTCTCCGTACGACCTCGGTGACGAGGCGAGGTCTCGACAATAAAGTAATCATCCGTTGGGGCCCAAGGATTCCTCGCCTGCGCGGGGATATCGTTTCGTGAAGTCGCCGCATCGGCAACATCGTGATAATAGGCCAGAAGATATTAGCGGAAGAATGCGTCGTCAACTTTCGCTCGTCCTCGGGATCGTCCTGCTGGGCTGTCTTCAAGGTCGGTATCAGTTTTCAGGATGTACCGAGAGAGAGAGAGAGAGAGAGTGCCGCACGCGATCGCGGGATTACGTTCGAAATGTCGTGATACGCGCCGACGTGTTAATCTTAAAGTGTACGCTCGTTGCTTACTTATAGGATTAAAGAAATAGCAAGAACGAAACAATCGTAACGGGTTTCAATTTTGAAGGCAATTCGAATCAATTAATATGCTCTGTTATATGTTCATTTAAATAACACGATATTTTTATTTCATTGGTCAAATAGTAAGACGCGAGAAGCGCATGTTCAAGTAATTTCTTTATAACAGTCGTCTCTCTAAATTTCTGCTCTTTTGATACGCTTCTCGCAAAAGCGGAAAGCTATTTGCACTGTCATCGCTCTTTTTGTACTCATTACCGTGACAATTTGATATCCATTCGCTTCACGGATGAATAATTAAGAAACGAACAAAACTAAATTCGCAACCAGAATCCATTCGTTATTCTATGCAGAACGAACGATCGAGAGTAAAATCCTCGTTAATGACCTGTCACAAAACTTAAGCGATGGATGCAACGTGAGAATCCATGCAGAACATTAAGATCGATAAAGAAGTAGTTCAAACACTGAAATATTGAAATCGCGAACACGATTTTCCACACTAAGTATTTTCGAGATTGAGAAGATCTCACGAAGATTCTTCTCCTTGACTTAACTTTATAATTTAATTGAAATTTATTTGAAAGATTACAAATTGCAGCCGTAAAAAAAGAAGAAAAATAACTGATTTATCAGTCGTGTGAAAGGAGAAAGCGATATTAATACTTGAAACTCTGAGATTTCCAGAAGCAGATTTAACATAAATCATGAGAGCATCTAAAAAGAGCCTGTCGAGACATACATATCTATAATTTAATATAATTTATTCTTTTATGTATAATTTATGTCAACCTAATAAAATTAACGCATAATTAAATCAGTAAAAACTTTCTACGCGATAAACATTACTTTCAAGATTAAAAATACATATCCTTAACCGCAAATTTTATTCCAAAAATTATTAATAATGTAAAAAAAAAAAGAGAGAGAGAATAGTGATATTTTCGAAAGAGCGGGCGCGCAAACGGGACATATTTAACATAAAACTATGGGAGCGCTTAAACAGCTATTGAAAGTCGAGGGAATGTGTCGAGGTGTGAAATTCAGATCTCCCATTTACGTTAGTCTGACACACGGAAGTTACGGTCCATGAGTATGGCTGTGATTAAGGAACCGTTCTCTTCCTCGGAGCGAGAAGCAACAAGTAAATGAGAGCGACGAGGTTCACCGAAATTCATACATACGCCGTACACACGCACACACATACACACGTGTGTATCGATCTGTGTGTGTGTGTGTGTGTGTGTGTGTGTGTGTGTGTGCACCTTCCCCTTTCGCTCGCGGCGAAGGGCGCGTAGAGGGGCACCCATTGAACCCGCCGCAGGGAGCCCCTCGGTTAAATGCGCGACGCTCTTTCAGGGAGGAAAAAAGGGGGGGAGGGCGGGGGACGAGAGCGGAGAAAAGTTTTTCGTTTTAATCTCTCGCACGCTCGCATCCTCGTGCACGAGTCGACTCACGGAGCCGATCTTGTTCCTCTTTCTCTTGACTCCTCTCGATTTACGGTTCGTTGTATGGCCCTTTTGCGTGGCTCAGTGGCGTAATCGCTCGCGTCGGTGGTATACTTTTGAATTTTTTTTTTTCGCTTATATCAATGATTGGTTAAATATCGAACGAATTAAATAAATGGCGCAAATAAATGTAATCCGTAATCAGGAAGAATATTGTCTCGGTTCCGAAAGTATGGCTTGTTGTATGAAATACATTATAGTATACAAATTTAATTTAATTTAATTATATATATTTAATATGGGAAATCTTTAATTAGATAATTACTTTTGCACAATATTTCTTTTATACGTATATAAGAAATATTACGGAAAATAATATTATAATCAAAGATTTCCCTAATCAATCGCTTTATAAATATGTAAAATCCGAGGATTAGTTTAACTCCGGAAGTTTCCAGCGGCTGTTGCATCTGTACGATTGCTAAATGAGGTTTGTTTGCAGCCGTAAGAGATAAACCAACTCTCCGCGAGGCTTCTCCATCTTAATTCTTTTTCCTCCGGCGTTATCTCTGAAGGAATGCACGCGCGCAACGCAACCGGGAAATACGTGACGGGTCTCCTATGGTCTCGCGGAGTTCCGGAGTTTGCGATGGTTACGCTATTGCGCGGGGCCCTATAGGTCGGCATCGGGTGTGCATATAACGCGCAAAACGACCGTGGGCTGATGCGCCTAATTAAGTATGCTAATCGTCGGCTAAAACTCGTCGCTCTCGTACGAACGGGGTCTGTGGAAATCCGCGACTCGCGCGAGCGCGCGTGAGAAACAGCGGGAGTAACGAGCAATTCCGCCGGAGCCCTTAACGACACAGCGGCCCTCTCACCTCCCGGTCGTAACCGACTTCCGATCCGCGGTCTGTAATGACGCCCGGTATGCGTCGCGGACGACGAACGAGTCGGAAAGTATATCCTCGTTCGCTCTATTCACCGACGATAACTACCTTCACCGTCGCGGGCGGAGCCGCCGCGCGTTCGCGCAATTCATCCCCCGATTAACTCTAATCCCCGGCGGCAATTCATACTGTAATTAAACAATCCGAAACGATCGGCTTACAAATTGCGCGATTAAATGAGAACGTAATGTCGATCTTAATCGCGGCTAAACGTTTTAATTTATGAGACTTAAAAAAAATGTTTTTACTCGACGAAACAAAGCAAATCTAATACTATCACTTTGCGATGTACATTTTCATTTGTGCGTGCATTCGTGCTTTGGACAATTATATCTCGACGCTAATCGTCCCACGCGGGAAAATTATCACAGTCGCAAGAAACTTTTGATCTGTATCCTACAATGATTATGATAAAAAATATCAGTACCGTTGAGGTTGAATTTCGTACGCCGGATAAAATTATCCCTTCATCAAGTAACGATTCGCGATTGTTCGCGTTAAGTATATAGTCGTCATCACTGAGATTACGAATTACAGTTATTTCTCATATTCTACCAGATTACGAGATAATATTGTTCGCCGTACAGGCCTCGCTCCGCAAGCGAGTTTCAAGATCAACGACAGCGAAACCAAACATATAACGCGTAATAATGCGCGAGCTTATGTAAATTACGACGATCACCGACGAAATCATTGCGACGAATACACTTTTATTGCCATCTCGCCATTTCACCCCGCCATCTCGCTTAGTGCACATTTTATATCCCAATTAACAATACACCTTGGATTTTACTAAGCCTTTAATAGCCGATAATTTATACAAGCGACGTAATCAGTGTCGGATCGCGTACGACGCGTTTCTCCTTTTCTACGCGGTCCAGCGCCATGAAACGGAATCGTTTCTTCCTAATCATGCGTCGTCGCGTCGCTTGATTCTCACTTCACGACGCGACTTTCATTAAGCCATCGGTAACGATAAATCACGCGTGCGCGTGTTCACGCTCGGACGAAACGACCAACAGAAACGCACGACACGGATGAAGCTGGATTTATAGGCCCCGAAGTGAGAAGTTAAAAGAGAGAAAGAGAGAGAGAGAGAGGGAGAGAAAGGGGGCGAGGGGATAGGAAGGGCTCGAAAAGTTTTGTCGCGGACCGTGGGATTTTCACTTCCGGATATGTACTTTTGCGAGAAATTCTCAGGATAAAAAGCAACCACCGAGGTTGGCCCTCTTTGAATACTCGACAAGCTTCTGTCACAAAGAATTCTTAAACAATATGTGTGCTCGACTCTTTCAACTCTCTCTCGGCGATGTTTCCCTATACATACGTAAAATCTCATTGAAAAATACAAAAATAATTTGTGCAATCGTGTTTTATTGTTAGCTTCAGGATATCTTCAGGGTTGCATTCTTGCGCGGAATGACTGGACGTTTATTCCTTAATCCTCCCTACATTTTCTCAATTATTCGCATAAACGCGCGCCCATTTCTTTCGCGGGGAAGATCTGATGGGATTTTAATTCTACAATGAGAGCAGCTCCCTTGTTCTTTGATCGTTTGTCGGTGCAATTTGTAGCAAGGCACAAGGGAAGCAGAAATGAGTGAGGGGGGGAGGGAGAGGGAGGAAAGGGGGAGAAAGTTGGATGCGCACGGGGCCACACACCTTGAAAATTGCAAACTTATTTTCATCGTCCCGAGCCGCCCATTGTCTTATTGTTAGCGTGAGAGTCGCCTTTTTTAATTTCCGCATTATAAATCGATCCAATTTCAAAGAAACGATTAATCGCGCTCGAACCAATCTGACATATATAATGTAATATAGATCGTAAATTAAGGAACAGTACATATATCATCAAACGATGAAGTGGATAGATTTAAATCGTGTGAATCACTAAACGAACAAACGAAATGCTCGGAAGATTCATTCTCCGTCTCGGCTGTCATTTGAGCGTGTCCGAGATATCGCTGCACGCTTTAATGAAAGATGATCTTCTAAAACCATTTCGGTTCGTTGACTCTTTAATATAGATGTCTGAGTTCTCGTGGCCTTGTTCCGATTATTCTCATTACGAGATAAGCAATTCAATTACGTTTGTGAGGTAAGCATGTTTGCATTATGATGTAAAAAATTTACGGGTAATGATCTTGTGATTTGTTCGACGTGAAGAAACATGATTCAATGATATTTTCGCAATATATTAATAATCCTTTCAAGAAGAAACGTGCGCGCGATTGATGATCAGACGGATCATTACTTCACATTGTGTATTAAAAACGCATTATATTATAAATTATATTATATAATTATATATATATGTATATATAATTGCATAATATTATCTAATTTAATGTTTGCATTTAGAAAATTTGCAAAAAAAAATTAAATTTTGATAATGCGTTCAGGTACGTATAATTTTCTTTCTTAGTCAAAGATATCTCAATTCAAGCAGTATAATGACTTATTCATTAAAGAAGATAATTTGGGCAGGCAAGATGCATACCTGTCTACTTAAATGCAGCGTTTTACGGACGGGCAAGCCCACGAATCTCATGACATCAAGGTAACAGGGTGATTGTATGTGCGGCATCTTCGCGTTCTGCACGAGAGATCGAACACCGTGACGGCTTCGTTTATAAGAGAGACCCGATAATGAAATCATTACACGTTGTGCTCAGGTGCCTCGATAATTACGAATGATCACGATCGTACGGAAAACCGTGAGGTGGAAGTGGGATGGACGTGTGCCAATTAGTGCGAGGGTCCCGTAAATCGCTAATTGCCGGTATCAGCGAAATCGGAGTAAACTATTTTCACGCTGCTAAGTGGAAGCGCTGAAATTTATATTGACGCAAGCGAGACTTGTGCTGTTGTCGTTGCTCAATATTAATGGCAGATTCGATACCGTACAGTTGCGATTAGCTTCTCACGATCAGTTATTTACAACTAAATAAGAATGCAGTCGTCGATTATAAATTCATACGACATAATTTTATCGACATTAAAAATACGAAAACGAGGAAAAGTGATGTCTCATTCGTATACTTCTCGCATATTCGCCGTACGCTGTTTCATATTCATGCGTTCGGAATAATCCGTTAAATGATTCGCGACAGCGCAGCCCCCAAAGTGATTGAAGATCTGGTTAATCGTCGAATAAATCAGTGTAATTTGTATTATTAAGGTCGACGACATATACTTAATATAGACGACTAACCGCTCAGTCCCGAGCAGTTAGTCGCCTATAGTACTGAATGAATGGTTCGTTAGTGCCTTCTCTCTCTCGACAGCATGATGATATTTATAACAAATACAAATAAAATTCTTGGACCACCTCGTACGCGATGTTGCAAAACGCAATGGAGAAAATTCTTATATGCGTGTATTTTACTTCTTCAAATGTTTTCTGTATTATACTACGTGTAAAATTATAAGTAGAATTATGTTTCAAGTTTTGTTCCGAATTGAAGATCGTTTAAAGTGGACTTAATGTATAAAGTTTGAAATATTTCTACATAATAATGGTTTTGACTCATTTTTTCTCGCATTACATTTAGATCCCTTTCTAATTTGTTTTTCTGAAATTAATTAATTTCTTATCGTTACTCGAAAATGTTCAGAAATGATTTTTACAGTCTAGTCTCGCAGCTGGAAAAATTGCACGGTATAAACAACGAATGATTTGAATATAATTATCCGAAAAGGCGTAATTTCGATTGTCTTGGGCGAAATTGTCTATAATTTGTGACATTCAGTAAATGTATATACACGTGCTTTAAAGTTTGGGTAAAGCTTGAGCGATACGTGTCGCGCGTAATGGCTAAAAGTCGTAATTCAATGACAACGACAAGAGCTGAGCGGACTCGTCGAGATGAACGTCCGTAAATATTCGTAAATGTGTGTTATGCTAAGTGGTGAGGCGTTTACTTATATGCCATCCGAGTCGGGAGCACGCACTGGAGATGCTATCGAAACGGTTTGTCGTGTCGGCTTTATTTGCGCACGCGGAGCGGCTCGTAGAAAATGTAAATTATTCATTAAATACGGCAGATACATCGCAGTCACGTTTCTCTCGTTAATTGTCAATTTTTATTTTGTCCCGTATACGACTACTTTCCTACCAGAGTATTCAACGATGTCGGCTGTTTCGCGAAAATATGTTGATCGAAAACTCTGTGTTCGGTCTTTGCACATTTTATTTGCGAGTCTCTCTAATAACGTTAATAATTGCATTATCATTACTTTCGATTAATTTATCGGCGGCAACTTGAGACGTGTTATTTTATGGCAATTAATTAGGGGCTTGAATCTTCGTTCAAAGATTAGATTGTAAATCATATCTGATCATGTAATTTCATCGACAATCTTTTTTCACAAAAGGGATGCATAATCGTTTTCTTCGAACGACAATGTATCCTTTCGCCGTGTTTAATAGACCGTGTCGAACATTATAGCAGGGACTTTTTGAAGGATTAATAATAGCAAGTCATTGCGTATATACCTTTTATGATTACTGACACAGATGTCCTACTTTTAATTAAAAAATCATTACACTCGAAATACTTAACATTGTTGCTTTTTTTTCTCATAACACTGTTAGTGCGAAACATTCATAACAATTAATGTATTTGACAGCGTAATGATAGAGATGTATTGCTTAATAAAGTTGAAGAAAACTCGTTTCATGCGAGAATACACGATGTAAAGAAATTCTTGTGTTGGCATCTTTAAGACACGAGTAACGAATCGCGCGCAATCGAGCATTTTTAGAGAAGGAGACTCACGTCTCGAGCGTTAATCTAACATTATCTAAATCGTTGCAAATCAATTTCGAGGGTGATCAAATTTGAATTGCAAATACAAGCGTATTATGTCCAATGTGTTCACGTTACACATATATCTCATATTTCAAGATCAATTTCGCGAGTTCATGATACGTTGAATCGCCAGTAACTCTACTAACTATGCAGATGCAATATTTATCGCTCGAGGCTGACAATTAATCAAGGAACAAGAAAGATAGTCGGAAATAGCAAAGTGAGATCTAATCGCCGATCTATTTATTATATGTAAAAATATGGTTACAGAAACAAAATCATTTAAAAAATCAAGCGTTATCATCGCAATATTTGTATCAACTGTTCTACTCGACTTGTTCTCTGCCTTATTTTCTTGATCAATGACCTAAATTGAGCATTAATATATCAGATAAAAAATAATATTCGCTTTTACAGTTTCTTCCATTCAAGCTGGACACGATCAATGAGCTTCTATTTAATCGTTCATCAAAATGTGCGATAATGAATTGAGAAATTATATGTCTTCTCTTCTCGGTTGACCGACGCGTTAAAGAATAGTAATTCTTTTTTTCTATCAATCTTGATACAAACGATAAACTATTTCTCATTTACTTTTAATCTTTTTTAAATGAAACTCGTATATCGTTCCCGATAGATTTATCGATCGCTATTTCTCAGAAAGCTTTTCTACTCGATTCATTTCGTGAGAACGAATAAATTATGATTGTCGCTCACTTAATTGATTCGGCCGAATAGCTATCATTAGTGGAGTGATTGATACTTCGTTTTTATTGAGTCGCGGCGGAATCTGACTTTCCAATATGATTATTATATTTTATAATATATATAGAATTAAAAAAACCATCGTATCCGTTTCCTCTCTTAATTAATGTTAACTCACGGATCAGGACATTAAATTTCAGCCGACATATGGTCATTAGGGATCGAGCCGGTAGACAACAAGCCAGACGATTGGCTGTTTCGGTCGTCTCAGACGGGTCAGTCTTTCAGACACCGTTATTGTGGTCAACCGTCGATGCTTGGCTTACTTTGCTGACCCGGAGACCCAGTGAATGTGTTCTGTGAATGTCAAACAAGTATATCGTTCACGCGAAAAACACGCGCGATCTGCATGCGGCATCAATTTCGAGATACGGCTAATATTCGATCTGCGAACATTATTGCGCGATGAATATCGTAATAACGAGCGTACTTCAGGCGCGCAGTAATTTTGCACTCTAGTATCTCGTACGTATTTATTTGCGTGCAATCGAGAATTGCGTGAATAAGGCGTTCGATAGATTGCAAGCGATAGCTCGCAAGATATAAAATAAAATCGTTTTAACGCGAGCTTTGGATAGTAAGTACTGTGTTAATAAACACGCCATGGCGTGTTACTGAGATAGCTGTTCATTCTTGCGTTTATATACTGTGTTCGAATAATCTCGAATATATTATTAAGATTGATGTAACAAATTTAATTATCGAGAAAGGTACATTATTCTGAATCGTTATATTATTATATTATTAATATGAGGATAATATTGTAATTTAAATTTGCTTTTAAAACTTTTCATTAAATCTTTGCATCCGTTGTGTCACACAAATAAATTATATTTTTAACTTTTTCGCGAAATTAACGTGACCATACATGTCAAAAGTGGCCGTCGAAAGAAAGGAACCTCGAAATTTCACGCGCATAGAAGATTATAGGTATCTATATTCGTACGAGAAGAAACCCTAACAAAAACGCTATTTAAATGATAATAACGTGCGTTAAACGTTTAATTTTACATCGCTTGACTTTGAACGAGACATGCAAAGTGAAAGACGAAAATGTTGCTGGAGCTATAAAATCGTCGATCGTTAAATCACTTAGCGAGATCTTATTCCGCGTAGATTTCCTTCTGCATTGCTCAAGAAAATTTATGTCAACTTGAAACATGCGTATTTTTAACGTGCGTGTGTTGCTCGTATGAAGAAAGTTTTTTTTAAGCGCGATATTCAAAATATATACGAGATCGCAATAACTTTTGCATTTTACCATAACAATTTTCATACCGGAATATTTGCATCTTTCTCGCTTGCAAATGTGCATGTATATTTGCCTTGATGGATCAAAAGGATTCCAGCACTCAGCAACGGTATCGCGTTAGTGAATTATTTCATCTAATAGCGTTCAGGTATCTTCGCGTTTTTTTTTCTTTCTTTTTTTTTGCGCGCGAGTTTCGTTGCGCCGTGTTCCAAATACCTTATGCATCACGGGATAGCATTCGCCGCATGCAATTCAAATCGCAGCAATTTAAAATAACTCCGCGCATAATTTAAAGTCGTCTACATAGGATTCGTGTTCCAGATTTTCGATCATCACGAGAGACTTGCTTTCGGCTCTTCGACAGCTTATTCGTGACGAGTTGTGCATGCCAACGATTTTAATAACAATATAATAATAAATCTTCGAAAAACATCACTTACTCAATTACTCTTTAATGTGCCTGGGGCCGAAACTTTTAACGACGACCAGCAACAGTTTCGATATATTATAGCGCGAGGATTTACGAAGTATATGTATATAAGCCGAGACTTAAATATTCCTCCCGGCATTATATCTCGAGATTGCTTGTTAGAAATGCAGAAGCGACAGGCTGCTCGAGAAATCGGATGGGAAAGCTGACGGGAAGATTCTTAGGAAGAGAAACGGACGATTAATCACGGAGCTTGCGTAATAACCCATTAGAGATTCTCGATGGTTTGCGCGAACGACCGCGAGATAGTTTCCTCGGGCTAATAAAGCCGGCACAATCGTTCTTCTACAGTCGGAAGACGATGGAAACCCTGACCTAGACTTAAGTAGGTATGGAGGTAAGGTCGAGGTCACACCGTTCGTGCTCCCTGTTGATGAGGCCACAAAAGCTATCGCGATATATTAGATCCATCTCCGTCAAATCAAATCGGCAAAAGGCTTTCACTCGAGTCGCATCGATGACCGCGTCATTAAGATGGTCGACGACAAAACGACGATTAAAAAAAAAAAATTATCATGCCTCTATTCGAACGCGTTTCTCTTTTCGGGACTGCTAGAGATCGAAATTAATAAAGCCGTTAATAAATTCTGATCGTATATCGCGAGGATAAAATTATCAACGACTTTCGTTTCGTTCCCATTCCGAACCATCGCATCGATGCGAAAAGTTACTTTGGATGATTGAAGATCGCTGTTGTAAGTCACGGCAAACGTACGTATAAAAGATTACAGTCAAGATACGGTTTCCGCGGCAAAACAATTATTAAACGCACTAAACGACGCTCCATCTTTTCGCAGCAATTAATATCAGGCTAATTAGAAGCCGAGACCATCATCGTGAATCTTGCTGACGAGTAAGGGCGATTTAATATTTGCGTAGTCATCAGGGATTTCGTCTACTTAACAGTTATTAATAATGTTTTATCGTGAAACTTGCTTGCGAAAAATAATATTAAATAGATAAAAGCAAACAAGTGATATATATTATCGTTAATGATTATCATCAAGCTATAGAGATTATCATTAATGGTACATAATAAATTTTACGGAAATAATTTATTATTTATTATAATGTTTCCCGGAGAATTAAATGCCGTTAGGGCAGAAAATAAGCAGGAACAGAAAGCCGCTGCATTATATCATTATACTCTATTATTGCTGTCTGTTATTAGCGATCACCGACAAAGACTACGCGCACGGTATCGAACATGCAAATTAGTTACGGTCGACAAGAAATGGGCAAAGTTCAACAGTGGGCATATTTTGCTCGAAATAAACAATGACCAGGTTTCCTTCCCAGATGCGTCAACTTTTTGTTAAATATACTTTCTTGTTCGACTCTAATTGTTTAATACAATTTTAATTTATTATATGATTTCTCTTTAAAAATATACATGTAACACGTAGTTAATATTTGCGCATTGAATGCGCAATCGCGTTCTTCTCGTTGGTATTCAACGCGAGTCTCGTCCGGAGATTATCTCTATAACTTTCAAAGAGAAAATCTAGCTTTAAACAGAAACACTGACGAGTTTCAGCGAAGGCTTCACGGTACGAGTCTGTTTTACGTCAAGAGCAAACGCAACGAGCAATAACTTTGACGTTTCGTCTGCCTCTCCGGACATTTATGACGTAATGTATATTTCTATGTGAACGCGAAGCTATGTTTGCGAGAGACGCGAGTTAAATACGTGACGTTAACAATCGTAGCGGTAACAATCTATTTAGTGTCTGAGCAATCGACCCGAATTCTAAGGGATAAATGAATTGAATTCGGGAACCGGATTGTAACCGAAATTAAAACTGATTCGCGCGTAAAAGCTGCCATTTTATAATTTGATATTAAATTTTCCCTTCAATTTATAATTTATAAATAGTCTGCAATTAAAGGTACACGCGTGCACAAGCGTTACTGAATCCATCTTACTACTCGCAAGTGCAGTAACCAGCTCCGATGCAATTTCGCCGTCTATAAGTCTCGACGATAAAACGGACAGGAAGGGATTACATCTCCTTCGTTGCTGTATGACTCATGATGCGTCTTTATCCATAGTTAATGCACCTATCGCATTAGCGTAAAGCGCGTCCGAGACTCTTAAATATTATCATAATCAATTATTATAATACAATCTTCGAAATTTCGCGATATTCGGGAAAGGAAATAAAAGAGTTTGTGATATAAAATTTATAATTTAAATAGAGATATTTTCTCGACAAATAATTTAAAAATATTCTTGACGAGAGAAAATTAATTTAGCAGCAGATTTAGTTTCATCTAAAAGTTTCTGTAGAATGTAGTGATGTAAAAGCATTCTATTCTTTGCCTTTTCTTTCTTTTCTTTATTCATTTAGATTCCTACGCGTCTGTCAGAATTGTGATCTGATTAAGAATTCGTAACGAAAGATCGAAGGAATCCGCCAGAGACAGCTGGTCGAAATCTTTGCACAATAACATTTTCCGCCATTGTACTCCCGTTATTCAAATTCGCTCGAGGAATATCTGTCGGGGAAGTAATGTGTCATTCATCGGAGTAAGAGTTCTTCCGGCGTAAGAATTTTTTCGCGCCGCGGCGGAATGAAACATAATTTATTTCGGCGAACGCGTTCGTAGATAGGGTTAAACGGTCGAGGGTTCGCGATTTAACGTGCACTCTGTTGCCTCCGTCGCCGGTTTTTTCACCGCTGTCATCCCGCGCGAACCGGTAAACTAATCCGCGCGTCGAATACTTCCGGTGTAACTCGAGATTACCTTCTACGAGGCGTGCGAGGCGCGAAAACTTCGCGGCCCTTCTTCCGTCCGTGTAACAGCGTGAGGTATAATATACCTTCGTGCGAGACGGCGATAAATTCTCAACCGGCCGTATACCATTGGAGATATATATATCGTTTCGTGTTAAGCGCCAGAGGTTATAAGCCCTCCGGCGCCGATGAAAGTATACGAGAGATTGAGCGGATTCAATTGCGTTATCAGAGAGCTCGCGGCTGGATTATGAATACCAAGATCTCTCGTGCATCTATCGTTTACAACGCGGTTTTCGCGCGCGAAAAAATTCGCATATTTTATCTAAATATAAACGGCAACTCTTCTTTATGCTGACAAGCGTAAGACTTGACAATAAGCGATTTACTTTCCGCGGGAAAAACATACGAATCGAAACGCGTCCTAATTTGCGTTTCGTGTCTAAAAGCAGCGGTAAAGTAAGCGCGCGCAGCGTGATTATCTTGCGAATTACAAATACCGGGAATTAATCACGTTGTGGCATTATATTTCTACCGACAAACCGAGCGGTAAACAATAAGCTGGAAAGCGTCACGCGCTCATGCGATGCTTTACTCGTTCATAGAAAGTAGAACTCTATGAAAATACTACTGTCACAACTGCGCTGAAACGGATTATCTCCAGCTATAATCTCGTATCTTTAATACAATTTCAACATTTCTATATGTCTACCTAACAATGTTAATATCCTAGAGATATCTTCATATTCCTAGATATAAATAATTATGCAGTCGGCGCGCGCGCGTAGAATTTAATTTCGCGATTCTTATCGCTGTAGATATATATTTTCACACGCGAGTTCCTTATAAAAGTCATATGTACCAAAGAAGCACTTTCCTATACGCGAAGATTCGCACGAGCGATTCGCGAGAGAAATAAATCGCGAAACGGCTTTCGAGCGACATATATAGCGACGCGATAGTGAAAAATATACACTTGATTACCGATTAAAATTATCGCTGTTATCGCGCATCATGCCGATGTGACATAACCGGACGGATTATCGCGAGTTATTACGACGACGCACTTGCGTTCCGCGCGGTGGGCGGTCGCGCGCGTAAAAAGGTGCGAATGTGCGTGCCGCAATTTTCCCCGGCGATGAGAAAAAGACGGCTGGTTAAATACGGGCAGAGAGGAGAGGAAGTAGCGCGACGCGTCTCCGCCGTCGTCGTCGTCGTCGTCGACGTCGTAGCGACCGGTCGAAGGTTTCTCCGATCTAACGGGTTGGAGATCGCTCGGGCGCACATACACGCGCGTGGCACGTGTAGGCACGTGTGGAAGAAGATCGCTCGACGATCTCCGAGGAGAGGCAGTTTTTTCGCCCCAGTACTCCACTTACGACTCCCGACCACTTTAAATCGAGACTTCGTCGTCGTGCGCGTGACGACGGCACACATATCGGCGGCGCTTCTTGCGCTCGACGATCTTTACGTATCTCCACTGTGCGTCCCTTGCGTAGCTCAGGGATAGCCGGGGTAAAAGCGAATGTAAGTGGGACTCGAGAGTGGCTCTCGAGAGAACGCGCGCGCGCGCGCGCGCCAAGAAAGGGGGTCGCTCGGTTATCGCGTGGCGTAATTATTAGCGGCGGCCCTTGCTCCCGTTCGATCGTATTCATTACGCGAATGACCTCCGATTAACCGGCCTTTTCGTTCCTACCGTCGAGTCACAAGTGCGCGACACTGAGCTTGCTGTGTTTCCTTTTTGCTGCCAGCTTTTTCATAAGATAGCATGGATCCAAGTCTAGTGGTATTATAGCGAAAGTTGAGTTTGGAACTTCGCTCGGAATGAACCGGCTTCTCTCTTTTTAACCATAGTATGACAAGAATCTGGTATAAATAAATTACAGCAGAGAGCGCAGTAGATTAGCATTCTGAAGTTTCTGTCAGGTGATCAAGCGGTAACGAATTCCGCGCGAATACTCCGACATCTGTTTCCCTGGAATCCGAGATATCTTTGGATACCGGTCAGGTCGTACTTGTTCGTCGAACGACGAGGCGTGAATATCAGACGTAATTGGCAAGAAAAGTGCACGCATTTAACGGCAACGTCGTCCAATTTTATTTTAAGCACGGAGATTGTAATTAATTACGAAATTACTTATCGTGAATATATTCGATCATTGCAACTTCTGTCGTAATGCACTAAACAGGGGCGTCTTATTAGAAGGCGGTGGCGTAAAAATTCGCCGTGCTACAGAATCTATTATGATAAGAATGTCATCGAATGTTGACATCGAATATCGGCGTAAATAATACGCGTATCGTACGTTCGCGATCGAAAGAAAATTTAATAAAATTTACACGATGTAGTTTATTGAATGCATTTAACGTCCGCAATAGTTATACATCTTGTCCGAACAAAATAATTTTTCGATTAACGTATGCAGATGATGATTTCCATCAACATGCGATTCAGTCGAGTTGGGATTAATCGTATCCAGCGACGAATAGTTTTATTTCCACGCGAACGCCTCGCTGAAGGTTTATCTGTCGCATCTCTTATTTCCCGCATGCGATGCCCTTTCTCGTCGTGTGTAAAAAAAATAGAGAAAATATCGTCGCGACGGAGAGAAAGAGAGAGAAATATATGGACCTAGTGCAGAGAGCGCGCGTTCCTTTATCCTCGCACGCGAGTGTCCAGTCGGCCGTGTCCCGCGATTTAATTAGTTTTTTGTCATGCGTTGAAATACGATAGCGGCTCGTATACAGTTATAACAGATCACGGCAAACCGGTACTGCCGCCGATCAATGTGTATTCGTGACCTCCTGTTTCTATCTCGAAATTTCTATTGATCAGAAAGCTGCGGCATTCTTTCAACTCGCTTCAAATTGCATTGTCATTCTTCGATATAACGCAATCAAGACTCACATCGTCGATTTAACGATTAGTCACGATAATATCTAATTTATAAACTCACAGTGATAAATGACAAAAAACAAGGTTTTTTTTCCAGTTTTTATATATTTCGAACACTTTGATCCTGATTTTTTGCAATAATTTAATTCAATTTAATTTTTTTACATGCGTCTATTGCGAAATAATAATTATATTTATGTACGAAATAAAAGGCGTATTAGGTGAAGAAAAGAAATAGTTGAAAAGAAATGTCACGAGAATGATTCTGCCAGTCGCGCGAGCAAAAGATTCGATATATCTCGCCGTATATTGTATGTAGATCAACATCGCTTATCCTTATCGACGAATCGTAACACTCGAGTGTATATTTCAAAGCCACCGAGGAATCGATGCCTTTGATCTGCCTCTGTTAAAAGCGATGCAGCTCTCGTCACGTGTGCCGCGAAGTATCGATAAATCATTCGAGCGCTGCCGCATGCCATCGGCATTTCGAGCAATCTCTAGCTTTGAGACCTCCTTAAAGGCCGGTTTCTACGAATCGCGTGAGAGGGACAATACCGAGTGCTATGAGGAAGCCGAGAGATCGTTTCGCCGAGATATCGGAGAAATGCCGATGGTAAAAATCTCGAGAGCTCGATCTCGCGAACGGGCCGACACCGAAATGCGTTTTCATCGATCACGCTTAATTGCGGGACGTATACAAAGTGGATCATCTCGCGGGGAATGTTTTCGTCTCGATAAATCCAACTAGAAGGATGGATTTGTACATAAACGAGCCTAATTTATCTCTCTTGCATTCTAGATTTCAACACGTTAGTATTATCCAACGAATCCCGAAGAGTATAGAGATTTATAACGCGAAATTATTTAAATTGAAAATTAAAATTTTAGATAAAAATTTACATTTAAATTACATTTAAATTTCAACGGGCTAGAAAGAGCCAGACGCGGATGAGAGTGCGGCAGTTTCAAGGAAAAATTAATTTTCATTGAAACTAATTAGTTATGCACATTAGTTCTCAATTCAGCGACTTCGCCCCGATATTTTTCTCGTCTACGCTTCTTTAGGGGGGGGGATACAGAGGGGTTCATTAAAAATAAAATCTCGAACCGAGATTTATTTAATTACTTGATATCATTTCTGTGCACAGGACACAAATTTTCCTTGGTATACGATACCAAAAGTAATTAAATAAATCTCAGTTCGAGATTTTATTTTAATAAACTCTGCTCTCCATAAAAAAGCGTAGGCGAGAAAAATATCGAAGCAAAGTCACTAAATCGGGAACTAAATGTGCACAACTAATCAGTTTCAATGGAAATTAATTTTTCAACTATCATCCACGTCTCTTTCCAGCCCGTTGAAATGTAAATATGTATTTCACATCGAGAGCCTTACTGAAGTCTTACAATTGATTGAAAAAATGTACGCAATTCTCGTTACACAAATGTCGAGAGCGGCTGTGTTTTACTTTCGAATCTCCCGGTTTTCGTTACCGCGGGGTAACATAATTTCGTCTGTAATTACATCGTTCCTCGTGCGACGAGGCGAGGCCGAGGTCTCGTTAATGCAACACGCCGCGCGAACGTGTTACGGGACAATGCTATGAGGAAGACGAGATCGTTTCGCGGCGATAAAGAGACCGATCCCGGGGTCGGGATGATTGGGTCCGACCCAATGCGTTTGCCGGAACCGTTCGGGATCGAGCCGAGCCGAGCCGAGCCGAGCACAAACTCCTCGTGATTTTGACGCTATCGACGGCAAATGATTTACAGGACGCCATCGCGCGGAACGGACGTTATTGGCGTTTCGAGAACGCGTAATTACGCCAAGACAGATCAAATGATCGATACTATGGGGATCGTAGCCGGAAGTACGACGATGCGACTCGAAGTCGCATCTCCGGATCGATCGCGCAGAGACGTCGACGAGATGCAGGTGGTCTCATTACCGGCAAAAGTTCCAATTAAGCGATGGATGAGAGTACACAGAATTATATACGAGAGAATTATAAGCTACAATAATAAGTACGGAGCAAGTCTGTAATTTGTGTAGACGGGATTTCGTTAAAATGGCTCTATGATATAAAATAAAAAAAAAAGACATTTATATATTATTTTTCAAGCGCATCTCTACTTTCTGCGATCAACCCGCGGCATTGATCCTTAAATTAGCTTTACTTAGATGACGGATTTCTAATTTTGCGGTAATTTATGCGGAAAAATGTACTATGAAATTTCCCTAGTAGAATGTAAACTGGATGGTTGGCATTAGTGTCCGAGCGTCACTCTATCGAGATTTATGTGTTGCTTGTACATATATTACGAGACATATATAATGTCTACATTTACGAGAAACTGCCGTTTGCACGCTTTTCGCTCGAATATTTATATGCAACTATATCCGCACGCGTTATCGTAACTGATATTATCGTAAACCGGTTATTATGATTGATATACTATCGTGAGCATCGAATCACCGTATGATCGACCAAGATTGTTTTATCGTCGCGAGAGTCTGTAAATGAAGTCGTAAGAAGACTGATCGTAGCAATTGATCGTGATATACGATATACGATGCTGCAAAAATCGCGTTCTATCGTGTAAAATATTTTATATTTCTTTTTTTTGTAAATATTAATAGAACAGATTTTTAAATTTTAAAAAGATTAATGTAAAGAGCGGGCATTGAAAGTCAATAATAATTTCTCCGGATAATACATCCACATTTCTCTCACGCGAAAACGAAAGAGAAAACGATCGGCGCGTTTTCAAGCTGATCTTAACGGATTTATGGGCGTTTTGTAGAGAGACACTGCAATTCGACATTCAAGAAACAACATCATCGATCAATGTAATAGCACGTGAAAAGCCTGTACGTATCATCGTTTCGTATCGTATTCAACGACGATAGCGTCGCGGGCAATTGAATAATTTATACCCAGGACCGTCTTACTCCCCGTGAATGTGTATAAGGTAACCGCAAGGAGCGATCTATTGCGCGCCGCAAGGAACTTTCTCGCATCTCGCATCGTAACAGAGATTGTAAGCTAACGCGCCTCCCGAGCGGACAGCGCAACGTTAAGAATTACTTAACAAGATAGCACAACGATAATTTCGACTATGCGCGTTGCAAACGTCGGAAGGGAACGTTTAACCGGACGATTATCTTGTCACGTCGGTTGTTTAATAATCGTAAAGCCTCGACGACTCGATGCAGAGAGAGAGAGAGAAAGAGAGAAGAGTTGATTTCTCCAACGACGGATTTAACTTCCTCTCGAAATGGCCTCGCCACAGGGTAACGGTACGAGCAAGGGGCACGCCTGGATGTGCGAGAGAGTGCGTGTGCCAATGTGATAAAAATGGTAAAATCTATTTAACCGCGGTCGTTCGGTTTGCCGAGAGGCACAACAAGTGCTTCCTCTAATTTGTCACGCGTCTTAACGAGCATTCTGTTGCCGAGGGATCCTCCGGCCGAGAAGAGAGAGAGAATCGTGAGAGAGGAAGCTTAAACATACTACGCATAACTCCGGGCACGAGCCCGATTCACGCGCGCACGTACTTGTAAGCCGCGTAATATGCGCGATCGTTCCACCATCAATTACCACCGGCAACCGGCGTGGTTGCTGATGGTTTTCGTCTCTTTGCCGGGTTTTATTTCTATTTCTGGTTTTCGCAACGCGACCGCGAGGTCCATCCATCGCGCGCGCGCGCGCAAGAGACAACCGATTTTCCCCGATCCGAGTGAAAAGAGATTGACGGGAAAGACAAATAAACGAGAAGAAGAACAAGAGGAGAGGGAGCGGGGGGAGAAAGTAACCCCGTATCGCCTAGTGAAATCGATTAAGAAGAAGTGTTTCTCGCGCGGAATCCGCCGTGTCGAGAGCGCAGCATCCGCCGCCGTCTTTCTCTCTTTTCGCGTGAGAACGATCACGGCGCGGAGATACGAGAGAAAGAAAGAGAGAGAGAGAGAGAGAGAAACGAAAGACGACGCTCTCTCGGCATCGATAGTTTTATTTACGTGCCGCGGCGTATTCGTATATATCGCGAAATCGTTCCGGTTCGTTAAACCGATCTTTATTTCAGCCATCTTTATCGATCTCGCGATACCACCACCGCCCCGCGTTCCCGCGAGCCCTTCCTCTCTTCGAGGCTCTCGTTTCGAGGACAAAAATTCCGAAGAGAGCACAACATCTACACACCGCGACGACCGCCGCATCCTTGCCGCGGTTCACCGACCCGCATATGCCCTCCTCTCCCCCCTCCCCCCTCCTCCCCTTTTCGCTTCCTCCTCCTTTTTCCTTCCCTACCCGGGCGCATTCATTGTGCATCGTGTACCGCGTGCATGCACGCGCGCGACCCGCAGTTTCTACGGTCGTATAATTCGATCTGCATTGTTCGCCAATCGCCGATCGCCGCTTACCCCAGACGCGTCGCTTATTGGTATAATTGATTCATTTAATCATGCGAGGGGGAGGGGGCGAGGGGAGAAAGGGACGAGATAACCACTTGTCCAATCGTCTGCGAACGGACCCTCGATCGAATTTTTCAGCGCGAAAAGAGAGAGAGAGAGAGAGAGAGAGAGAGAGATCACGCCGTTTACTACTACATACGATACGCGAATTTCACGAAGTGTTATATAATGCGCAAATTTTTTTCCATTTTTTTATCGGTTTATATACTGTCATGAGGAAGATTTAAAACAGAGATTTTCAAGATTTTCTTACAGCGTTAATTCATTCGGATTGATTAAGATATCAAAATCATCAATTACCGTGTATTAAGACGAGCATTTTATCAAATGATCCCTGCGCTAATTAATTGAAATGGTCCCCCCGCGTATTGACCTGATTTTTGTAATTTCGTATACAAGCGCGAGCTGCTACAGCAATCAATTAGCATATTAAACTGATATGCAAAATAATGTAATAACGTCAACGAAATGCAATCTGCATGGTTATAGTTGCCGGTTGAAATTAATTAGCTTGAATAATGGTTCTTGATGATTAAGTAATCCTATTTTTAAAAATTTAAATCATTTTCTTCGCGAAAAAGGTTGAGAGAGAAGGGGGAGAGGTCTCTTCCGGTAACAATTATCGCAAAGGGAAAGGGGTAAATAATGAAAAATTTAATCGCCTATGTAAATCACAGGCGATTCACAGGCAATTATTGTTTCGCGCGGAGAGTACACGATGAGGAACGTAACGTCGTTTTAAGTTCATTACGCGTGCGAAATACCCCATAATGCAAGAGTCCGCTCCTTTTCGATTATTATTCCGTTCCGCGTTCGTATGGCGGAAATGATGAAGGGAGGTAAGAGAGCGACGTAATTAAAACAGGTAGAATATGATCGATAGGTAGAGCGGGTTAAAGGGCAGCGCGGTGCGATAGATTCTGTACAATCGGAAAAACGATCGTAGTGTAACACTTTCAAATTTTTTTTTTTTTTTCCAGAGACAACATCTCTTCATTCCCGACCAATTCAATTTAGATATCGCGCGGTGATGAATGTACGGCGGCGCGAGTCATTAAGCGGCGTCGGCTGCTAATCGATAAATCGCAATCAGCGTAATTACGGTCGCTTCGATAAACCTGCTTCGTCCGCGTCCCGATTTCTCACGAAATGCGGAGGAATCCTGTTTTTTTTTTTTTTTTTTTTTTTTTTTCGGCCGACCATGCTCGACCGAAAGGAGAGGATCGAAAATGACGGCAAAAAAAAGTCGCTCGGGCGGGGAAGATGCCGGTTAAAAGAATTTTCGTGTTTAAATACACAGCCCGGTTCCCCCTTTTAGGCGTGGAACGGATTTGCTGCCGGCCGCTCCGACTACAAGGTGCAATTTGCAACGTTAATAAATAACTCATCAACTCGCTACGATCGGAGACCCTCGTAATAATGTAAGACGCGCCTCTCTCTCTCTCTCTCTCCCCGATACGCGTTTCTCCCTGATATTCGACCGAAACGTATGGGCGACTGCGCCCTCCGACACCCGACGCCATCCTTAACTGTACATACAGTCCGATTTTATAATTTGTTATATATTATATACGATCCGGTATGGAACGAGCGCCGTAAATCCCGTGTGCTGTTGACCCGACGCGCGCTGGACCGAGACCGGCGGCTGCGGCGGCTCGCGAACCCCGCACGGACGGCAGATATTCTCGGACGGTCAACCGGAAGTAATTAAGGTTTCGACAGAGAATCTCCTTGCGGATAAACGCTACATGGCATGGCCAAAAAGAGCGACGACGAGAGAGACCTTCGTCGGGAAATTAACGTTACATCGCTCCTCGTCTCTCTCTCTCTCTCTCTTTCTCTTACATCGCACGGTCTTAAATATCACCTCAATATGGCCTCTACGTATCTCAGTGTCCGTGCAAAATACCCCGTTAACGATTTAATATACCGCTTCGCATCCTTCACGTACTATAATATCGCGAGAGGTACGATGTAGGTATCCCGGTAATGTAGGTAGCAACCCTTTACTTCTCGTAAACCGTTCGCGACCGTGCGAGCAACATCCCGGGGCTTCCGACAACTTCCGGGCGATTACCTTGCCCGATGCGATATCTGGCTGGTAAAACCTCGTGTGTATTTTCGGCGTATCGCAAAAACGTATATGAGTAATTCCTCGAGATTGTGTTTGATTACCTAGTTTAAGAAGATGCGCGCGTGCGTATATCTCGCGTATCGTGCGTAATGCATTTTCATAAGTCTCACGTCGCGATCAGATCGATCTTATCGCGTTTCCGCGATACGCGCGCGTCTTCTCTTTTGCGAGCGTTCAATTATTTAATCGACTTCCCATATTCAATGGACAGCAATATCCTGGGGGATATTTGAGCGATCGTTTCGTCGAAAGAGATTCCGCGGTGGGAGATAACTCGGTTATAATTCCGTACCGCGCTTAAACCGCGCGCGCGCGCGCGCGTATGACTCACTTCCTCCACTCTCTTAGACATATATTTATTTTTTTTGCCGTTGACTTTATACTTCCTCCCCTGTATCGTGCGTTATATATACATGCTTAAGTATCATTATTACAATTATATCATTACAATAATAGGCGCTCGTAACAAAACGAAGCGCCTAACAGTAAAGTTATTACACCTCTTTCTTTCTCTTTTAACCGGAGTACCGTTGACGCTTAAACTTTACTTTTCTAACAGTACTCGGGCCAGTAGAACTCTGCATCTGTTTAATAAATGAGAGAGAATATTCAATTTATAACGAAGGAATAATATACGTGTATTCTTCACGATTGTAACGATACTATACGTCGTTACAATACCGTGGCGCGGTGTTGATCTTCGATTACAATTATCGCGCTTTTACGCAATTCTCGTTATCATGTCTATTAATTTACTCGTTTATCTTGACACGCAGATTACGTATCCGGTGCGTGTCCCAGAGTATGTCCGCCGAGCGGCGAACCTGTTTGCGGCAGCGACGGTGTCATATACGCGTCGCAGTGCGAAATGCGGAAGAAGATGTGCGGAAAAGGTAAGGTGATTTTAATTATAATAGTTATTACAACACACACGCGTATACGTGTGCTCTGGTTCGCTCGCCGCGAGATTACAATCTCCTTTTTCTTTTCCTTTTTTTTTTTTTTTCGAGAGAGAGACGTCTGTCGTGCACGTATATATCACAACTCCGTACGATTTCGTTTTATCCCGTTTTGTATATTAACCGACCGTAAAAGAATAAGCGCGCGAATCCATTAGTAGCGGTTTATTATCGAGAGGTATGTGTAAAACCGCGAGACGCGGCTTTCGCGCTTTTCAATTACGCTCGCGGAAATAACGCGACCTTCATTCGCCGATCTTATACGATCTATCGCCGTGCTTCGCAAGCGCGGACAGTCATGATAAAGAGTATATATTCGTGTCGTATTCGCTTTTCTGCTCCGCGATAGCGAGCGATCAATGGTAAACGAGGATCCGTTTCTTTCGCAAAATAGATGACGGCGATAAATTATTACGTCCTCTTGCAAAACGAATCGCGCGATCTCCTAGAGCGTCGAAACGAAGTATTTACGCGTTATGGAGCACCGGGTGATTTGTTCGTTCGTGGACGAACGAGAAAGATCCCGTATATGTATTACGTATACGCGTACACGTATATACATACGAAGTATTCTCGTTTCGCGCTTGATGATTTCCGCGCGAAATCTATCTACGTATCTCATTATTTTGCCGTCGCCGTGTCGCTCATTTAAGGCGTTACCGTGGTCACGGAGAAGACGGCTTGCCTGAGGTCATCCGGTAGCAAGTGCGAGCACCGCTGTCCGGGCGATCAGGATCCGGTGTGCGGCACCGATGGGCGTACCTACCTGAACAAGTGCATGCTCAGGGTGGAGATCTGCCGGGTCGGGATCGAGCTGTCCCACCTCGGGCCGTGCAACAATATTTCGGCCCACAGGGAGAACTGTCCGGTCTCGTGCGACTACGCGCCGCTCGACGGACCGGTTTGCGGAAGCGACGGAAACGTCTACAAGTCCACGTGTCAGATGAAGCTGCTCACTTGCGGGTACGTCGAGGGTCGATTTCGATCGAGGACGATTGAGTGATTTTTTTTTTTTTTTTTAATAGCGGAGAAGTGTCACGTTTGAACCTTCTTATCGCGTGGTTATCCGACGAAAACTTTTTTCTCGCGCGCGCAATTTAATATCATTAATATCCAATTACTCATTTACAGTTCCTCGTCAATTTATTATCGCCACCTTTTTATTTTCCCATTTTTCATCAATTATGTCAATATTATGGCATGTTAATGTAAGTAAAAATGTATTTTTGGATTATACGTAATACTTTTATTGGCATACTTTTATTGGCAACAGTGACATATTATACATCCTTGTAGTTGATGCTAGTACTTATAAAGACGTGTAATATTGTAAAAGTCTAATTTCATATACTTTTCTGGCAAAATCATCGATGTATTAATTTTATGTGATTAATTGTTTGTGTGTATCAATTTTTTACTGCTATTTTAAAAATCAAAATTGACGATATTCTTGCTGATATTTCTTAGAATCATTTTAAGAAATTATCAAATAAAGAAACGATCCATTTTGTGAAATGGTGAAAGATAAAGGACCTTCCATCTGAAGCAATTGCAAAAGTAAAGGTTTAATTATTTTATAAAAATTCCACATTTAATAAATATAAACAAAAAAAAATCATTTGTGCTGATATTACTAAGGTAGCAATAATAAATTGACGTGGGACTGTATAACTCATGATCTATTTTTATATTTTCTATATAAAAAAAATTACTGATATTTCACAAATATGGTAATTCAATCGTAAACATCGTTTTTTTACCGTCCAGTCTAAAACGTAATACAACGTAACTATCCTGCGGGAAAGAAGAGTTTATTCTAACATAAAACTAGTCCCCGGCCGCAAAGCGATTTTGACTTTTTCCCGTTCGCAGGCAAGGCGTCGTGCGTACGAATAAGAAGCACTGCCAGACCACAAGACATTGTCGTGAATCGTGCTGGCGTGGTGCCAAGCCTGCCTGCGGTAGCGACGGCATTTTGTACTCGAACACCTGCAAAATGCGGGCGAAGAACTGCGGGTAAGTCTGCGAATCCGACGCGATGTACTTACGACCGATGTTGTACGGCGATCGTTCCCGCGAGACTTGATCTCTGGCAAAAATCTCGCGAGCTCTCGTAACCCTACGTTGCCTCTACGCGTTCCTTCCATCCTTATCCTCTTACTGTACGCGCACTTGATCATTCGTGAATCGCTCGTCTCCGTATATACTTTTCGTTATAACCCCTTGCGTAATTTGAAGAGCACTCGAATTGCCTCGCCCTTCGCTCTCTTCCCTCCACCGAGATTTCTGTCTAAGTATTATATGCGATTTGTTAGGACGCAAAGTGCGACCTAACGTTTCTCGATATCTGGATTTTTTCTTCGACAAGTAGCTGAGAATTTTATAATCCTATTTATAACCGCGTTTTCCATGCGACTTTTTGTCGAAATTTATTTATATTTTATATTTTATATTATCGCGAAAATTTCGTCGAGTTCTAACGCGCGATGTTTTTATCGAACTGTAATTTCCAGCAAGCACGTCTTTGAAGTGCCGATGTCATTCTGCGTATCTCGGGAACGGACGTCCGGAAGCAACGCGTGTCCCTTGGATTGCAAAAACGAGGAGGAAAAATCGGTCTGCGGATCGGATGGGAACATATACAGAAACGAATGCGAGATGCAAATGCTAAACTGCGGGTGCGTATTTATCAATAACCAGAATATGGATATTCCAGATATTTAGTTCTCGTTAAATTAGTTGTAAAACGCGAGCGATTGCGCGTATTTATCCACAGCGCTGTTTTTCTTCGATAAGTAAAAATCGCTCGTACTTTTTTGTCACGAGTAATCGATCATCGGTCACGAATCTTTAGCAAAGTGTTAATAATCGACAGGCAAGCAAGAAGAAAGATAACGGTAGTTGACTTCGAGAAGTGTCGGTCTCGGCTAACGAAATGCATGAAGCAAAAGCTGAGATGCGGAAGCGAGGTGGATCCGGTTTGCGGTAGCGACGCGAATACCTATCCAAATCAGTGCCATTTGAACGTAGCGGTTTGCTTGTAAGTTTATCTCTCAGGAATAATGACAAATTTACTCTTCAATTATCAAGACACAATAATCTTTCCAAGTTGCAATCGTTCTATCGTAATTTTCGACTCGTTACGAACGTCCGATTAACCGTAAGACAAACTAATCTTCCTCGATACTTGATGCTTTTTAGAAAGGGCATCCAATCGGCTCACGTTGGCGAGTGCACAACCTTGAAGGAGACCGAACAGTGCCCCGAAGATTGCGCCGAAGTAACCGAGGAACCAGTTTGTGGAAGCGACGGCAACGTTTATCGGTGATTAAGAACGTTATTCGGATTCCAGAACGTCCGTCGTCCAATTTTAGGGGCGCGCGTGAACCACAGAGTGGTCGTTCATTAGAGACCGACAAAAGGCTTGGGACCCTTTTCAAAACTTACTCTTCTATTTCGGTTCCCGATTCAAGTGTGTGCGATTCGAGCAAAATATCATCGTCATTTGTCAATTTAAATTTAAATAATTTCAGAGCTTTTCGTATTATAAAGATAACATCCAACGAAAAATCCGCGAAATAAAATTATTTCTGATTATACCGAATATAATATTTTTTCAAAGGTTTAAACGGATTCGGAGTGTAAGATTCTTTCGAGATTAAACGATTCGAGCTGAATGTAATAACAAAAGGGATAATCGTTGAAAGATTAAACATCGCGGCCGGATCGTTCCGCCCTCAAAGTTCGCGTGCATGTTTACCGATGAGTCATGTGTATGCACTCTCGTATGCATTTATAGGTCCCTCTGCCATCTGCAGCGCGAGACTTGCGGCCAGAGGGTGGTTCAAGTTCCGGCGCAACATTGTCGCACCACCGCGCTCTGCAACCAGATCTGTAGCGGGGAACGTCAGTTTGTTTGCGGCTCCGATAACAAGCTCTATCGCAACGAGTGCGAGATGAAGAGGGACAATTGCGGGTAAGCCTGCCGCCTGACCGCGAAGCATTATATTTGCATGTTATACCGGAGCTTTTGTTCGATAAGTGTGGAGAATTATAGCGAGCCCTTTTAATCAATTAATCCTTGACTGATTCTCGAGGAATGTACATAATTACACGGGAAATCTGATTTATTAATAATATTTGCTTTAGTGGCTTTCGATCGACAAATAAAATCGTTAATAATCAAAGCCATATAGGAAGAAAGAACAGCAAATATTATGTAAAGATATTGGAACAAGGACACATTAATATCTAAAATACCACAAATTGCGAATAAAATTGCAAAATAAAATAAAAGGTTTAATTTAATTTTCTTTTTAAATATTGCCTCAATCAAGTCTTCTATTGTTCAAGAAAAGCAATTAAATTATCTCAAAATGCCACCGTATTTGCTTCAAGCATATAATTTTCATTTTTTTTTATACAGTAAAAATACTGCAATATAATAATTTCATTACTTCGCTAGAAGTAGCTCGCTGCAAGGCTAATTATTAACGTTCAAATTAAATTATTTTCATTTATTTAAAAGCATCTAGAGAGAGAGAGAGAGAGAGAGAGCGGCACATTTCGTGTCGCGCATGTAATTTCGTTGACCGCAATAGTACTTTTTCCCCGATATGTATAATACTTTCCATAGACTTTCATTACGACGGTCGCGCGTTGGAATACATATGTGAGAAGAGGAAAAGATCGCCTAAGAAACTCCGAGAAACGGTTAATCCGAGTTATAGTACCGCGTGCGATGAAAGGCCGCTTACGATTCAACTGGAGAACTGTTCCATTACGTTTTCTTTACGGAAATAATAAACTATCAGCCATGCTCAGTCGTATGTATAGCCGGCAGGATGTTGTACCCGCTGTTCAAATACGCGAGAGGAAAGTATCCTACTTCGCGAACGCGAATTGGACACAATCGCCGTGCAATTTCGAAAGTAGAAATTATCGGACGCCTTCGCGCGACCTATTTCCTCAAAGGAGTCATTTTCTATTTTCGATTGCTTTCTAACGCTTCCCACTTGCAACGAATGCTCGTCGAATGTCAAATAAAGAAACTGATACTCGGAAATTGCGAAAATATTCGAAACATATTTCGTCACGTGAGTACTAATCACTAAGGTTACACTCACTAATCTCGCAATTGCTCCTTAACGCGCGAAGCGAGTTTAGCTCAAATTTATCCAATTAACCTATTTTTATCAATTTAGCTCTAATTTAATAAAATCTTAATATCTCAAGTAGCGAGAAAAAAAATGACCTTGATTTTTATTCTAGGAAACACGTGTACGTGGTACCTATGAAGAGATGCGTCCAGGGTTTCCTGTTCCGCGGCTGCCAAAAGATCTGTCCGCCTTATTACGATCCCGTTTGCGGCACCGACGGCATGACGTACAGCAACGAGTGCTTCCTGGAGATCGAGAACTGCCGCAGCAGGAGTATCGTCACGAAAAAGTATCACGGAGTGTGCGGCCAGCCGACGGAGGAGCCGAAAAATTATCTCTACTAAACTCGAGCTGGCCTACGGCTCGACGCGAGAGAAAGAGAGAGAGAGGGAGAGAGGAGAGAGAAAAGGCGAGAAAAAAAATCACTCGACGAGATAATCTGACTCTGTATCTTTCAGAATCGGGAAAAGCAACAATTGCTGTATATTCATTCGTCGTGAATCTCGAAGTCATTCAATAATCGCTCGGCGAACCGGCTGCAAATTCGACTGCGAATTCCCGATCGATCGATATTTCCTCCGATTATATTCGAGCGTTTATCATTCGCGACTCTCGATGCGCCATCCAAACACGCACGCGATGCGATAGAGAAATAATTTACGCGGATATTTTTTTCGATCCCGAAACGATCCGAAACGCGCTGAATTTCCACAGCGAAAAACACGCGCTCGAAGAAAAACGAGCATCTTGCCAAGTTTCGCAGTCCGGATTGTTGTCGTATTGTTACTGCTGTTTCTACGATATAATGTTGTCGCGATTGCCGATTTCCCTTCTCGGATAATATCGCGCGAGATAATCCGCGCGCGACAAAATTATGATTCGCAAATCGCTATTGTATGTCAAAGTTAACGAATAATCGTTCAGATGTTATATATCTTTTTAAAAAAATTATCTTTCTCTTTTTTTTAACCGGGAAAGGAAAGGGGGAGGGGGTCGCCAATTGCGATATATAGTCCTTTCGATATTCTTCGCATATACTTGACGCGATATAGACTCATTATTATTTATTGTAGCATTAATCATTGCATATGTGTTTTTTTTTTTTACGCGATTTTTCATTTTCCTTTTTTATTCACAGCTACGCGCGCCCGTTGTTCTAATTACGGCTATTAATATACCGACACGGTGTTGCTAGAGCGTATTCTTATTCTAGGGGAATATTGTGCTATTACATCTTCTTCCGATATGCGTGATGTGTGTTCATTTATTATTATCACTATTATATTATAT
Organism: Lasius platythorax; assembly: GCA_963971435.1. NCBI lineage: Eukaryota > Metazoa > Arthropoda > Insecta > Hymenoptera > Formicidae > Lasius > Lasius platythorax. The sequence continues at coordinate 13,843,627 of OZ020547.1, forward strand.
CATTGCAATCTTAATTTATTATCGAGCATGCGAGAATCATTCTTCTGTGTATCGACACTAACTCTGTATACGCTTCCAATGTCAATAATAAATAATATATGTATATTTTAAGATATAAAAGCTGTATAAAAAGAAATTATACACGCGTAACAATATCAGAAATATGACATATTATTCATTTCTATCTATTTTTTTTTTTACGAAGAGATTAATAAAAATTAGATAAGATTAGATAAGATTAAACAAAAAGTCTGACATCAGAGCACATCAGAGCGTAATCATCGTGATACTACGACAGTGTCTGTGCGTGTGTATAAATGTGTATGCAATAAACGTTATTCACTTACCAACTGGGTACATTGGCGCTGCTGACATCAGCTGGTCGACCGGCGCCAACTTCCGATCGTTGCCTTCGACAATTCACTTTCCCGAGCACTCGCACTCGCGAATACGAACATCGGGAAAATACCGTCGACGAGCGCGAATTAACGCGAAATACTAATTACACGACGATCGCCCGACACTTTACTCGACACTCCCGGCACACTTTTACCGCGCAATACACTTTGGAAGAGAATAAAACGCGAGAAACGCGCGACACGACGTGACCTCGACGACCTCGACTGATGCGGCGCAGAAACAATATGGCCGCCCGCTTGGTCGATAACATAGTGTTCAGACGTTCAACTGTCGACTTCGCGGATAACATATCGACGCGACTTTAGACCAATAATGTACCTTCGCATACATACAAACGTACATATATTCAAATCTCTAGAAAAAACGCATGCAACAATATATTTATTCACGGCGACTTAATTTCGCGGTCATTTTATTAATACATTTAACGAGATGCTTTGCGAATGCGCGGAATTAATTCGACGTTAACTTCACTGTCTTAATTGCTGTCCGAATTGAATTAACTGTCTTATTTTATACGTTCGCGTTTTTAATATATGATATATTATGCTACGCATATAACACGACCGATATTTTTGTTGACACTTTCGATATTTTTTTCTGTATTATTCATATCGCACGCTTGCTTGCAAATCTGTTATTTATTCGCGATGACTTAAAATCATTATTTAGATATAATGAGATAAAAATGGTTGTTATGATCGTAATAACGTACCGTAATATGATTGTGCCCGATCACGATCACGCAGTATTAATCACAGGGATCAGCTCGTTCCGTTCCTTCGATATTCACGAAGATTGATTGCGATTATATATCTGCACCACAAGCGTCTAAATAACCGCGCGTACGAAACATTATAAACGATCATCGACGACCACTACTAAACTTCTCGACTTTCGTCAAGGTTGGCCCGACTTCCGAGTTTGTACTACGCGAATCAAATTCAAATATAATGTGAATCACTCGAGCGCTAGTGTCATTCCGTTTGACGCAATTTTCGCTTTGAGGCATTCGACCAATCAGGACGAAGAATCTTGAAGCGAATCTTTCGAAACGAAAATAGCGTCAGGCGGAACGCGCGTCAAATAGAGAAAACGCGAATATTATTGTGTTATTTTACCACGATGAGTTATTAACAAACGCGTAGCAATATTCGTTGAATAATTGATAGTGTTGCGTGATATATAACGCGTCCGCGTATGATACGAGTAGAAATGCTGACGAATACAGACCTGGCACTTTACACAGTAGTCGCGGTGGTTTAATGATAAGCAGCGTTGATTGCGCAGCCGCGTATTGTATTCCGACTTGCGGTCCGATTACGGAATTTCGAGTTCGTATTACGCGAATCAGATTGGCGCGACAAACACGAAATCGAACCAGCACTATCGGAGATGGAAGTCGTATGTTTCAATCTTCATGCTACGATATCGCGATATGTATATCGAGTACGAACGCTCGCATAGTTCAGAATCATTCGTCGCTCGCTGAAGCACAGTGTAATCTTGACCTTCGTACGGCAATAATTATTAAAAGAAACTTCTTCCTCCTCGTGCGTTAATATTTACACGCATTCGTACTCGATATACATATCGTGATATCGTATCGCAATACAATTATTACATATTAGCGTAAAGATTGAAATATCTCGACTTCCATTTCCGACAACGCTGGTCCGAGATTTCAAGTTTGTCGCGACAATCTGAGTCACGTAGTACGAACTCGAAATTCCGGAATCAGACCGCAAGTCGGAATTGGAAGTCGAGATGTTTGCTCTTCGCGCTCGTCTACGACGTGTCGTATTTGTGATTATATTTTGCGAGCATCGTTTGTGGTGTAAATATAATCGGGATAAAATATCGCGAGTGTCGAAGAATTGACTGATCTGCTGCGTGATTAGTACTGAGATCGGTGTGATTATCATTATATTACGATGCGATATTACTGTCGTAAGAATCGCTTGTCTCCTTACATCCGAGTTACGATCTTGAATTATCGAGTATAAATATTGTTTGCGAATATAAGCGCGTAGTATCGCGAGTGCCGAAAAAAGTATCGGATTATGCGTAAATACAATAGCATCGCGTCGGTAGTGCGAGTGTGACAAAATTACGTCAAGAATTATAATTGACGCGCGATTATAGTTCGAGATAATTAAACGTATTAATTTAATTACCAAAAATATAAGTATATTAACAGATAAATGTGTATCGGGAATGCCGAGAGAAATTCGGGCGATCGTTATATATCGCGGTGATATTGTGAAAATTTCGAATGTGAATTTTCCGCGATTCCGATATATAGCGAGGCTTCACATCGACGTGAACAAAATGGTGGATTATTCTCGTCCGATAACGCGTCTCCCGTCGGTAAGTAAATTATTACGATTAGTACCTTGGACGGCCACCCGTCGGCGCCACGGATACGCGTCGGACACGCCGGGCGCCAAGATGGCGCCGCCGCGCGACCGTATTGACAGGTGCTTCGGCAGCATGGCGACCAGTGTTTACGACAACTGATCGCGGTCGATCGGATTCGCGCCGCGTTTCCGCGAGTGTGTCCGAAGTTGTTTATTGGTATCGGTGGTGATCGCGCGTTTCTCTTCCGGGAACGACGACGCGCGTCTTCCCGCGTCGCGTTCGCGAGTTGTTCGGCAGGCAGCAGATACACGGTGCAAAGTAGTATTCCTTCGACGGCGAAGTCAGCAAGTGGCGTGTGCTGGGGAACTGCTAGGAGACATCAGGTGGTGGCGGCGACGGTGGTGGTGGAGGATTCGCTCGTTGGACACCTCGCGCTCGTCGCTCGCAGATTCCTCGAATACCATCGTCCTAATCGTGAGTACCTTACAATCACAAATCGTTTATTTAATAAATTTGAATTGACGCGAAGCGTCGTCTCGAGTGCCGCGTACGGCGCGTAATTCCGAGGTGCCGCGAATTTGACAGTGGCAGAGAAAAAGAAAGAAAGAAAGAAAGAAAGAGAGAGAGAAAGATTGATAGAAAAAGAGAAAGAGAGGGGCCATCTTTGAGGCCATCCTCCGGTATCGGTCACGCCGGTGAAGGAGAATAGCGATTACGCGTGCGAATCGTGTTACATAAAACGCACACATAGCCGGTCCGGATCGAATACCGTGGGATGACGTCGCGTCGGATAATCGTGTTGAACAGGAAAGGACTATCTACCTATGCGATTTTGCAGATTGTACCTCCGAAGACCACGCGTGCCGGTCTTGTCTTAAACTCGCGAAATTTTATTTGCAATCGCGCCTTAGATCAGCTTGAATGAAAGGAGGACCGTTCGTTGCGCGAATCGCGATCGAATCGTCTCGATCTTTCGACGGCGAGATTACGGTCTCACGAGCGACTATTCTTTTAATGATTTCATTATCGATCGATTCGCATTTAACGAATTTCGAGAAAATTTCATTCACATCGTTTCTCGCGAATTTCTCGAAGAACAATGTCTACGAATTGAAATAATTTTTCGCACGATATATTGCGAGTTATATAAAGCGATTTTTCTTTGTTTGTGATATTTTCTTTTCGTGAAGTGACTTTTTTATTTGCGCAAAAAATGAAAATTTCATTTTTCCTTCTCGCATTCATTGTATATATACACATTCATATTTCGTTTTATTATAGTATATTATATTATTATCTCACCGAATATACAACTTTTATTTCGACAAATCTGATTTTCGCTCGTGTCAAAATCTGCATCGAAATGTTGATCCCTGTTCTTATAGCTATTATTGTAAGCTTAATTCTGCGTCGGATTTCTTCACGATGCGCTTATCAGAAATTTATCAAGAATCGAATAGAAGCAGCTTCTCTCTCTCTCTCTCTTTCATTCTTGCTGCGTACTTTTTGTTATCTTATCATTATCTTGCACGGACAATAGAAGAAAAATCATTGGTCAAAGGGGGGAGAAGGGACGGTCGAATGCACGAATGCGAACTCTCGTGTCCGGCATAGTTTCAGCATCCGGGGAAGAATGGCTGCGCTGCTCCCGGTATACGTAATTAAATTTATCGATCGCCGAGGGAGACGTCGCGGCGGCACTCGAACACTGCGTGTGTTCGTGGATCCCTCTTCATTTTCATCGCGCGCGCTTTTCCTCCTTTTACGAGAATACACGTTTCCGCGTCAAGCTTAAAGAATGCTATTCCGGCGAAATATTCGCCATTAAATGATTATATAGGGTGATTGCGCAGAAATCTACCGCGCAGTCTTTCTCGCGTAAGTTCTTTTTTTCTGAAATTTGGGGAATCCGTCTTTCTCGATCAATTTAGTTTTTTTTTGCAGCTTTCAAATTAAGGCGATTAAATTACCTTAAAATGTTACATACATTAGTGTGTGTGATTGCATGTCGTATTAATTTTTATTTTTTTTCTAAAGAGATATACATTTAAACCAAGTTTGATTGAAAACGATTAAATTTGCACATGCGTAAATCGCATGAATGCCCAACACAAGTACCTTGCTCTGCTTATCGAACGAACTTCCAAGCGAGTTGACCTCCAGATTGGGCTTCTGCCCCAATTGTTACATTGTCGCCGTCGCGCCGGCACTTGTGCAGCTTTTATGCGCACAGTATATCTAATGCATTATAAAAGTATTGACGCGCTTTGAACCTTTTCTGCTAATAAACTTTTAAGCATGCCTTATCATGGCTATAATTTATGCCTTTATTTATTATACGAGGGTGCAGCGCGTATAAAGTGTGTGAATATTTTCAACACTATCGATGATATGAAAAATGTTAAAACTAAAATATTTTAGAAGAAACACAGCTTTCGAGTGTATATACTATTTTATATGTGAAATTGGCTAAGAGAGGATCATAAATACAATGATTATAGTCATTCAAAATTACGGATAAACAGATATAAAATTGACTTCAAAAATTTTAGTTGGCGGTTGTAGAGTAGAAGTAAATAAATATGTCCAAAAAGTGCATTCTCTAAAACACTACAACTTTGCTTAATAAAATTTTTTTCATTCATCAATATCTTTGAAAATATTCATTTGTCACACCTCACTTTGTATCCTAGATTGATTGTAATATAGGAAAATTTTTTTAAATTAATTTGTTTAGGGAAGATTTTATATTTCGAGATATTCAATCATTAATTATCTGTAAATATGTCATTTATTTTATTTATTTCTTCATTTATTCAAACACTTTAACGTAAGCACGTTTATTAAAGTATATCATGTGCTGCATTTTTATTTTTTCCATACATTTCCAAGCCAACTTGTTTAACAGACAAATAATGTAGCAGCGCTTTTATTTCTCGTACAAAAATAATTTTCGGCACGTTTGACAGCGTCGTATCGCATTAATCACAATATTAGAATGCGAAACGTAGAGCGAACAAGTTTATTTCGTGCAACAACTCGCAAATTATTGCATTGTTATCGACCATATTGCATTGTTATAGAGTTCTATATCGCGCTTTAATAGACGATCACGTAATTCCTCGCGACTCTCGTATCACCCGATCCTCGCGATATTCTAGTCGCGGACAAATTATTGGATGAACACGATATACATGATTATATAACTCAATACGCACATTCGTGTGGAACAAGCTCTCGTCAAGTCGGAACAGTTCGCAATGTATCTCTGCAATTCTCGAAAATGTTTGTCATCGATCTATTTTTAAATTGTCGACGTTAATAAATCGCAAAACGCCGGACAAGATGAGGAGGCTTAAGAGCGGAAAAATCATTTAGATCTTGTTCTGGTTGATCCGCGCGAAGGTCGCCAATCGTCGCGAATATCCGCGCGGCTGCTCTGTTAAGATTAATTATATGCCGCAACAACTTGAAATGATCTATTGTGTTTTAACGGCCGTGTCACACGCTCCAACCTTGAATGTAAGTCGAGGGAATTGACCTCGAACCGGATCTGGAATTCTTTTCCTTCGGGGAAGGGTAATATGGAATTATGAAAGGGTAGGTAGATCTTGCATGTCATGCTAAAAGTCCCCCACATACTTCGGGCTTAAACAAACTGCGAGACAAGTCCGCGCGAGACATATTTTATAATTCGAGATATTCGTAATTCAATCATTATAATTCTGTGTAAATATATCATTTATTTTATTTAGCTCTTCATTTATTCAAACAGTTTAATGCAAATGACTTTATTAAAGTAGATATATCATGCGCTTCATTTTTTTATATTTTTTTCTATACATTTCCAAGCCAACTTGTTTAAGAGACAAATAATTTAGCAGCACTTTTATTTCTCGTACACACGAATATATATATGTGGGAGTTTAAATTGTTAATCGAGATTGACTCGTAATATCGTTAATCACAATTTTCTCATATGTTTAATGTGGACGCGGATAGCGTGAGTTTATCGCGAGATTACCGAATTTACCATCGATCACCGGTTTTTTTATGTTCAAACCCATTTCAAGATTATCGGCCGATTTTGGGGTCAGTTTTTCGTAATTGATCGAACTGTTTGAAATCTAATAAGCTTCCACGATCGAAGTTTCTGTTTCTCTGTTTCGCTGTTTATACTCGTCACTTCCACTTTCGTAGTCTTTATAATCCTTTCCATCGTTAGTCTTTGTCTCGATTTTTACCTCTTCGAGTTTAATCGTGCCTTCCTTCGCATCCCTCGTATCTTGCTCGAGATAAAATTTGCTTCTCGGAAGCTTCACGCAATCCTTACCGCGTAGCTTCTGCATCAAACTCGACCCGTCGATTGATCTCCTACAGAGTCGGATATAATTTCTCTTTCTCTTTTCGACGCGATTATCGGCATTATTTTTTTCCATCCGCGTCTCTCGGCACGACGTTCGATCCGAGCTGCATACGCGCCTCGGCGAACTTTTCCCTTAACGTATTACCGTAATATCCGGGACATACAGAAAAAACATTCACGTCCCTCGTACCTGCGTCTTTGGAAGCTCTCGTTAGGCTTTTAATCCGCTCCTCTTCCGTCGAAAGTTCTTTACGCTCGTCGTGCATTCTACTTGTTTCGCGAGCTGGTCATTCGTCGAGATGCCTGCGTGATCGGGATGTTTTTTCGACTCTACTTTAGTCTGAAAATCCACGTTGAGTTTTGTCGCGTCGGAACCTATTATCGGTTTTATTATTTCCAACGGATATAAAGAGCCACCATCCAGAAAGCTTTGCTCAAGTTCGACTTTCCCGTCATTTCTGAGAGTCTCTTTTGACAAATCAGTGTCATCGATGACATCGTTCAATTGCTCGGTTACAGTTGTCGCTACTTTTTCAATATTGGAAGATATGTTATGAGAAAAATATACGAGGAAGTTTGCAGTGCGTTATATCGAATAGCGCAATTTAAATTTAAAGAAAGACTCACCGGCATTGACGGTAACAGGTGGATTAAAGCTGAGAAGGGAAAAGCAAGACCGAGAGCGCTCATCGTCGTATCTCGATTCGATCAAGAGACCGATCGTTTGTCAGACGAACCAATCTCTACGCCGATTTCTTTATGTACCCCGAGAGACGATTTACTCTTCTCCGCTGCGGTCACGCTTTTCTATCCGTTTCCTTTTTAATGGCGCGTCACATGTAATTTCGTCCATTTACGACGCTTTGTCTGTACAAAAAAATCATCTTCGCCATTTGACTTTGCTGCGGGCAGCAATTGCTTTACTTGAAGGTCGTCTCTTATCGTAAAGTAAAACTTATTGATCATAATTATTATTCATATTCTTTTTTTATTATATGGCTAATTATTTGAAGTAAATTATCTTTTGTGCAATCTGTTTTTACGATCCCGCAGTTAATTAGGAAATTATATTGAATTTCTTTCCCACACAAGGAATCTTAATAGCGTAAGAATTTATTGTTCTATTGGAATTGAAAGGAAAGAGGGGCTGTTATCTTTCTCCTTGCTAATTATCCACGCGATCGCGCAGCGAAATGTCTTCACGATTCTCTTTCTCGTAACGCGAAATAATTTACCGACCAATATTATCTTCCGCCGGGATTCATCGATCTAGCCGGATTTTCAGCCATCGACGAGTTAATGATGCGTGCTCTGAAAATTTATAATGCGTATAATCGAAAGTTCGTGTTCGACTCTCTCATGCCCCGATGTACATTTATATCCTATTTGATGCCGTATTATTATAAAAAAAACATGTATTATCGCGTGTCGGATATACATACTCGGATATACGTGTCGGATAATATTCAACTAATTCACTCTACGTGTAGGTATATGTATATCCGACACGCGATAATACATGTTTTTTTTTTTTATAATAAACGAGATAATTTTCAATTTGCTAATATCTCTTTCATCTTTTATCTCACAATCCTGTTAGCGCAAATATAACGAATATAATATGCAAACTGATTAAATATAAATCAAGCTTGAGATTCTGATTTTATACGAATGTGAGAAATTTTTTTAATTTATAATTTTTGACAGCAATCCCTAGTTCTTCAGGTACTCAAAGCACGCATAATGTGCGTATGCGTTGATTATAATTAACAAATTAATGAAAATTATTAATGAAAAGTAATTCGAACCGCAAAAAGTTAAAGAGTATAATATTCTATTGTACTTTAATAATGCTCAAGGATACACAAGATATGGTAATCATTATAATAGCGCTTCTTTATCAGAACAACGAACACGGCAATACGCCCACGCACGACGCCGTTTATAGCGATTCTCGTCCGTATTTCCGGTCACGCGATTGCCCGGACCTTAATTAATTGTCGCCGCGGTCATCGGCAGATCAGAAAGTTCGTCGCGCATATAAAATTCCTCTTTCGCTTTCCCCTTTTCTGAATTATCCAAGCTGATCGGTGGATCACGTAGATAACGAAGTGAGAAAGGTAATGAAACATATAATCGTTTTAACGCGTCCGTTATCTCGCTCCGAAGCACGGTCTCGCATCTTCATACCAGAAACCGGAAGCCACGGGAGCGCGCATCATCCATTGTCACGGCGCACTGTTTGCGAGAAGCCGTAATCTTATCTAGCGGTCCTTCACATCTACCGCCGTAGTCGCGATAAGAAAAAAAAATCGTTTTAAAAATTTCCTCGCCCTTTTTGCTTCGGATTTATTAATCGTCGCGCTCGCTTAATTAAGCGTCGTAAAAATAATTAAGCGCGGTTACGAGTCTAACGGGAGTTTCGAAGAAGTTTCAGCCAAGGCTCTTTGTTTCGAGCGAAAATAGACGAAACAGAAATCGGATTAACTTTTCTTTTCGTGAAATTATTGCATTTCTCTTAGACATTCAAACAATAATATAATCCTTTCGAAATAGGGGGATTGTACGATCTTATCGCGAGCGCCCTAAAAAAGCTCACGCTAGACGACAATTTGCGAATTGACATGATCGAGGTAATTTAACAACCTAGCGTAACCGACGAAATTTCTATTCCGCGCAATTTCGCGATTACGCGAGCGCGACAAAGATGAGAACGACGACGGCGACGGACTCGCGCGTTTCCGGTAGAAACAATTTACCGCATGCCTCGCGACGACTCGTTCGGATTACCAAGATGATATCAGTCATTTTACCACGGTAATTAACGCCACCGACCACATGGACGTGCGCGAGTAACCCGGAGAGCTCTTGGTTTCCAATGAGCGGACAAGATGCATATTGCAATTAAATGCCGCTATCATTAATCATTCAGATATAAACTGTCACGCAAGAAGAGGCGTACGTAGCATGTATGTATGCGTGTATATGTGTATGTGTGTGAATCTAATTTTCGATTTATTTAAGATTTCATTGAAAAATGTTTTCTCTATTTTAAAGAATTTACTTATTTCCTCGATAAAAATTCAATTGTACGTTTTCCACGTTAGTTATTTTCTCTCTCCATTTGTCGATTAAAATAATGATCGTGATTCTCTTCAAGTACGAAATAATACAGAGAAAATATTTAAAAAATATACATACATATAGAATATCGAATCGTATATAAAATTATAAATAGAATTTTACTTCTGTTAGGAATCATAGAGCGTTTAAAATGGAATTTAAGGATATCATTTCTTCGATTTCTTGCAATAGAGAGAGATTGTGGCTAACGAAGAATATTTATTATGAGTGAAAAATGGTAAGCTATTATAAATTCGAAACGGCCAATCGGCCGTCGATAATCCAATCAAGGAGCGTACGATAATAGAAAGCTGCAACTGCTCTTCCGTCCTTGCCCTCGCCGTATGCGTCGCTTTACGAGATACGACTTTAAACGTTTGTCGAGGAAAAGGAAGGATTTACGATGGAAATAATTTCCGGCACGCTCTCCAGAGTTTATTCGGCAACCGTGTGCTGTTAACGGCCACCATCTCGTAAAATCCTCGCGCGCGCACTCTTTTCTTCCTCTCCACGCGGTTCATTGACTTCGTTTACGAGAAGATCTTCCTCCGTTTCCGACCTCTCGTCGCAATCGTTTGTAATTACTCGCGCAAGTTGCTTCAGAAATAATTAAATCCTCGTAAAGAATCAACCGAAGATACTTAGCAATCGTACGTTTCAAATATATACGTTTTCAATCAAACACGAGATTATAGAAATCGGATTTCATCGTGAAAACAAAAATAGCTCGGCGAACGTATCGTTTCTTCATTCGTTAATGACCTCGCACGCGAGAAAATATTTAGACGAGAAACGCGCATCCTCTCTCGAAAATCGCCAACAGGCGAAACGAGCGATTTCGAATCGGTTCGCTCCGCACTCCGTTGTTCCGCGCCGCTTTTTCTGCGACCGATAATAAGCGGTCGCGCTAAATTGGCCGATCATTTCAGGTGAGTCTGCCTACGCGGACCTAGTAGTTAACATCCACCTCCGTCCGGTTATTATCCCGCGGGACGCGGCCACCTCCTGCATCCCCTTTCGTCCTGTAGTCGCCTTTCGTTCCGCATCTCATCGAGAAGGATAAACACCGGCGGGCAAGTAGGATTATAACGAGGGCATTCGAAAATACGTTGCTTATTAGCTGTCACTTTCGGAGATAGATTCAGGGCGGCGCTAAAAAAAAATTATTCGCGCTCGTTAGAATTCTTTTCGGAACGTCCGAGCAATTGATAATGTCATTCTCGAACGATGTCGTTGAACGATAAACTAAATTGTTCGTACATGTGATATTAGCAAGTTTGCTCTATCGAGATATACATATATATATATGTATATAAAATCTTTATATATATATATATATATATTTTTTTTTTTATCGATAGATAAAATAGATTTTTTGGGAGCATGATATGAAGCAGAAGTATGTGTAAATGCACGCGATTCCGATAGCGAACCGATGACCATCAAAGTCTAAAACATTCTACGTACACTTTTCCGATGCGTGACGTCTCCATTTTTCTGTCGCTTCTCGTTGTTCGTCATTCGCGCTTGCGAAAAAGGAGAAGAATGAGAGACGGTAGTGCAACGAGTCGTGTCTCGTTCGATTCCTCAGACATTTCAAGCCACTTATTACGCGCCGCGGTCTCTCGCTCCGAAGATAGAAGATTTCCTTCTTGTTTCCCTTCCACACCTCCGCTCCTCCATTATGTCCCTTTACATCTCTCCCACGATGGTGTACTCTCTCACCCTGCTATTTTATCCGTCGTCTTGTACTCGACGCGCCTTTACACGCAGCTGCAATTGTAGAAAAAGAAACTTCAACCGGAGCAAGAAACTTCCACCGCGCGGTCTCTTTTTCTTTCGCGCAAGATTGTATCTCGCGGCTTCGTGTCGAAGTTATGCGTTTACACGAGTGATGAAAGAAGTTTTCGTGGAGTGAAAATCTCTCGGTGTCTTTATGTATCTTGGAGAGAGAGACTCCTTCGGAGAGAGCGGCGAGTTCTCGCAAGAGACAGTTCGACCGTGACTTATTTACAATAACGATAAAAATAACAACCGCGTGATTATTCATGATTTGTTCGTTAGAGATTCTCGAATCGCTAGAGTGATTCATAATTAGCGCCTGTTTTTTGTTTTAATATAGTTAATTTTATAAAAAAGTCAGCAAATAATTTTCTTAAGGCATTTCGCGATCTTTTCTCTTTATTTTTTATTAAGACTTTTTTTTCGCGCAGCTAGGTAGATTAATCTCTCTGCAAACAAAGACACCGCGTCTGTCTCATTCATTTCGATCGTACCTTCCGGCTAGTGAGGTCTGTGTTTGCTTAGATCTCTCTCTCTCCGTGTCACCGGTGCGCATATCCCATTAGCTGTCGTAACTAGCGCGAGGAACGACTAGTCCACTTGACCTTATCCGCTGGGTTCAACGCTTTCCATATTATCAGGAACATCCTTTTCAAAACGTCGCGTCTGCAAATTGGCATAAAGTGCTCGAGCGACAATATAACGTCCTCCTTCGTTCTGTCTCCGTTCCTTCTCGCTCTCTCGTCCGTCTTCTTCAATCTCTCCTCCTCGTCTCGTCGCGGCTCAATCCGTCGTGGGTGGTGGATGATTCAACTCCGCGAGTATACTGTTACGTTCGGTGAAGAACGAAGCTTTGTTCCTCAGGTAGTTTATAACGAGGCAAACTAGGGGTCGATCAGCTGATCGGATTAGAGGACGCGTAAGAGATTTTTACAATTTATATGAAACAAAAGAAAAAGAAAGAATAGTAAACGCATACGTTCGATAGGATGTGTAATTCTTGACACTCTTTGAATTATCTTGCGATAAATAGACGCATACATTTTTTTTTCCTGTAATTAGTGGCTCTTCCTGTTTTGCATGAAATTCATTAAAGATGATGTATGACGGCAATTACGTAATAATGTCGAGAGCGCATCAAGATCCCGGTTCTCTCTTATGGTATTGACCTTTCCGTGCGCGCACGTGCTTCCGTAGGCCTTAAAATAGACGAAGTTGAGTGGCGACAAATAAGATCGGCTACGCGTGCACAAGAACGAGGTTAAGTCGACCCTTCAATAAGTTCCTGGAAGATTAATTTCGCGGCGGCTTCGTGTCATCGTTAATCATTCTTCAATCCGAGCACGTCAAGTAGTAGAGATCGTACGAGCTTTTCCAAAATACTTTCGTATAGAGAAGACGTGATCCGAATTAATTAATTACGGCGGAATATAATCGCCGGAGTACTGTTATGATTTTTGGCAAAAGAATGTGTGTTGTTGCCTCGAAGACGGAGAAACGAGAAATGTCATGGAGAGAGATGGTGCCTTTTAAATTACTCAGAAATTACGCATTGAATTATCGAATATCTCTCCAGCGTTCTCGCGTCCACCGAGATATCCCGGATGAAAGTGATAGACTTATACATCCCGATTCCACGTGCGACTGCGAATGGATAATAAAAGTTTGTTGGGACCTTCGCCACAGAATAATAGACTGTTAACGAAGTCGCGCGCGCTCGCGCTTACATTTACATTGCTGATCGCGCCAGCCACCGCGGATCGAGGCGGTGGCCGTCGGTCGCCACGTCGACTCCCGACAGCTGTGTCGACATGAACCGCAAACATGAGCTTTCCGTGAGAAATGCACCGCAGTTACAGTCGGGACGGGAGGCGAGCAGAGGAGCGAAAAAATGCGATATCGCGGCTTTCCTTTACTTTCTATCGATCTCGCGCTTTTGTCAGCGCATTCCCGCCGCTCTCTTCCCGCTCGTCATCGGTTAGATGAAGAAAAATTTCGAGCTTTTGTATATATTTTTCGGCCGAAAATTTCTCAAAATAAGCTAAGAGCAATGCGTAGTTTTCGACGCGATAACACTTGCCCTCAACTTTGAAGCTTAAAATTTTCCACTTTGCTTCGCATCTATACGAGAGCATTTAATTTCCATTTATGTGAAACCTGGCACTATATTTTTAATAATCTAAGTTTTCAATACAGGAGATAGTATTTTGTTTGCAGTTGTTTACAGTAATAATAATTTCGTTTGTACTCGAAGCTATATAAAAATATAGCATTTTGAAAAAATTGACTGTCACTCGAGTTTAAAAAAAAATCGTCGATATATCTTGATCTCTAGATAGCAATTTTCCTCTTGTTCGTACATTGTAAAAAAGTATATAAACTTGCATGAACAATAAGTGTAAAATTACACAATAAATAATGGAAATATTATTCATTTCTATTATTTATTGTGTAATTTTACACTTATCGGTCATGTAATTCTATAATATTTTTTCACAATGTATAAGACGAGATCGAAAGGACGAGCCAGTGATGATTTCGCTGTCACGTTTTCGCGACGGTGCATCGGAGAACACGCGGAGTTTCTCGCGTTTCTACTCCTCCTGATTGAGTCACCGGTGTGCATGATCCAAGAGCCGATCTAATTGTAAATAAGAGTCGCATTACGCGCGATCGTTTCTACGTTTACGTCATCATTGTTTTTACGCTGTACTAGACATCGATCGGTCTGAACGACACATCTCATTCGACATTTGTTCGAGCTTCCGGACGTTTATTGCGTACATTTTCGACCACGCGATGAACGCGATCTATCACCTTTAACGATTTTCGCAAACTATCCTCTGACGACGCACTGTCACGCACTGTCACGCACGTGAACCAGATTTATTCGCGAGCGGTCTGGTTTCCTTTGTTGCCTCGAAATATTTGTTCGCTCTGAAATATTTCATAATGGAGTGAATCATCGTTCATGTTTCATTCCCAGTTATTTTATCCGCAAAGATAGGATTGTATATCCCTTACATCACTTGTCCTGTAATTCATAAAAGTTGTACGCAGAGAGAAGAGAAAAGCAGAGAGAAAAAGAGAGAATTCGGTCACGAAGAGAGGCCATTTCCCTTTCTTTAGAACGATATAAAACTTTGAGGATTTCCGTAAAATCCAACTTTTCGCACGATATTATACTAAAGGTGGTGTTTGAGGATATGACACTAATTCTCATCTCTTGGTCAACATTCTTTAATCCCGTGGATTTCCTCCAGGGAATCGAGCCCGCCATCCTTATTTTCCTCGAATCACTGCGGTGAGTGGACATAGTTCTCCCTCTCGTTATTTCTCCTGATAGAAACGAACGAGAGAAACTTCCGATATACCAAAGAAGAATCGATAGAGATAAACACGAAGATGAGCAAAATTAACGGTAGATGAATGAATATAGCGGGAGCACTTTTCTATTATCTTCGACGAAGCTGCAAAATGAGAACATCACCCCACAAAAGAGAACACGTGGAGAAAATGCGGGGAGGATTAAAAGGACGAAGAGAGCTAGGCGAGAGAACGAAGGAGGGGCGCGTCGGGAGAAAGAAAAGAGGAAGAGTAAGAATTGATTTATTCATTTAAGGAGGAGGGAGAGGGGCAGATAAGCGCTGATAGAGTGACGAGGACGGTAAAGCGCAAGGACGGGGAATACAAGCAGCGAGGAAAGAGAGGGACAAAGAGAATGAGAGAGAGAGAGAGAGAGAGAGAGAGAGAGAGAGAGAGAGAGAGAGAGAGAGAGAGACTGCGGTGCAATGAGTGCGAAGAGAACGAAGGCAGGCGGAGTGCGTGAGCGCGAGAAGTGCGTATGTGAGGGACACACGGTAGCTTCTCGTAGCGAAGACAGTCGTTGTCCCGCAGCAAGGCTGCTCGCATCGTGTGCCGGAAGAAGAGTCCACCCACACATCCCATTCCTCCCCCCCTTTCGTGTGTGCCCCCCTTTTTGCGTCGCGTGTGCCCCCTCTTCTTCCGCATTCGAATATCGATTCGGAAAAAAAAATTATGTGCGTCTCTTTTATTCGTTTTTTTTTTTATATAAGACCAGTGTTCCTCTGCTGTGTGCCTCTGTGAACGAACGATTTAACGTGAAGATAATGGCTTGACGCTTATGCTTGAAAAGGTGAAAGGTAGTTCGCGAGGAATCGATGTTGAATTTTTTGTTAGAATCTAGATTTTTGGTTGCATTCTACGCGAGACTCGATATATAAAATGTAAATTTGCTTATATTGGTATATAGATATACATATATGTATTTTATATATCGATATTCGATCGCTTATACGGATATATAAAATGTAAATTTGCTTATATTGGAATAATTTGTAGCTTTTACGAAAGACGGAAAGTCGTAGGATCTTTTAGCCGACCAAATGTCACTCGAGAGAGTTCAAGTTTTTAATTATCCGAGTTTTTCCGCCGAACGTTAGTTTCCGCGCTTCGAGTACCTCGCAGTCAATAACAGTCGTCGAAGATCGTGGATTAGGCAAAAGTTTTGGGACGCCGTCGAATTGGGAAACGCGAGCGAGCGCTGGCGAAAGAAACGTCGTCGGAGAAATTAATGAAACATTAAGTTATGGGACATCCGCGGAGTTAAAAGCACGGCGCCGGCCAAGAGAGTCGCGTGATTGGTGTAAAAAACGTGTGTGTAGTAGTTGGAGTTCCACGAGTTCTCGCTCCAAAAATAATCGTAGTATTTTTATCATCGCTTCATGTTAACTTCGCTGCCGCGAGCGAGCGCACACAAAGTGGCGTTAATTTCGGCGCCAAGTATCGTCGCAACACGTCGGAACAACCACGTCAGTTCGAAAGAGAGACGTGTGTATTTAATAACACTAGAGGGGAAAATACTGCTATTCGATCGATGATGCGATCTCTCACCGATAATTGCAATCGCGCTTTTATTTCACCGCGTGATGAATCACGGGAGATCATTTCTCGCCCGAGGTATCCATCGACACTCTGCGAGACATAAACATAATTTGAGCTCGCAAACGCAAAAGAGCGCCAATCACATTTACGTTTTTACTCGCGGTGCATCAGCACTCGATATGCGTGAATCGCAAAGAGAATCGTCATCATTCGTGTCTTTGCGTCATTTTTATTTCACGCGTTGTGCGTCATAGACGCATCATACATAATTGGAAAATTATACCTTATATCGTTCGCGTATTTCCACATAATAAATTATAGCTCGTATAATTTGATAGATATAAAAAAAAGTCGATTCGAACGATCGTTATTAAAGTTTCAATAGACATTTTTTTTTTTACAAAGAATTATAATAAACTGATAAAAGAATCTGCCATTATATAGTAATGTCGTAAGAATAAGACACCCCGTATAATTGCGGCTCTCGAGCCAGCGCTTCTAATTACGTTTTCCTGCTGCGACGCGCTATCTGCGGTTTCATCGTTCCTTTGGGCGTACGACCTTTCGTAGCCGCGTTACGTCGACAATGTCGTGTTACACCCACGAGCTTCTGCGAGCATCACAATTCCCGTCTTAAAGTCCGATCGTGTCTCGCTGCTGCCGCTTTCGACATTGCGACTTCCAAGCGGCTAACGGGAATTCGAGGCACGGCCGGATCTTGGCGCGATCGATTGAATTGATTCGACTTTGGTTGAATGAAACGCGATTTATCGCAACTGTCACGTTGTCCTTCTTTCCGTGCCTCTTGTCCATCTCTAATCGATAACGTTGTTTTTCACGTGCCTTCGTCGATTTAGATTAGCAAATCGCATCGTAATCGTTATTTAAACGAAATGATTTATTAGGACGATTTAATAATCGCTTCGGCCTAACGACCGGGGACGTCTAGTCTAATTCCGGCTAATGACCGGTCGGAAAAAAAAAAGTAAAAACAACGAGACTGCCTGTCAAATTGATTATTTTACTGCTGGGTTCCCGATAATTCTTATCTGGACGTTCGCTGACGCGTGAGCGAGAGATAGAAAAACGATCGCGTGTTCCAAGCTCCTCGAAGCGAAGAGCGCTGGAACGGCGCCCCCAGGCGGTTTACAATTATTGGCACTTCTCCGATGTGTAAACTTGGAACCGTGGAGCCAGGATCTCTCGCTCGGAGATGCCCGAGGGAGATGACGGGATTTGCGCTCCGACTTAACACACTAATCGACCCAGCTTTCGGCTTTCGCGACGCGGGCGTTTCTTCCCGCTCGCTCCACAATCGAGTCGAGACGTGACGTTTCTCCGACCGTACGTTCACATACATGACAAGTATATGACGTAATCGCGATAATCGATATATCTCATCTTTCGCGCCCCGGTCAATTTGATTAATATCTGGGATTGGAACGCGTATAATTATACTATAATTATCCCAAATCTATACCGCGAGTCGCGGAAGGAAGGCATGCCGTATAATTAGTACGAAATGTTTTATTTGGCAACCTATTTTGCAGAATTTAGAGAATTTTCAGTTCCACTGATTTTTTTAATTTATTCCCCCTTTTGTTTCGTTCAAATTTATTTACCCGACGCGCGGAAATCCTATCGCGGAAATTTAACGGGAAACACGCCGCGGTCAGCTTTATCTTTTCCGCGCCGCGCTGAAACGTACCAGAAGAGTGTTGGATATGTCAGATTTTTTTTTTTCCTGTATAATAACGACGCGACGGCGGGTCAAGAGTAGTCGACGAGTGAATTGACCAAGTGGGGTAATTGCGCTGTTAAGACGCGTTCGATCGGCTGCTGCTGCTGCTGCTGTTGCAGGTGAATGAATCCCGACTCTCACGTTCTCTCCTCTTTAGTCTGTCCATCGACCCTAACTAGCTATTTATATACACGAGTCGTTCGCATCTGTGATCGTGTGCCTACTGGCGGTATCTACGCTTATAGGACATACATACATACGTACACGCACATCGTTGCTGCCGCCGCGATATACACGAGCGTTTATACGTGTCGAGTCGTTCTCGTCCTGTGCGCGTCCCTCCTTATATATCGCGCTCAATTATAAGCATTCTAGATATCAAAATGTCTCGACGCTCGCGCGAGAGAACATGAATATATAAATCGCTTCCTATAAGAAAGCCGCAACCGTTGTTATCGTCACTTTCGAACGAACGTGGACGACTGTATCGCGGTGACGTTCACTCGAAGGGTACGAATATTGTTATCGGTGTACGTGAAAATATGAATGTTACGCGGCACTTCGCAACGTCACGTCACGTGATCGCATCCGTTCGATGGTCGCATATGCAAGATAAAGACGCTCCATCGTTTCTGTGAATATACAGTCAGTCTAATAAGAGCGTGACCGACATAATTTTTTAACTATTTATTATTAAACAATGAAAAAAATTACATATGGACTAAATCAGTACTACGACACTTTTGTATTAATACTATAAATCGCCTATAATCACGTTGTTGTCAATTATTGCTTCACATCTTCGAGACATACTTTTCACCAATTTTACAGCTCTCGCGACAAAGGTCGCCATATCGAACAAATCTGTCGAGATAATTGTTTCACCGTGTACACTTTTTTTCACGCAGCTTCATCTTCATTAATCCTCAGACATTTTTAATTGCGTTTGATGACTGTGATGGCCAGTCTAATGTTTCGACGTTATTTTCTTCCTCTCAGTTTGAGCAAAAACGACTTTGATATTTCGAGTCATTATCCTCTTGATGGAATCCAGTCCTGACAATAACTGAGACCCTATTGCATCGTAGGAGAAGAGTCCTTCTACCTGCTCGTTCAAAAGTTTTTCGATGTAACGGTTTTCAAGCAAAAGTTTGCCCGGTCACGTTCTTATTTTATACAGACTGTAGATGTGATTCGTAATGTGTTGAAGCTTCTATATCAAACATTTTAACATACCTTCAAACGTGGATGAAATATACTTTTAAACAGCTTATTGCTGCAAAAATGTAAGCTTGGATCGATCTATAAATATCTTTGCCTAACGTCACGTGAATTGAATGTCAAATCAAGTTTGTTAAGCGCCGGTGGACATGCTTCTTTCCGGGCGGAAATAGGAACGATGCCTGGCTGCGTTCAAACTCGTTTGTCATTACATTGTTCGTCGACCTCGTGTTCGTTTCGAGCTACATGGCTGATATCTTTCCCGTATATATCCTAGCTTCATGCGTTCAGACACGCAACGGGGCGCACCGAAGAGTGCATAATATTATCGATATTATATATACGAGAGAGAAGAAAGAGAGAGGATGGAGGAGGAAGAGAAAGAGGTCATATGTCGTACGCCACGCGTGTCGCTGTGACACGAACCCGACGTAACCGACGCTTTTACTAACGAGTTCTGTTTGACTTATTCCGTAGAAATCGCGAACTTTGCTCGATTACGGCGATCGCGGAAATTACGTATCCGTCGATTGGCGATTGCGTAACCGTCGACGATGTTAATCGATATCGCATCGTCTCGCATCGCGTACCATTATCGCAGGTAAAAGAGCAGCAGGCGTACGCACGTCTGTAGTTAAGTAACATCGCAAACGTTTTCGAGTTGTACTTTGACGTGTGATATAGGATGTAAGATGTAGGACCGACTACGCCTCTTCGCAGAGTCTTGCTACTCCCTTTCCCGCGTTCTATATCTGTAGCGAAAAGGAGCAAAGAACGGCGAACTCGGGAAATGTGAATTCGACGGAGAAGCCGCCGCGATAAACGCGAAATTGTATGCGTATATTAATGGCTCGCTGGTTGGAAACCCGTTGATCATCGATTCTCTCCTCTTTCCCTTCGAGTCCCTCCTCGTGTTCCACCCCCGTGTTCTCATTTCGTAGTCTCGATGTCCGATTGCGATTACACGCAGTTACGTGCAATTCGCTCGAGATGCATCGAGAATCTTATCGAAATCTCATTAGACACGCGCGTTTCCGAAAATGATTCCGCCTTTCACGATTTTTTATTTATATATTTACAATCTCTAGACTCTAGGAAAGACGCATTCATTTCGCTAAAAATTTAATCGCAATCAACCCCCCCTTCCGCCCCCGAGATTAGGATGCGCAATGTGTGCCCGTGGATATTATAGCGCGTCGGATGCAAGTGGAATTTAAACTGTAATCTCCGTGTCCCGCGTCTCCCCCTTTTCTCCGTTCTAAATTCGTCTGTTGCAAAAAGGAGCAAGCGGCCGCGATGCGCCGCCGTAAGAGAAACGTGGATTTAATGCGCGCGGAGAGCAGTAGATGCGCCGATTGCTAAAATCGCTCTCGTTGCCGACTTCGATATGACTTCAATTGCGCGCGAGAAAGAATCCAATTATTTATACCGCTTATACGGGGACACTCGTGCCTCTCGTAGAGGAATCGAAGAGCTTCGTCCCGGCTTTGATGCGAGTTATTTTTGTGCGAAATTACAGTATCCGGTCAATGTTCATGAAAAAAAAGAAACTTACTCTTTCCTACACGGGCTGCAACAGTTTTATCCGAGACTTAGGCTGGTCGTACGTACGACGACTTGGCATTTTCTTTGATGTTAGCTATTTTCGTTCAGACTCTAGCGCGCGACATGTTGCGAGATGCTTCTTCCATTAGTCTGGATGCGTTTATCTGGACATGAGCGCGAGACGCAGGATTATAAAATACATTTCAGCGTACGTATGTACAGGATGTAGATCTAGCTCTCTCTCTCTCTCTCTTCTCTCTCTCCCGACTTTTTTCTACACTCGCCACTCCGCTGTTATCCTCGTCTCCCCGAGACGGATGCAATCGGCAACGATGAACCAAGAGCAAAAAAAAAAAAAAAAACAGCGCGGGAGTTAGTACGTAAACGGTTAATGAAGTTACTGCGCGACGTGGGAAGAAGCGCTCGCATATACTCGTAATCATTTTAATCGGGAAATACGGTGAGAGAAATAAAACATCGAGGGTTCCACAGTGATTCTACTTTAATGCAATATGCTGTCTGGATAATCTGGTTTTCTCGGAGAGAGCTGAAGTATCGAACGGTCACAAGCCCGGTAATTAAAATGTAAAAAGGATTTCCGCGAAGATGAACGATTAACGAATATATACGCGTCGCGTAGCGTTTAATTACTTCAGTCCAGACGTCGCAACGGATGGAGCAGAGCTCCATTCTCTTCATCCGGTATATAAATCGGATATAAAAGTACACGCACATAATTATATATAATTCCAATTAGTCTCGTTGCATCAGAGAGGATTTAATGTTTCTTTTAACCTTAACGTGGGATCTATATATTCCTCGTGTAAAAGCCTCATCTCACTTTAAAAAGTGAAAAATACTGATTGCTTATTATCGAATATAAATAAAGCTCGTCGCGCACATGCGGGTGAAATGGAGTTTCGGTTTATTTCAGAATTAATCATAATTATTTAGATACGAGAGACGGTCGTTACGTCACGCCACGTACATCCATGCGGAAGCATGGTCTCTCGTGTCGGTGTTACGTGAACGCGTGGGCGATGTAATTTACCGGAGCGATGCTCGATCGAGCGGCGACGAAAATTCGTGGCACGTGACGCGCGGAAAGTGTTGCTGCCGTGCGCGTGAGAGTCGCGTGCGTGCCGCGCGTGTCGTGCATCGCGCATTTCGACAATCAGCGAGAGGCTGACAGCGATGCGACTCATTGTCATGCGCTCATTGCGCGTTCGTATCTTCGGGCGGTTGTATAAGTGCGGTTCGATGAACTTGGAGATACTTTTGTATCCAGCGGACGGTTGATTTATCGCGCGCTCCGCGCTCGATCTTATTTTTTCGGCACGAATGCCGAGGAGAACAACGAACCGCTTCTCTTAACGCGACGCAGAGGCGTGTTATCGGTCACGGGACGCGCGGACAGGCTCTCCTCTCTCTCTCTTTCTTGCGATTTACGCGGCGAAATTCCTCGGCGTTCTTTTCGATTCGCGAAAAAAACGACCAATGTGACGTGATCAAATAAACATACGATATTCTTCAGCAATGTGACGCGATCAAGTAAACGTACGATATTCTTCAACAATAAGTGTAGAGCGGAATGTCGTTGCATAATCTTACTTTTTTTTTTACTGTGTATATGCACTTATTAAATTTCAATCACGCGAATTTAATTCACGCGTATTTAATTCACGCGAATAATGGGACGATAAAGCGCATCCTACTTATCGTTTGTCGTTGACATTTTATTGCTTGCTTAGATGATTGTTAATGTGCACGCGGTATTAAGAAAACTATGACTGTGACTAGATTAGTTGTATACGTCGTGTAACAGATTCCTCATTACTATTTATTCAGACGAGTCTACAGATTTCTCGACACGTGTTTTTCTCCCACAGAACACACGACATCAATACGACACGACGAGAGAGCATTAAAATTCAAGTTCTCTTTCCGGAACTTGTCGTGCGCGAGTTATGCAATCGTCGATTGATAATCATCCCGTTAATCATCGCATTACTTATCAGATAAATCCGCTCGATAAACGACGCGGCTTTATCGCTGTCGAATCACTCGTAAATTCTCACGTTTTCATAACGCGCTCATATGAGTATTATTACGCGTATACGGTGCATATGTTAATTGCCCGAATTGAATTTATCGTGCTCTGAATTTTCGACGGGAAATTAACGGTGCTGCGACGTTTCAGGCACCACGCCACGAGCGAAGCATCTAGAGAAATTCATTCGCCAATTAGCAATTTATATTAAACAGCCACTACACTTCGGGCGCAGCGAGTTTTCCCCAGACTTGATATTCATATTGCGTAAACCCCACCAGTCGTACCGTGCAACATCTCTGCAGTGTCTCTCATTTCTCGCGAAAGATTTCTCCTCGACGTACTATTGACGACTTCGTAGAATTATATATATTTATCGTTACACGTTATATTAAATAATTGTTTTATTTCACGTTGAAAAAACCAATCAACTGCTATATCAGTTTTATAAGGCAGCCTCTAGTAAGATATTCCTTTAAAATTACACGAAACGGATTAGTATCATTTCTGATCAAGTTTCGAGTCGATTCGGAAGGATCAGTTCATCGAACTTAACTCGAAAAAGGTCAAACTTGAGCGAATTTCATAGTAAATATTACATTGATGAAATGTTTCGTCGACCACTATGTGCTGTGCATATTAATACAATTCGCGAGGCGATAATCAGCGCTGCAACGACTGGCAGGAAAGGCTTTAGCGATAAGTCGTGCCGTGAATCGGCACGAGAGAGTGTAGAATCGCAGTCGAGGACATTGTCACGACGATAGACCGGATGGCGTGCGCGCAACCATGCCTGCTCTCGGTACACTCGAAGTTCAAGGACGTGGTTGCGCGGGAAATTGCAGAAAAACCACGATAAAGTGCGGTAGATAGGAAAAATCACGCAAACCAGCGCTCAACACGCCGCGGAATTACGCGTGGTTTATTCTAATGAATTATTACGAAAGCGTTGTAACACGTAGACAAATTTTGCGAAGGTAAAATTTAAGTCTCACCGAGGAGAAAAATTTACAAATTTTTTTAATGATGTTTTTATTAAAAGAGATCGTTTAAAGGGGAGAATACTTATTTTATATTTGTACAAAATTATACAAAAATAGGACAAGAGAGGTCGTTTAACTAAATTCTCGTAAGTCTTTAATTGTACGTAACATGTACAGATTGACGAAGTAAATTGCATTACATTGCACTCTATACTTGGCCAATCAGATTTTTTCACGATGTTGTCGACCGCGCGTTATTTTCCTTTTCTTCTCGGAAAATCCGCAGCATCTTCGGACGTGCAAACGGTCCAGAACGATGACACGAGGGTGAACCGCAGATCGATAACTCGATATTCGCTTGGTCCCCTCGGCACGAGCGAGCGAGACGAGAAAGGAGATAAATGGTAGCGCGGGGTAGAGAACACGCGTCGCCCGGGAAAGGGGAGGAGGTCCTTGTGCCACCGGGCAATTTGCATCCGAGGGTACACGCGTGAGAGAGTTTCCCCTTTTCGTTACATAGGGCACGTATCAAGCGGGGGTACATCTCGTACCGCGATGGAGGGTCGAAACTCGAGGGTCGACTCGATAATGTCTCTCCCGTAAGCTCACCTCGAGTCCTCTTCATAGCGCTCGAATTAAATTTTATCTCGCCGTGGGAAGAACTCGAACGATTCGGGAAAGTGAGAATTTTCGATAAAAAAAACGCGTTCAAGTTTGCGTTTAAACAAGAGACATTTTTTCGAGAATTCTCTGTAATTTATTAACAGAGAAATATGATACGAGCCTGAAATGAGATACGATAAATCTGTGCCGGGCATGTAACTCGTTTGTAATGTGACAAGGAATGTCGAAATGTCAGATAAATTCTATTTTTATTCGCGTTTACGTCGAATTATTTTTATACGCGATTCGGAAATTAATTATCGGATAATTAATTCGTAGATTAATTAAGTCAATTTCCACGTATTGATTCGTTGCGCTACTAGTGGAAGCCGCGAACTTCGCGGAGAACCGAGGCATGCGACCGACGAGCGTCCCCGCGGTGCCATTTTTCTTTTTCGGTATTATCCCGAATCCATCGCGTATAAAACGGCGACGGCAGTTGAAGATTACGCACGTGCCGGGAATTCCGGGAAGGTCGGTCGGAATCGAACGCTACGAATTCCATGTCGTCGTCCCTTTCCATCGCGCCCGTTGTCCGACGAAAACTTCGATGGAAGTCTCATCTCGAATTAGCCGTGAAGAGAAGTGTGACTTCGTGCAAAGGCACGCAGAAAAGAGGATCTCTCTTCTCGAGGAACGAAGAGAGTCGCCCTTTCTCGCCCTTCCTCCGTCATCCTTTTACGATCGTCATGTCCGGTGACCCTCCGTCATCTTTAAAACCGTTACTGTCGTGAAGAAATGTGCGTGAATCACACGCACGCGGGTTGTTGTAATCTAATTTAATTTATCGAATTGGAGAGAGAGTTATTACGGGACTTGTTCTCTGTGACTTTATATGAAAGAATCCGGGAGATTTCTTTTCTCGGAATGAAGTTTATACCCTTCTTTTCTCTGTCGTCCTTTTACTTACCGTCGTGTTTAGTAATATTTCACCATCTTCAAAGCCGTTATAACATAAAGAGATATGCGTGAATCACGCGGGCTAATACAATCTACTTCCTTTTATCGAACTAGCCATACGAGAGAACTTCTTCTCGTTGATTGCGTACAGAAGAATGCGGGAGATTTCTTTTCTCGAAATGAAGATCGTTTCCTCGAAGACCTCTTCTCCATCATCCTTTGAAAGCTTTACGTCGAGAAAAAGACTTAAGGCACGAATCATCCAAATGAAATCTAATTTTTTAATTTCTGTAATATTAAAATATATATATAATTTAAAATGACATACATGAGAAATATTTTATTCCAGAAATGTAATTTTAAGAAGGATGAAGACATAGAATCTTGGTCAAAGCTATAGAGCATTAAATACGATTCAAAGACTGGCTCGGCTTATCAGCATCGATCAAGGTATGCGGCATCGCGTACTTTTGACCCCGGCTGTATCCGTATTTGGAACGACTTTAATTTATTCAAAAGCTGAGTTCCCCGTATTCCGCTGTCGCGAAAGACACCGTAATC
The DNA here is from genome assembly GCA_963971435.1 of Lasius platythorax. Classification (NCBI taxonomy): domain Eukaryota; kingdom Metazoa; phylum Arthropoda; class Insecta; order Hymenoptera; family Formicidae; genus Lasius; species Lasius platythorax. The sequence continues at coordinate 13,870,248 of OZ020547.1, forward strand.
CGCCGTGCATTAATTATTAACGCGGAGGAAGCGCGGAATGGAAGAGAGAGAGAGAGAGAGAGAGAGAGAGAGAGAGAGAGAGAGAGAGAGAGAGAGAGAGAGAGAGAGAGAGAGAGAGAGAGAGAGAGAGAGAGACGTCATAACGTTGGAAATATCGTATTTTGCGAAATATATTTTCGTACGCGGTCCAGTGAACTCTAGTGGCCGGCACTATTTTCGGACGCGACCCCGTCATCGGTTTCCCGATGAAATCGACTCGCGCCGGATGACCGGATCGATGGATTGTATTGAAAACGATACGTGGCGTATCCGTTCGTGCCCGGTATACAAATATAATCCGCAATCACGTCGTTACAAATGACACTTGGGTCAGCCGACGTCGGACAGGTATATGCAAATGTCCCGGAACGATCAGACACATGTATATACGCTTCTCTCCCCCGTAACGTCCGTAACGTCGTCGCGGCGGATATCCCAGTCGTACTTACTCAGGAAGCAGCGGGAGGGGTTGACATGTGCGTGTGTGTATCTATATATGTGTATGTGCTATATACGTCCGAACGGGATCCCGGTGAAGTCGGAGGGGTTGGTTAGCCGGCCAGCCGGCGACTCTCCAGGGCTGCATCCACTGCGAGATTTTGCGCGATGAAACATCTCGTCGCGAACGACCGTGACGAATCTTCCCTCGTCTATTAGAGTGTAGAGTATAAAATAACGCTTTATCATGCTCTGGACTAAGATCTTTAAGAACGACAAATTGCGGTATCACTCTTTGCTGATGTATATTACTATTTTTGTACATAGAATTATAAAATGAAGAGCCAAATATGAATCTACATACTCGGGAATATGGACTCGAAAGTGTAGGAAATCGATAAATACGAAGGTGCAGTCTCAAATAAGAACACGCGATCGATAATCGAGGTAGAAATACCTGTGTAAGAGATAGAGGCATGTATAAAGTAGAGCGAAAGAAGTGTGCGTTTCTTTAAAAAAACCACGATTTTATCAGGACATTAATTAGTCTTCACGTGTAGAGCATCCACTTTGAGGGAGTGTTACATCAAATTAACTTAATAAATCAATTTAGTAAACCACATATAACGCATGTACAGTCCATTGGGAATCCATTACGGACTGCTCTGCGGGGTCATTATTGGGGCGTATGCCTCCGCGTTTAGGGGTGAATTTACAGCGATATTATTCCACCTTCTCGAATTTAAATAATCTATTTTTCGCAACGTTAAAGATTTCTCTCTTTCTCTCTCGATCTTCTTCAGAACGAATTTGAATTTATTTGAGCGTGATTGCTGTCCAAATTCCGGTCGAAGTAATTTTAGAACATCGTCGATGTGCGAAATTGATCGAAACTCGTCCGGTTGTAATGCAAAAGTCGCTTTATTTAATTTTCAAAGTGAAAATCGAACGGTAAATTCAAGCGCGCTTTGCTATCGACACATCTTTTCACCGATACCTGAATAAATAATCGTTACGAGTTGTGGAAATTGTGGCAGCCGAAATGATGTATATATATTTGCAGACAGCAGGCTTTCGCGATATTACGGATCCTAGCTTGATGCCAACTCTTTGCCAAGTTAATTAAATTAATATTATAAGTAGCGTCAGAGTTTGCGTGCACACGGTATACCTGTGGGAATTTTGTTGGCAGAATTCCGGACACAGGCTGCGCCATATCCAGGGACTGCCGAGAGTCCCTCGGTAGTCAGATTCATGCTTGAGTGCCTCGAACTCAACATGAAAACCTTGAACTATATTGCGGCGCGAGTTGTATCATACGGAGATATGCGCAAAGCGCACGAGCTCCGCGATATATGTACATATATTACATATTAAAATTCATGTATCCTTTGAAGAGAAAAAATAAATGTGCGCGATACAAATTTTTGCATCTTCTCGTCTGTCGGATATAAATTATATGTAGCATTTAATCTTATCTCTTTTTCGACTTTTTTATTCTATATCTCTTTTCTTCTATATCTCTTTTCGATCATACGTGTACTTAGAAGAACTTCCCGTAATACGAAGATAAATAACCTGTCTGTACAAAGTATCAGACAACTTGGGTAGAACATGTCAAATGTCAAGCGCCACGTGTTTTTTTTTATATAGAAAAGATAATCATAAATATATCCTGCTCTCGGTTTAAAACCCTATCTTCTTATATTCTCGTTTCTAAGAGTAGAATTAAATAATAATAAAATTCCCCGTTATCTTATTACGTTGTATATACAGGAATGGCTTATAAATATACATCCTATCGCTATAAAAGATTCGATCGGCATTTGACTTGGCAAAACCGATCCAACCGGTCGATTTTGACGAAAACTATACGATTATTCTTCGCCGATCCGTCTTCGGGACGCGGTTACGAAATTCCGCGCGCGCGCGCGCGTTATTACAACGGATTCCGTCGCGGCCGTTCGCCTCTCGACGCGTCGCGCCATCCACGAGACCCTGCCGGTGCGGCGCTCAACGCACGCAGGGGTTGCAGGGGTTGTCGACGTCGGGGTTGAACGCGGCGAGGGAGAGGGGGCGACTGCGGGATGAAGGGGCGGAAGAAGGGCAGCCTGGAGGGAGGGACGCCGGGCGTCGCGGCGCAGCCTGCCGCACCCAGCAAAGCGCCTGCTCCCCTTGAACCGGCAAAACGTATACCTGACGACGTACACGACGACGACGACGGCGCGTCGTCCACGCTGTTGCTAGGCGCTACTAACTCCCCGTCGATCATCGCGCACCGACGCCCACCGGCCGGCGACGACGCGTCCCACTCGTCCGCGTCGCGACGCCGCCGCGCGTCCACGGAACCCGGGACCTTCGAGCGAGTCAAGGTCGCCGCGCGTTGCACCGCGACGTATCCTAGCGATCGCGCGGCACCGTTGCGTTGTGCGGGAAATGCGCGTCGAATCGATGATTTCGTCGACGATGAGGGTTAACGTGATCGCAGTGATATTGAGAGAAGGGATCGACGTGCGAATGTGATCGGGAGGGATCCTTTAACGTTCTTCCGTTTGCGAGCAGGTAATGAAATTAATCGAGCTGATAATTCCGAGGATGATTGTGAGGTTGAAGAGGTATTTGAGAGACAGTGAAAGGAAGTGAAGACGGATTTTACAAATGATGATTCTTTCGGTAGAACTCCTCACGAGGTTAATTGTTTCGTCTAACAATAAGAAGAAAGTGAGATAAGGCATTGATTGGCGCACAAAAATCTTCGTCTAAGTTCCTCTCGAGATGATATCGTAGTTCTTACAAAGCTAGAATTTGTCAATTGATTCTTTTTTTTTAAATCAAATTTTTATCACAAAGATTAAATAAATTAATTTCAAGAAAAATTGTCACGTCATTGATTAACATGTTTAATAAAAGACACTTTCTTCAGGTGTCGCCTGAAACGGGACTTTTCAGAGAAGAGAGCTAGTTTCCGGAAGGATAAAGTTGAGTCGCGATTTTAAAGCTTCGAAATTTCACGACTGGCGATATTAATCCACGAATAAGTTCGGAGGAGGTCGATGAGTCGGAAAATCTCGGGGGATCGTTTTACCGCCTTCGTCTAGTACGGCCGGAAGCGCTTCGAAGCTGAAGACCGGGGTCGGCGGGGTGGTCCGACGATGAGAGGTGGAAGATTTCGTAGCGCGATGTCAAGGTTGCACGACCTTGGTTCGGTCGGTGACACGGACGGCGAAATTCCGTAAAATCGGGCGTGTCGCCTCTCGTGTAAGCTTCCCGTCTCTCTCATTAAGGGTACCATATGTCCTCCCCGTTCGCTGAAATCTCTAATCTTGGCTCTTTCGGAGACACGAGAATTCTTACAAGTACGTTGCACTTAACACACATTCGTTTTCTACATGGATCCATGCTAATAAAGTGCAGAAATTATGCTTAGAGTAGAAAGTCAATATTTCTCTTACTTTTTGTGAGATTTTTATAATTATTTTTTATACTTGTAATTTCTTAATATATCGTGATTATTTTACATTCTAATATATTTGTGTGGAAGACTAAAAGAAAAATGGAAAAAATTTATTTCTCGAGACAGCAACATCTCGGTAATGTACATTTATTTGCTTAAAGAAATCTTTATTGAATATCTCGTGCTTCTGCGAGGTATAATAGTTCTCGAAGCATAATAGACGGAAAGCTTCGCGATTACCCCTCAAATTTTTTAACGATGAGGTAGACGCGAAGTTCTATTGGTCCAATTTAGAGTTTTCATCGCAAGACAATCTCAAACTACTCGAAAGTTCATTGACCCGTAGTTTCAATTCGCATTCCTGTTTCGCGGTAATGTCGGTTTTACGAGATATACGTAGGCGTATCTTTGTAAAATTTTACGAGAGCCAAACGAGCAAACTCTCGTCGACTTTTGAGATCATATACTTTGGGAATTTGTAAAAATTTACGAACAAGGCTAGATTAATACAGGAAATTGTTGGAATGACCGTTGTAAGAATAATTTAAAGAGTCACAGATATATCTTGCATAGACTAAAATTAAAAATCTGCTTAATTGATCAATTACGGAATATTATTTCGATATAAGAGAACAGAAGATATCTTCCAATTTTTTTTGATAAAATAAATCTTGATATTTATTCGATTACAGAGCATCCTCACACGCGTAATATTTTTATTTCAATTACAAGTAATTAATTCGAAATCTTCTTTATAGTTTTCTGTAATTCAAATTATAAGAATAATGATATTTTTATTTGAAAGAAATAAAATTTTGTCGTAGAATGCAACATTACTAAATAGAGAGTTAAAATAATCATCACAAATTGAGTTTTATTTTTAAAGCAATTCTTCTTATTATTATTATACGCAATCGAGTATGATCGTTCTTCAGGGTGAAAATATCGGCGATTCATCAGGCAGTTCACGTAGCCAGCAGCTTGGCTTGTGATATCAGGGGGGGTTGCACTGCGGCGGTGGGGCTGCAGTAACTGCAGGCAGGCTTAGGCGGTGTCCCGCAGTTGGGGTAGGTTAGGTACCGCTTCGTACATATATGTACGTCCGCACGCGATGCCCTTATCAGTCGTGAAGTTTCTTAGCGGAAGAGACAGCGGAACGTTTCTCGTGCGCCGAATGTAGATAGCGTGCTTCATCAGGTCACGAAGTTGCCGCGTTCGTCCCGTCGAGAAACATGGAAGCGATTTTATTACTTCCCTTTCTCCTTCGCAAGAACGATCGTGCCGTTCGTAAGATTGCAACTAAAAATCTGGATTGTTCGACGTGAAAAAAAAAATTAACATGGCAATATTATATACAGTTTACTAGATCGATTCAGAGAGCTCGGTGCTGTTTCTCAAACTGCTTGTGACTTGTCGCTAATCTTATGTTTATTGTATACTCATTTCAAACAAATTTTTTAAAAATATTTGATTCATAATAAAAATTAAAAATAATTATTAAAAAGTATTAAAAATTTAATTTACGATTTCATTTTATATTCAATGGATTATTACATAGTACATCGTTATGTTGCCGTTAATTTTTTTATCGTAAACGCATTGATTATGCAGACATCGCCATAAACGTCGTATCTTCTCGAAATGCGATTGCAATCGGAATAATAGAAAAAACAAGATACCACGAGAGGATATAGCGAGGGTCGTTGATCCAAGAAGAACACGCTTGGGGTCCTTCAGCGCACCTGTCGCCCGACTGTTTGTACCGAACATTTGTATCGATTCGGCGAGGACCGAGGCGAAACAGCAGAGCGATTGTGAAAATAGAAGACCGACCGAGGATGTTAGTTTAATTCCGTCTCGCGACCGGAACGACGCCCTATAAATCGACGTGTGACAGAGGTGAGGGAGTCCTTTTTCATTTATCCGACGATCCAATTTCGTCGTCGACGGACAAAAGAGCGCGCGATAAACATGAGTGGTTGAACATTGATCGCTGGAATCCACGGACGGAAGAAAACTCTTCGAGGGTGCCGGTGTGGAACATATATCCTAGGACTCTTGGATCCTCGCCAGCGGGGATCTCGCGTATTTTACCTCCGTGCGTTGTGCTCCGTTGTGGTGAGATATAAGTGGCGGTGGGTGATGATAAGTAGCCCACCCGCGTTTCGAATGAAGTGGTTTTAGGATGATGGTGGAGCGCGTCGAGGATCATCTCTTCATGTATCGGCGCCCCGTCTACCGCGTCTTCCAGTACCTCGAAACCACCGAGTAAGTATATCGGGTGATCGTGTCTGTATGCGAGAGATCTCATTATCTGTCGTCAGCGTTATGCGCTGAGAGAATAAAGGCCATGATAATTTAAGAAAAGTAAATAATTGGCGGAGAGTTGAATAATCCATGCGGTTCATCCGGAACAAAAATATTACTCCATTCGATCATAGAAATAGATGATACGCGCGTCCGCGATCCGATCATTTGGCAAAAAAATCGATAATTAGTGGCGAGAATGTCCAATAAATTTCGAATGTAACGTCATTTTGCCGGTCGGTTCGCGGCAAATTGACTAGCGCGAAATAACACTCTATCAGTTCGTCGAGAAACAGTTTAACGGGCATTTAAACAAGAGATTTGTCTCGTTCGAGGAACAGCTCGCGGCGGTTTGCGCGCATAAAGGCTTTGAATGCTCCTTCTAATCCGTGAATGAAGATACGAGAAGGTACAGAATTTTGCAGGTGCGTAAAGAGCATCTCCCTTGGAGAACGTTCCTTTCGGGTCCTTCTGTTACATCGATGGTGCCAGATAACCATGGCAAAATTGTCACCATTAATCGCAACTCGCTCGTAACCGCCGTTAATTGACGTCATTAACAATGCTTTCATATGGCCGGATGTCACTGTGCCTAGAATTCCTTGTAAGATCCAAATTGAAATCCTTTGTAACCGTCTAACGCTCGATGATTAAAGTAGTATATATCTCGAATTTATTTCGTGAACGCTAACGTTCGAAAACTAGGACGTCGAGTGACGTTGCACAATTTAATTACTATTATCGTTCGGTATTTCAAATTAATTAACATCAAGATTAATTTTTATGAGATGAAAACTTCACACAAAATTTTCTATCGAAAATATTATTTAATATCTGGATATGTTTTGCATATATTTTATATTGCGAAAGAGAGATAAATTCGATATTTCTTTCTGATATGGATTTATCTCTCGACTGCGGAGAAATTAGAGAAAACTATAATAAAGGATACGGACAAATCTCGTATTGCGTGCTTTCGAAGTGTCGTAACAGGAGGATAGAGAAATCGCACCGGGCGAATGGTTAATGTAGAAATGAGAAAAGTTGGTCCACCGCGGAATTTCGCGTGGATGGAGAGACTTGGATAACCGTGAGACATGACGAAAAACTTTCGAATGAGACGTCTGCCGTGATTCACAAGTGGTGCGAGGACCGGCGGTTCCTTCGCGGTAACTTCGAATCGTCACCGAGTCTCACTTTGTTTCAGACACTATAATAGTTACAGCCTGATGATACAAACGAGAAAGCCTCATCGCTGTTACGCGATTTGCCATTACGCGAAATTACTTCGCCCGATGTCAACAATTATTAGCGCAAGTTCGCGAGGCAAAACTCGAATTCGTTTGATTAATTACGCTCGTTAATGGAAGTGCAAACACGATACAGTTGACTGACGACATAATTCGCGAGTTGTAATTTCGAAATTGTCGAGCCATGTAATCGCTTCGGGAAAGCCTGAAGCATCTTTGTTCGATTGTTGGCGATTGTTCTAATAGCGCGTCTCTCATCAGCGTCGTAAAATCGATACATCGATCGGAGCGTTCTTTGTTTCCGTGAGGTTTAACGAGTTGCGACGACAGTCGCTTAATTTTAGAAGGACCACAATTTTTTTATGCGTCTACCACGACAGAATTGTCGGACGATCTTCGCGCCGGAGCATCGAGCTTCGATTTTATAGCTCGAATTAATTGCTAGTGTATGTTACAGCGTTTCGCCAAAATCGCCACGACGCTTCTTTTATCTCTTTGACTTTTCCTTTATTTATCTCTGCTCGTTGTTGGCGAGCGAAGCATGCCCGATACATTCCGCTTCGCGCCTCGACGTTCTTCTTCGCGAATGCCATTGAAATTTTCTGCGCTCTTATGCATCGTGAAGCGGAATGTGCCGTCATCGGCGGCAATCAAACTGTCATCGGATTGACACTCCGAGTGGATGAAGAAATTGACGATCGTTTCCGCGGCGCATTCTATCGGGATGCTGCGCCCGGCGCGAATTCCGATCTTTCATCACCAAGACTATTCAATCTACATATTAGCGTGTAGTTTCGCGTACTTTCACGATATGCGAGGCTGCCTGTCGTCGCGAGCATTAACACTGTTTTCACAAGTACAGTCTTAGTGAGAAGAAACGCGAGTCACGAGGGCACTCGTGAGTATTAATCAAAACGCGTAATAAGCATATTTTCAAGAAATATGAGATGCAACGGAATTGCGCGAAAGCATAAAAATGCATGATAAAAAATTAGATTTTTTTTCTAGAATGCATCGCGCGATTACAGCTAATGGTATCTTTGCGCCTGTTTACGTAATGATTCGACTATGGGAAAACAAAGACTGTTGCAACTATGACGTTCACGTTAACTGCACCTTGTTTTAATGACGCATTCTTTTGCATTGCATTGCACAATTGGAATCGTTTGTTACGATTGTTCGCACTGAGAGCACTTTGTCTATCTATTGTTCGATCATTTTTTGAGCTATAAAAAAAGAAAATTGAGTCCTTCGATTATATTCTCTATATTATTATTTTATTAATCTCACTCGTTTCGCGTACGCGCATCAACGTAGAACGTGAACGTGACGTTTGTTAAAATATTTTCTTTAAATCTCCTATGCTTGTAATTGTGCACATATGATCTTCATTTTGTAAATTAAACTTTCTCTTTTTCTCTCACATAAATGTCACTATTAATGTGATACAAACCTCTCATTACATTTTTGCTATATTACTTTTTATTTCTACATATAACGGCATACATTATTCTTTATATATTGACATGCTCACACATTAATCTTGTTAAATTCATTATCGCGCGCTTCTCGTCCCATCAATAATTCACGATAAATCGGAATTCGACAGCGAATTTCTCGACGCGTGTCACGTAATAGGAATTCAGGTCGGGTTATTTAAGCGGTTCCAACCGGATTCACGCACATGTTGCTATATAGATATATACCGTAGGATTATGTCGCTTTCGCTAATCGGAATCGCGATGTAGAATCCAGAAAATCGCGCCTCGGATCAATCGCGCTTCCTCTCGAGCTCTCTCGTGCGTAATCCTCTCGTCTGGTGGCCGTTTCGCGCGCGTATCTCTTCATCTTGCAAAATTATCGTAATTCAGGATTAAGTGCGATGCTCTCAACGAGTCGTATTTCAAGATTCCCCTCGGCGCGAATTCTCGTCCCTTGAATACCGAAGCGGCGCGATTTGCAAGTGCGAATAATCGTAATAACTCCGATATTCCGGATATGCGATCCGTGATTTTATTAATTATAAAAAAAATTTAATTGTAAAAAATATCGCCGAAGTTTTTTTTTTAACAGTTAAGAATTTTCCCGATTCAGCGACTTTGCCCCGATATTTTTCTCGCCTCTTCTTTAGGGAGGGTCAGGGGAATTTATTAAAATATTGGTATCGGACCAAGAAAAATTTGTGCCCTGTGCACAATTAATCAGTTTCAACGAAAAATTAATTTTCCTTGAAACTGATGCACTACCATCCGCGTCTAGCTCTTTTTAGCCCGTTGAATTTTAAATTTGTTTTTTTTTTTAAATTATGAGTTGATTTTTTGTTATTCCGAAAACTCGCGAAGATTGATGCACAAAGAGGTCTCTTGACTCCGGAGGTCTCGATTTCTCCGGCGATTTCGAAGAACGCAGGCGATCGTAGGCGAAGAGTCGTTACGTCTTTCTCTGCAGTTTGATATGCGCTTCATATCCAGGCTCACGCGTGTATATATGTATAATCAGTCAATATATAAGCGAATCCCGGAGACACGCGGCGAACACAACTTATTATTCCAAAGGTAAATGCACTTTCGGTCGACGCGTATCTAAATTGTGTGTTCATATCGGAGAGATATTTTTATCCTCCTTACTTTCCACGAAGAGTATCTAAATAGGCGTACGATAAATAACGCGGTGCGATATGAATACGTAAATATACGTAAACCTCTCTATAAACTCGCTTTTTCCATTATTCCTTTTTATTTCCGATCGATATCAAACAACCACATAAAGAGAGGCAACGATAAATGAAAGAAAAAAACAATAAAATAGAGACATAATGGCGCAATAATTATATAACGAAACGAAGAGGCTCTATATAAATATATCATAAAAATTCAATAATTATATCTCTGGTTTAATTTCCTGAAAGGATCAATATCGGGACATTTAATTATATCCTTTTAATACGTTTTTTTTCTAAATTTGTACTTTTAAGATGAGAATAATGTATATGTGACATTGATATTTTTAGAACGAAGCCGCAATTTGTATGACAAACGCGACATACTTGTATACGAGTTAGTGAAAAAATAACTCGGCTACGGATGAGGGAGGCGGTGATTAAAATAAGTACTTCCGTTCGTGAGACGAGCCAATGTTTGCTTCTGCTGCGCGTGAATTAGAACATCCCGACAAAAACACGTTGCACGTGGTACGCGTTTCGGGATCGATTAAGCCGCGCATGACTTTTAACGCCCGTTATTTCCCTTACCTGATTATCGACGCTTTCGAAACTTATACAAACGCGAGGAGACCGAAATTCAGATTATTATTTAACATAAGTAATGAAAGAATAAAAATATACCGTTGAAGCAACACGAGATAGTCGTAGCTCCGATGTCAAGGCTGCGCCAACAAGATAACTACTTGATGTGATGTCATATCAAAGGTACCTGGAATTTCTAGACGCGTATGGGTGAATGACCTTGTCCAACAACACGTTTGCGAAATATAGCGGTGAAATAATGGTGAGAGATATAACGATATGCGAGTTTCACAACTCGAATACTTTTGATATCAGTGAGACTAATATCAAAATTTAAATTAATGGAAAATAAATGCATGTGTCGTCTTATGAGGAGAAATTTCAAACTCTGACATTAACAATAAGATAATATACAAACTGACAGATCAGGGCACAAAATGAGTGGAAATTTAAGATCTTTCGCAGGAATAGTTTGCTAGAATAAAATCATACTGGAGCTGTGTGGCAGAAATTCGCGCGCGGCCACGAGAGATAATATCCGTCTATAGGTGTAAAAAATTTGCCGACTTTTAACAAACTCGTCTCGCGGCCCCAAGCAGTCTGCGTCGCGTAGCTATACCGGAATCGTTTGCGACACATGATCCATGGAAATTATCGATGCGTCCCACGCACAAACACACACACACACACTCGCGGGAAAAGGGACACGCGGCGGAGAAAAAAGATAGTCGTCGAGAGAGAAGAACGGCAGGTTGTCCTGTCCCTGTCGCTGGCTGAGGCGATCAGTTTCTGTCCGGCTGCGAGTCTGCACGCATGAACGCTTCAGCGTGTTATGAAAGGTGTCGCGACGCGAATATATCCGCGGGGGGTGGGTCTTCGATAATTCAGGCGACGGGCCAAAGTGCCCGCGAGGGATGCATATTTCATTTTTCGAGAGTCGACTTTAGACGCGAGAGAACTGACATCCGTGTCCGATCCGCAACGCGCCGGAATTGTGCCCGGGCGAAATGCCAGTGTTACGTCGACGGTGGAAAAACGGTGGAAAAGAATACGCATTGACGTTATATCGACGTAATATATGTTCCAGTTATCGCTGATGCGATGCTCCGGCGAAGGAATTGTCGGAAATTGTAAAGTTGTAACGGCAATATAATCGCGCTCGAGAAAAGACAGTTATTTCATATATGTTAAAGTTACGCGGTCCGCGTCGCGAAAATTATGTCTTTTTAAATAGTTCTTGCGTCTCGATGAACGCGATGATGAACGGAGAGCTTTAATAAAGTGTCATTGCGAAATATGTCTCGGGTTTTTTTTTACTTTGCTGCGGTCAGCGCCGCGTCTCTCCCTTATGAATTCTTCAATTACTCTTGGCTCTCTCATTTTCCCACTCGTCTTGCCGTGAATATTACGTCGGAGATATGTGATCTTCCTAGCCGAGAGGGAGTCGTGTATACGGATAAGTAGAAGAATAATTGACAGCAAATAAATCGTCGTCGGGATGAGATATTTAAACTGAGCCGGAGATCAATACGCTGCTGTCGTTATTTTAGAAAATCAGATCAATTGTACATGCATTTCCAGAAGAGAGAAAGAAAAATGGTATCGATAGATGACGCAAAATTTAAAGGTGTTGGATAAATTAAATAATTAAATTAGATACTGTCAAACTCTTTGGAAAAGCAACTAGAAAATGAACAACGAACTTCAACGCGCATCGAATTTGTAGAACAAAGACTATGATATCGTGCAGCTATTGAAAATTGTCGTGAGTCGACGAACACAGGGGGGCTGAATTAAACTAAGCCTCGACGAGTAATTTGAACAAAAAAAAGGATCGTTATACGTATCTGAAAAATGGTGCCCGGTTAATTGCGTAGAAACGTTTCGGAGAATATTTTCGGAGAATGTTGGAACTCGTGGAACGCAAAGCCAGCGGGATCTCCTGGCCCACGTGTCGCGCTCGAAATCTCGATACCTTCGGGAAGAATCCCAAGGGAGGAGGCGTGTTCTTGAGACGCGCAGAGAAGGGTTGTATGCGCGAGAAACGATGGAGGAGAGACAGCAAGGGTTTGCTTTGCTCTTTGGGCCAGATGGGCTGCAGCGACTCTTACAGTCCGGACACGCTGGGAACATGGAAGTTTCATAAGGCGTCTCGCACGAGGTATAAAGACACGTCCGAAGCAGTCCTTATCGCGGACTATGTATCCGAATATCGTTCTCAGTAACCTTCAGTTACCAAATATCCTAAACAGTCGCGTCTCCCTCTGTATCTTATCTTACAAGACCGACTGTCGAATTGAACTAAATGTCCAATGTCAATTAACTTACGCTGCAGGCAACTAATTTGTTTCTCTAATATAGACTTCGGTAGCCGATGTTAGTATTTTATATACCGAGAAAATAATTAAAAAAAAAAAATAATCAGAAAGGAGCGCGGAATATCTTAGATATCTTAGGTGATAACGTTAACCCTTCTCGCGGATTCAGACAGGCGCGCATCATTTTTTTACGCGTGATCTTCCATTGCGCGCGGATGCAATTTGTCGGACGATGCAAAAGCGCAATAGAGAAAGTAATAGTGAAAGGTAAGCCGCGTGGGCGACAGCTGCAGGTGCGTAGAGAGGTGTAACGGGCGGGTCAGGACCGGGGTGCATCGACTTACCCTGTCTCGAACTTTTTTTTTATCGGCAGCTTCTCCTTTGTCGAACCCTCTCCATCTCATCCTCACATTCTCGATTCAATTTCTCCGATCAAATGCCACGAGACGCAAATACAACGCTCGCCCGTATTCTAATATCTGAAGAAACAAATCTTTTTACGAAAAATATTGTTTGGGAAAAAAAAATAAAGTTAGAATTAATACGGAGATTAAAAATATGAATAAAGAAATCGAGACCACAAAGATCGCGCGCGAATCTGCGTTTTCAACTGTCGTCTGACGTACTTCTCGACGAGTAATCTCAATAATCTCACGCGATACAACCGCGATGTTAATTATTAATATGCCGCGTAGGTAGTTATTTATATCCTCGACTTGTTTCCCCGGTGACGTCCTTTTCTCACGCACGGCGCGTACGCGCGCGTAATTTACATCGCGCCGCGTGTCCTTTCGATAATTCCACCACTTCCTCCGCGCGAGATTGTAAACAAACAAGTTCCCAGTTGCAACACGTGTTGCAATTTGCGGTTGATAATTATGAACTGCGTCGTGCTTATCTCGGCGTGCAAACTTCGCGTTTAATTTCGCAGATTTAAACGGCCGTTTAAAGGCCGTTTAAATTTAAGAGGAGAAATTCGCGATTTATAGAGCGGTCGATGGACAGTGATTCACGACGGATGTCTGATTTTCGATATTTATTATTACGAGATTATATTATTATCGATTCTCCCTAACAATCTCGGATTGCCTGGCGGATCGCGCGGAGATTTCGTTAGCAAAGCGAGCGTAAGCGGAGGTTCGAGCCTCTATCACTTGTTAGCGCAGTAATATCGGCGTCCCGTATTTTCTATTCGTGTAATATGCGTCCGCGATGATTTACGGACACACGACCGTGTCGGATTACGGCCGCGGCCGTAACGCGGATCGGTGTAACATTACGCGAAGAAGCGAAGGCGAACTTTCGCACGGTTACGCCCATAAATTGGCGCAAACGGCGATCGAATAGTACCGACTCGGACTTTTATGGAATGCGCGATTTATACTGAAATCCGTTTTACGACGTGTAAACCTCTGTCGAAAATTTCACCTATAAATTCGATCCGCACGAGGTGTAAATATATTTTTTTAGATGTTTTATTTTAGTCAAATTTTCAATAATGCCGCGCAATAATGCCGCGAAACTAGATCTCGTCGAGATTTTTCGATGAAATTTGAAATACGTATGGAGTGTTCTAAAAAAATATAAAGTACCATGTTTTTTATTCGATTCGGATTTGAGTTTACGGGATAATTTGTAGAATTTGAAAAATTGAGAAATTTTTGAAACAAAGCTGTCTCTTCAATTTCTTCTCAGCTTCTTACGGCGATAACTATCTGAAGCGAATAAATTCACATGATCGCCGACTTTTCTCAGGAGCTCTCGCACGTCGATGGCTGGTGGTTCCCGGCGCAAACGCTTGGTCCCTGACCGACGGCATTCCTTAGCCGGACGTCGCTCGTAATATACATTTGCATTAATAGCCGCAATGCAAACACACTCTGCGCAATGCTCCGTGGCGTTTTGATCGCGTCGAAAGTAGAACTATGTACATATATCGTGAGAATCATTGAGAGAGCGTTCCGTCATTGAGAAATTATTTCAGCACTTATCGCGGCATATGATACGAACATGATACAGTTACATGATCTTTAATATATGTATAATGTGCACGCAAAAGTGATCGAACTGAAAGGTACTCGTATATCCATGGACAAATTTTTTATTAAAGCATTCGTTATCGTGATTGGAGAGGGATTATTTGTGTATGAGCGCATGATTGAAGAATAAAGTGATACATATAATGATACATAATTGTTACGCTAATATTGCTGTAGCGCAATCTAATGTTCTATCTAATAGTTCAATCATCTGCATTTCTGTATCGGACATCCTAGACACCGTATTTGATTCTAATTGTTTATATGTCCCGTCTATCTGAGATGCACAATATAATATATAATTTAATTAACAGACAGCAAACATCTTATGGAAACGTCACTTATGTATATACATATATAAATAATATTCCTTACGCGATATTTTCTTCGTGACACAAATATTTCCTTGCATTCGCGAGCTCAGTCAGATAGCGACGGTTTAACGCGGCGGACCGATAAGTAAAATGCACGCGTATTCAAGAGACACATATCCGACTGCTGGCTTGAAAGCTGGGTGAAAGATGAACTCGAGAGTCTGAATGATCTCGTGAGAATCGGAGAGATGTGAAGCAAGGATTGTGCGGATTACTTTTCAGAAAGCACGATCCCATTACTATAACGCTCGTTGCTATATGGTACCATCTTATACACGATGCAACCTGTCTGAAATGTTACAACGAGAAAGCTTGGAATTTTCTGTGCGAAATTCCGCGAAATTTTTTTAACACGTCATTTAAATTATACTGTCCTTAATCTGTGTCTCGAAATTTTTTTTTCGCGAGCCCGACTTTATCGATTCTTATTTAGCATCCGGATTAAGAATCTTTCCATATAAAAACTTCGTTGTAAACTCGTGTAAACTTTGCTGACTATTTGCCCTTTCTTCGCACTATTTAATCGATACTTTAAAAAGTAGGTGTAATAATTTATTTGTCGCAGCAGTAGAAATTGTAAGAGATACACATCCCGCATCTCGTCGCATTAAAACTTATCTCGTTGAGAATCGGTTCGAAATCTTTAATCGCGCTCATTCTTACCGAACTGCCATCACGCCGATGATAATACGATCGAGGCTCGTCGTTAGATCATCGCGCGCGTGATGTCACCGCGACAATTGTCATTTTCGCTCGCGCGAACGACTGACCTTACTTCGCGATTTCAACGCGCATCGATCCGCGCGAACATCATCAGCTGGCAATCGTGACTTGACCTGTTCAATATAACGACGACGACGGCGACGGCGGCGATTCGATTTGCCTCGCTGCATTTCTGCTGCAGCGCTTGATGCGTCGCTCGCGCTTTTTCGCGATTTCTTGCGACAGTTCCACGAGTAACGTCGTTCGGTCTCACTAGAGTGAACTCTATCTGCCATGATGATGCCGCGATGGGACTCGCGATTGCATTCGTCGCGGGACGTACGTTCGACGGATCGAAAGTGTCCTTCGATGTGTGAAACGAATTGTCCGGGGACTGCTGCACGGGTCTCGTTGAATTATTCTTGACGCGACTGCTGCCAGGAACCATGCGTCTTTTCCTTTCGATTGTATGAAACCTCAAATAAAACAAACGTGATACCGTCGTTCTGCTGTCAGGGAAAAAAGAGAAGAGACAGAGAAAGTAAAAATTTTAAAGGCTACAAAAAATGTATGATTTCACCGTAAAGACGCACGAAATATATGCGAATCAGCTGATAGTTTCACAAGGAAATATATTGTTAATAAAAATTCAAACCGATGCTCGTGCTTCATCTCGTCAGAGATTATATTTTAATAATTTCCTAAAATTGTCAGCAATTTTTTAATGAGACTCCCATCTTTGTCAGAATTTGATTTATTCTATACACGCACACACAAATGTGAAATAACCGAGATACTAAATAATTTCAAGATCAAGTATCGAAGTTTTCTGAAAGCCATTTAGACGGTGCTTAAAATCGTTATGCACGAAAGATCAGAAACACAAAGATTTCTAGTTTTCCCGCCACGAGAAATGTCAAAGAATGGCTCCTTTCATGAGACGAGCCGTTTAATTAATCTTTACCGACGAAACGCGCGAGATCTGCTTGTTTAACGTAACGAGCAGTTTTACGAAATAATAATGCACGAAATTGTCGCACGGGGAGAGGCGTTCATTAAGAATCTTCTCTTCTTTTTTTGCGTCCCGCGCAGCCATGAGGGGATGAGCACTGGAGCAGGAGATGGAGGTGGAGGTGGAGGTGTCGGAGGTGTCCAGAGCAGCGGTGGTAGGAACACACCGCCGCATGGCTCGCCCACCCCCATGGATAAGGCGACCTTAAAGGTCCATCTTCCTAACGGTAAGTTATTTCACCCTGGAATAGCTCTTGGAAGAATCCTTTTACACGCCAGAGATTGCCGTCAGACGAGACGGCTGCTTGATGAGACACTCGCTTCTCGAGCGCTCACAAAAAGATAAAGATATACATATATGTATGTAAATATTTTTTTATTTTTTATTAATGAATTTCTCTTTTCTTACACAGGAGAAGCAAATTATACAAATTTTAATAAAGTTAAAAATGTCTGTGCGCTAAGAAAAAAAAACAGAGAGCTTATCAGCTCTATTATATTTATAATATGTATATATGTGTATTATTGAATTTATAGGTGGCTTTAATGTCGTCAAATTTGGCGATGCGATCGACGTTAGAGGTATCATATCTCTGGTGACTAGTCGATTGGCCGTTGGTACCAGACACTATCGGAATCTGTACGCGATGAGGCTTCATCATCCCGGATCCGGAGAGAGTTATTGGTTACATCAGGATACAACGATGTATCAGGTACAGTAGCGTGGTGTGAGTCGCATGTCATATCCCAGCATCGATATATTCCATTTCTTTTCTCAATTTTCTCGATGCATTCGATTCAAGGTGCAAGAGAAATACGAACGAAAGCATCCGCACTGCGAATGGAGGTACGAGCTTCGGGTGCGTTATCTTCCTCAGAATCTGAACGATCTCTACGAGAAGGACAAAGTCACGTTTTATTACTACTACGATCAGGTACGATAATACATCGATCGTAACAGGGTGCGCGACCGCATTTGAGAAATAAAGTGCGAATTACATTTATCTCCATTGTCGCGTTCGACAGGTGCGAAACGATTACCTGCTCGCGAATCACTCCGCTCTGGATCAGGACGTCGCGGTTCAGCTCTGCTGCCTCGAGATACGTTATTTCTTCAAGGACATGCCGCAAATTGCTCTGGACAAGAAGAGCAATCTCGAATACCTGGAGCGTGAGGTAGAGTTTTCTTAAAGCGGCGAACGTCGCCCTGCGATTTCGCAATGCAACCACGTGTCCGTTTATCGCATCCTTCTTTCTCGTTGTACGAAATACACGAACGAATTTGCGTCTCTTTCACAGGTCGGTCTGCACAAATTCCTACCACGTTCCGTGCTGAACGGGATGAAGGCGAAGGCACTCCGAAAATTGATACAGCAGCACTTTAAGAAAGTCGCGGCGTTGTCCGAACTCGAGTGCATGTTCAAATTCTTCGATCTGCTGCGGGCGTACTATCGATTCGATCAGGAAAGGTTTATATGCGCCTTAGGGGTAAGCAATAACAGTTATAAATCTACCGTATGTTTCTTTCCGAGAGATAAAAATGTGAAAAATACTCAGAGTTTATGTTCACTTTTTAAATTTATTGTATTCTCGATATGTGTTGCACTTGTAACTTGTATTCTACAACTCGTAGTCGAGCTGGTCGATACCCGTGGAACTAGTCATCGGACCGGACTTAGGTATATCGTACATGGCCCATCGAGGCGGGACAGTGGTACGTTTTCGAATCACATGTCATTTTTATTTAAAAAAAATGATTCTATGTAATTTCTCTCGGAATGAAAATCTCGATTACAGCCGACTAGGATGGCAGAATTCTCGCAAATACAATCCATCCAAACGTTGGTGTCGGATTGCAAAGAACATGCGAAGGCCTGCATTAAATTAAGAGTCGCGGGTGCCGCGGAAACTCTCAGCATCACTTGCTCCAGTCTGGATCAAGCGGAGAGTCTCGCAGATTTGATTGACGGATATTGTAGACTGGTCACAGGCAGCAACACTTCATTGTGGAATAGAAAAGGTAAGGATAAAAATATTTATTATTGTTACTGCGAGAAAAATTTTGAGTACTAATTATTTTCGAGACCTTTCCTTCGATGTTATTAAAAATGATTTAAAAAATGCGCGCGCAGATTATATCTTGAAATTATTTGATAAACCTTGATTCTATTGCGACGTTAATAAGTTATATTAAGTTTTTTTTTATTCTGTACTCGCAAGCTGGATCGTGGAAGAATTATCCCTGTCCATGCAAAGGTAAACAAAAACGAGGGACTAATTGTTCTAAATATACTTAAATATTTTTTTAACGATATTATCTCATTTATACACTTACATAAAATATGATTTTTATTATAGATGCGCAACCTCCAAAATATAGGCAAGATGGTGCCAGTAGTCCGGCCGGCGAGAAGAACGCAGGTAAAACTGGAACCATTTTGTCCGAGGATTATGCGGAAATTGTCGACGAAGAAGGAGATTATTCGACACCAGCTAGTAAGTATATATGTCTTTATCGCTTACTTTAACATGATCGTAATTAAAAATGTAATTATAATACTCTCTTTTTTAATTCCATTGATTTTCATTTCTTTATATTTTGAATTTATGCGCGAAGGAATTAATATTTAAATCGACCAATCTTGCTTTTGCAGCTCGAGATTATGAAATAGTTCGAAATCAAGTGGAACTAGGCGAAATTATAGGGGAGGGTCAATTTGGTAACGTCCATAAAGGATCGTACAAAGGAAGGGACGGTCAAACCATCGCCGTTGCCGTCAAAACCTGCAAGGTCGACGCGGATCTCGCTACTGCCGAGAAGTTCCTCGAAGAAGCTTGTATGACAAATCTATATAATTATATATTATTCATTAATAGTAAAATATATAAAAGAGATAAACATACATAAACGTACAGTTTTTTGATATACTCAAGACGATAATCAAATTATAGATATTATGCAGCAGTTTGAGCATCCGCACATTATCAGACTGATCGGAGTCTGTTCGGAGGCGCCGATTTGGCTCGTGATGGAGTTGGCTAGACTCGGAGAAATGCGTGCTTATTTACAGTCTAATAAGCACCGTCTGGACCTTGCAACACTTTTGTTGTATACTTTCCAATTGAGCACTGCCCTGTCATACCTCGAAAGCAAGAAATTCGTGCACAGGTATCCACAACGAACGAAATCCACATTTGTCACTCTATATATTTCGGGTATTAACCTAATATCTCCGTAATTTCGTTGCAGAGATATCGCTGCGAGAAATGTGCTAGTTTCGTCGCATAATTGTGTCAAGCTGGCGGATTTCGGCCTCAGTAGGTGGGTGGAAGATCAGAGTTATTATACCGCAAGCAAGTGTAAACTGCCAATTAAGTGGATGGCACCGGAAAGCATTAACTTTCGAAGATTCACGACTTCGTCCGACGTTTGGATGTTCGGTTAGCTTTCACTAAGATTATTCGCGTTTTGTAAAAAAGGTCCGCCTTTCCTTTTAAAAGATCGCGTAAATGAAACTTGATCGTTGTTCCAGGTGTATGTATGTGGGAGATTTTAATGTTAGGCGTCAAACCATTCCAAGGCGTGAAGAATAATGAAGTGATACGTAAGCTGGAAAACGGAGAACGACTGGCGCTTCCCAATCACTGTCCGCCACGATTGTACTCCCTGATGTCTCAATGTTGGAGTTACGAACCCAGCAAGAGACCGACATTTAAAGAGATTAGAGAAACTTTACAGTGAGTATTTAAAATGTTTGTAAACTTTAATCGCTAAGACACATCCATTTTAAGGAACTATTCTCACATATTCTATTAAATAATTATAGCGAGATCTTGATAGAAGAGAAACATCAGCAACAGGAGACTATGAGACGAGAGAACAGAAGAGTACAAGCCATGTCTTGGGGTACGTCGTCTATAATAACGATATATCTCAATTTTTTAGCGAAATATACACGCTACAATGACGAACGATGTTATTCGATTGTATGTTTATAAAATAATCTATCTTACAGGTGCAGACGATGTGCCGCCGCCAAAACCCTCCCGACAACCGCAGAACACGACGGAGCAGTCGCAGTTGTCCGCAGCACCGGTATCCACGTACATCGTGGCGCAGAGTCCTGAGGTTCTCGCGCAGCTTCTCAAGGACAACCAAGCCAGAGGGGTATGTCCCTCCGTGTACACGACTCCCGCATCCCCCTTCAACACCTTGGCGGTACAGTTTCAGGACGAGGATCAAATTCTGACCACCTCCCTCGTGTCCGATCTGCCCTTCTTCGATCCCGCGCTCTCCGAACCACCGTCCATCGTCACGCACGACACTACCCAATCGGGCGGCGACTCCACCCTGTCCGACACCAACCTAGACTCCCTCGATTCCTCCCTCGATAATGCTCCCCTCATGTCGAGCCTGAGCATTTCAGACACGACAACGCAGACGCAGTCGCCGGCCGCCAACCGAAAGCAGCAGAAGGTTAAAGAGATGCAAAACTTGTATGCGGTTAGCTCGAAGGTGGTCGGTAACGTCACGGGGGACCTGTACTCCCCCGTGCAGAAATTCGCCGCGTCCAGCGCGACGCCGCCGCCGCCGCCGCCATCCGCGGCCGCGTCAGCCGCGGTCGCGGGCAACACCTGCGGCGAGATATACGGACCGGTCGCTAGTTTCACCCAGAGCTCGGCTATCGTTGGTAATCTCAGTCAGAGCGCTAGCATAGTAGGTGGTAATTACGGTGAGAACCCCGGAAACTTTGGTCCCAGTAGTTTGGGCAGCAGCGTTATGATACCGAATAGTAGTAGTCAAGCGCAGTTCGTCACGCATGTCCAGCCGATTAATTACGGCAATTTCGCGTCTAGCAATAATATAAACCAAGTATTTGGTGGTGGTGGCGGCGGTCAGTCTACGAATCCGAGTGCGAGCGGCGTGCAGAATGCTAGTGGTAGCGGTGGTGGTGGTGGTGGTGGTGGTGGTAGTAGCGTTGTTGTTTATCCTCGTAATATTAGCTCGACGAATGTAGCTGGTTCGACGTCGAACGCGGAATGTTTGTACGGTCCGGTTCTCAAGTTTCGCGCGCAGAACGCCCAGCCTCAGGCGGCCGCGACCGAGTCAGCGAAGTCCGTTGGTGCGACAGTCGGGAATAATTACGGTCAGGCCGCAAGAAATAACCTGATGGCGCAGAATCTACAGTCGCAGCAGCCGATATATCCGCAAAACTATCCGCATCAGCAGATCTATTCGAATATCGCTCAGCCGGGACAGCAGGCTATGTATCTGCCGCAAATGCAACACGTGCAAAATATTGCGCGGCAGAACGCCGTACCGCAGGTTGTATCATACGCGGCGATACAACACACGAATCAGCAGCCTCATCAGTTGAGCGGCGCTAATCCCATTTACACGGCCCATGCTACGTCCGTGTCGGTGGTGCAAGCGCAAAAGGTACACATACCGAATTATATTCATCAAGCGCAGCCATCAGCAGGGATTAGCAGCCAGTCAACGACCTGTCAAGCAACTGGCATGAATCAGTCAGCGAATATCGGGATAATACAGGCTTCCTCTGTTCCATCGCATTTTATCGTATCATCTTCCGTGACTCAGCAGAACATCCATCCGATTCCATCTACCTACGTGGTGGAGCAACCGAGTTCCCTTGGCCCGATAGATCACACTCAAGTGCACGCTACGCTTGCCGGCAATATAACGACAATGAATGCGCATCAACAACAAGTAGCGCAGCTAGCTCAAACGGTTAGCGGCATCGCGAAGGCGGCAAATGTATCGCAAATGGCGACAGGCATCGCCAAGATCACCACGTTCGTGACACCACAAAAGCAAGACGAACAGTTGACGAGCTCGACAGACGGCACTCTCTCCGGTTCTCTGATATCTTCCGCTGTCAGTGACAGCACCATGTCGTCTAGCAGCTCGATGACAGAGGAGGCACAACAAGATCAGGTTTGACCCTATGCCTCCTCTAGGAATGTGAAAAAAAACGCATCTTCTATATTTACAACGCCACGTATTGTTTTGGTTTTTATCTGGTCTGTGCAGCACTTCTCTACACTTCTTCATTTATAATATATATGTATATGTTATATGCTTCTCTAGTAAAATATGTACGCACGGGATAAATAGGAACCTTCTATTATATTTTTTGTCGCGATCGAGGAGATTTATTTCTAGCGGAAATCTTGACTCGCTGTTCCAGTAGGCTAATAATTTTTGCATGAATTGATGTCACTGATGTCATTGCTACAGTAATCACTTAAACTGCATGTAGCGAACACGAATGCACTACTTCTGTTTTAAATTTATTTTGCATCTCGAGAAATATCATATTATGCATCTCTTTAATTTTTACTGTACATATTTGTATATTATCGAAAAAAAAACACAATTGTAACATCAATCTTGTTACAAAATATTCCCAAATTTTATAACAATTTATAACGAATATCGGATAAGAACGGAGATTAGATTTATCTAACACAGTATCGTTTTTGTCGTTTTAGAGGAACGCACACTCGCAATTGTTCGACAATCTGACCGACAATTTTAACAGTGGCGTTGACGATGAACAAAAGTTGCTGGAGCAACGGTTGTTGGAGCAGCAACGACAGTCTGAAGAGGATAGTCGCTGGCTCGCGAGAGAAGAGGTATGTTGAATACTCGCTTGTACAGGTCTAAATGTTCATTAAAGTTATTTAAATTCGTATTTTCATTATATGATAGAAACGCTTATCAATTGCAACAAGTGGTGATGAAAGTGCTAGTCCCCCGGTTCCACGATCAGTTACTCAATCACCAAGCCATGAACCGCATTCCACCAATACTGGCTCTCTTGGGTCGGACAAGGGTTCCGATAAAGTAATTGTAGTAAAAGTAAAGTCCATGCGAAAATTTATCGTTTTATTATCAATGTAGATTATATCTGCGTATTTATTACAACATAAATCATTAATCGATTTTTTTTTTTTTTTTTTTTTTTTTTTTTTGCAGAAAATGGAACCTACACCTACTGCAGATTTAGACAGAACTAATGATAAAGTATACGACTGTACAACAAGCGTCGTACGTGCAGTTATGTCATTGTCACAAGGTGAGAATGTAATAATCGATAATAACATATGGCAGCTAAATGGCGCAATGTTGTAAGAAGTCTAACGCTTGTCATTATACTGTCATGCAAAAAGAATATGTTGTAAATTGCAGGTGTTCAACAGAGCAAGGCTGATCAGTATTTAGATCTAGTACGTAGAGTAGGTATCGAATTAAGAGCATTACTGTCGTCTGTGGATGTTCTTGTAGAAATATTGCCGATATCCGCGCATCGCGAAGTGGAGATGGCGCATAAGGTATTAAGTAAGGATATGGCGGAACTCGTGGCCGCTATGAAACTGGCGCAAAATTACAGTGCCACTACGTTAGACGCCGAATATCGAAAGTAAGCCTATTTCTTTTATTATTATCTGCAAATACAGATACACTATTGCGTGTGAAATTAATTAATATTATGTGATTTTTCTCTTTCAGGGGAATGCTTTCTGCAGCTCATATCTTAGCAATGGACGCAAAGAATCTCTTAGATGTGATCGATTCCATCCGTATTCGTTATCCGTATGTGGACAATCAGATTTGCCAGAAGCAGAACGATGTTGTTAACAGAACGCGGGAATCCACGCCCGAGAATCGTATTCGCTCGAGTCAGTCCGGCGAACAATTCTTAAGGAGAAGTCAGTCAAGTGAACGACAGGGAACGACTTTCAGACAGAGCCAAAGTGGTGACCTGTTGCATAGAATGGGCCAGTCTGCGGACCGATCTTCACCAGTGAGTTAAATATCTGAATTAGAAATATTATACATTTTCGAAATTATATAATAGACTTTGAAAAATAGTATTTCCAACAAATTTTCCGTGCAATTGCGATAATATACCTATATAAAAGTGATGAAGTAAATACGATTTAAAAAATATGCTCTTAGGGAAGTCAATCTGATCTCAACTCCGGCAGCAGTTTAGAAAGAAGACATAATATAGTAACTAACAGCCTTGAACGTAACTCAACAGCGAGGAGACAAATGGCCACTAATAGTCTAGAAAGAAAGAGACCTTCATTGACATGTAACGCTGGGCCTATGAATAATTCCGTTAATTTGCCGCCCATGGTGCCAGTCGCTTGCAATTTAGTACAGACTGTTAGTCCCGTCATACATCCAAGTCAATCGGTTACAGCAAGCGTTAATCAGCAAACGGTGTTTGCGGCCAACAGTAAAGCCACAAGTGAGACTCCAATAAATGACAGCTAACAACGAGGTTTCTTGAATTGAGGTAAATTGAGGAAATGGTGTGAATGTGTGATTTCCCTCGTAAAAACATATGCGAATTATTTTTTTTTTTACATACCGATTCCAGGACTATTTCGGATGATTGCTTAATATGTATATAAACAGACGACATCCTCCTATCAAGTTACCCGTGTATACATCTACACGAATACTTCAGCGACGGGAGAAATATAGTATTTGTGCTTTTTAGCTCTTTTTAACATTTAAATATATGCAGGCATTTTATCTACGCGTACTTATAGATAGGACAGTATTCATTAGTTGTAATAGGATTAGTTAGTAGGATAGTTTATAGTTTAATAGGAGATTTAAGTCACAACTATATAACGAAATCACAACTCCAAAGCTTTAGGATTATCACAATTATTTGTTGTGCGATGACTGCATATACGAGGTGATGCAAAGTTATGTTCTGTTGTAAAAAAGAAAAGAACTAGGCAAGGATTTAATAACTAACATTATTAAATGAGGAAAAGACCTCGATTTATTCACACCATTCGCATTTATTTTAAGCATTGCGAGTTATATTCGTGATTGAAAAATTTGTTCATTTCACACGTGTCATCTCGTAATCAACTAATAATGTATACATACATACATATAAACATATGTATTTTAGGGGTGTGTATGTATATATTTATAAATATATATTTAAAAACGAACAATATCTTCTCTCTTCAATCAATATTGCGCGAGAATATAATTTCTTGTAGGACATAATCTTACAATGTTGTTTTTAATACAAGTTCGTAATTTCATAGTCTATTTCCTGCCTATAGGAATACTATGGGGAGTGATTATAATGTAAAAAAGAGGGACTGAATGTTATTTCTATTAAATAATAATTTCTATTGAATATTTAATGATTCATACCAGTTTGCGACATTTATATATACAAAATGTTTTATAAAAAGCAAAAACCATTTTTCAGCGACGAGTCAGTTCCTACGAGATATTTTTAGGAAGTTACATCTTTGCATATAAGAATACCATTAATAGCCCATTAATGCAGTTTGCGGCGGCAGTATGTGCATATATATCTACGGTGTATTTAAAAAATCCGAATACTTTATAGATAAAAAAAAGTATTGCATTTTTGCGCATATCTTTATTGTGTTCCTGGGGGAACTCAATCTCACCTGCAAGGAATCTTGATATTCTGAAACATTATAATAATCATTATATTGTTACTCGCGTATTGTTACAATTGGCATGGATGTGAAATATTCATAAAACGGTTTGTGAATTTGGTATCTTAAATGGTATATGGCTTTAAAAATTTATGTGCCAAGACGTGCTTATAAGCTCGGAAGAGAAAGAATATAATGTTTGTGTGTTGCATACATATTTCCTGATAAAGGAGTTGCTTCCCAGGAACTCATAATGAATATTTATAATTACTGACGGCATTTTTCAATATTGCGGAAACATAACACACTTCTTTAATCTATATTGAAAATAACTGATATTCGCTATATTTGAAAGGAGAAGAAATAATGTTAATTAAATCGCCAATTTGATCATCTACATTCTGCAGTGTAATGATATATACACATTTTTTTACAGGAGCTTTTTTTACCACTTTTCTTGCAAATATTAAATTAAAAATTATGTATTGTTATAACAATTTGTCTTTTATTCTCAAGATGCAGTATCGTCAGTCTCAAATATCTCTTTAAATGGATATTGTATCAAAGTAGTATAGAAATTGCATTATATAAAAATCAGTAAAAATATTTCTCTACATAAATTATATTTTTCAATTTTTTTCTATATAAAATCATTTATATAATTTTTTTGTACTTTTCTAAGATTTTTTCATTGTTATTCATAATTAAATTCATTCTATATTTCATGTATCATATATTTATATAAGTTTTATATTTAACTTGTGACGAGATTACATCCAATTTAGAAATAATCCACAATTATTTAATTCACTGCACTCCTGGGAAGAATGTTATATTCAATTATATAATTGCTAATAACGTTATACATTAATGAAAATTTTGATTTAGAAAAATGCTTCTATAATAAAGTGGCGATTTTATAGTCAATGGGATAACATAAGAGTTATTTGATGGCTGAAATTAATAATTGTTCTCTAACATTATGTTCTCATTACATTATGGTCTTTTAATGGACGAGATACACGATATATACCGCCGATAATGTCACTGTTATATTAATGAAACAAAGGATGATAAAAATAAATCATATGTAATCTCATTTCATCTTAAAAATATTTATAAATTGTGTAAATGTAACTATATGTATCACACATGATCACAAGCAAAATAAACTGCGCGTATGATTTTAACACTATAGACAATTCAGAAAAATATTGCCCTGACATTAATATAATTAATCAATAGCATGTGTATCAATATTTATTGCATGACAATTTAATGCATACCACAAATGTAATTACTGCAATATCTCATTTGCCATGTTTTGACCCATAATACTTTAATCCATTTTTTGTAGAACATCTAGCGTATTTTGTTAAAAGAGCATTAACGTTCATTGTGCCTTTTGTAAAACGGCTAAAAAAAATTATTATATAAGATTCAAACTAATGAAGAGATACACATTTTTTTTTCTTTTTTTACTTACATAATATAAGGTGTTATCTCTTCAACAGTCCATTTAGCCTTAATTTGGAAAAGTTCATTAAGTCTATCGTGGATATTATTGGGTAAATCCGCCTCTGGGCAAGATACAATCTCCCTTTGCATCCTTGAGGCGCTGTACGTTACAAGAGCAGATCCACATAAATACTCTTCTTTCGGATGCATCTCTAAAAGACAAATGAGATTATAAATTTAAGACAGAGAAGACTTACTCTTCAGCACAATCGTGATTCCGAGTTTATTAATTACATACTTTCAGGAGTACCAATGTTCCATGTTTCCATAAATTCTTTGTATTCAGTGACAGGAGAAGCAGCAAGAAGAACTTTTGCTATCATTGCACAGCATTTTCTTTCATCATATCTATAAAATTTAAAAAATATAAATTCTTGTTCAAATTTTTCCATTAATTACTACAAAATATATTGATGTACATACTTGTACAATGGACTATTGTCACTTTTTGTCTTTGTGCTTATTTCTGTATATCTTTCGAATATAACATTAAATACTGGCTCATGAATAAGCTCCCTTAGACATTCAAATGTATTCTCTTTATCTACTTCATCTAATTCCCAAGTCTGTTCTC
This sequence comes from Lasius platythorax, assembly GCA_963971435.1. Lineage (NCBI taxonomy): Eukaryota > Metazoa > Arthropoda > Insecta > Hymenoptera > Formicidae > Lasius > Lasius platythorax. Next base: position 13,898,996 of record OZ020547.1, read on the forward strand.
CGAAATAATCCAACATCAAATTCAGACTTCTTGCTTCTATATCGAATGATATGAGACGCAAATAGCCTTAATGCAGAAACAAAACATTTTAATATGATTTGTTTGTATGAATAAAAAAATAATCCAATAGAAGTTAAAATTATTACCATCTATGTCAGCTATTAAGAAATCTGCTAAAGCCCGTCTCAATTCATAATCGCTGGCTTGTAACTCACTTTGTAATCTCTCCCAATTGTACAATGTCTTTGGATCTATCATAGATTCATATTCCAATCCATTAAAAGATGACGAGTTAAGGAGAGTAGACAAATTTGCCAGATCAGGTTTGGTTTCCTTCGCCTTAAAGAAAATTAAAATTGTAAATCCATTATACAACTCAACATCTTGTTTAGATATCATTTAATGCTATAGGTACCTCGTAGTAGGAGGTAAATATCTTCTTTATATTTTGTCTCTCTACAGTTCTCTCAGTTACGTCTCCTGCACTTGTTGCTTTGCTCAGCTTCAAGTTTGGTACCAATAACCATGAATTGGATATCTCTGCCTCTTTGATTTCATAGGTCCGCGTTTTTGTGCACAATATAGCGTCATCAGACTTGTTGCCACGGAATGATACTCTATCATCACAAAATCAGCTGTAATCATCATTTTATTCTTAAGAATAGGAATTGTATTGTTAGCGTTTAAACAGGATTACTCAAGGATCTACTTTGCAAAACCTGTGAATAACAATAAACTGTAAAAGAAGAGAGATACATACGTATCTCCCTCGTTTAATGCTTCCCATATATGCTTGTCGACCTCCAATAACATTAAGTCATCAATTTTGTGATCTTGCATAGGATATAGGCATTGCGTCGTAGAATTTAAATCGGACTCTTTAATTGTAGCTAGCTCCAAAATCTGACCGACATCCTCCTTTGTGCGAACGTCCTGTCTTAACGTGAAAAAAGGAAACGAAATTATGAGTAGAGAATATCACAACATTATTACATATAAAGGTAATTTAATGTTAGCAATTTACTTTTCATCGACAGATTCCATTAACGGATCCTCAGGCAGCCTTTAAAACTAAACATATATTTATCTTCTTCGCTTCTTTTTTTTCTCTTTATAGGCACAATGTATCACAGAATTATTTTAATAAATTATGCGCGATGTGCTTCGAAGTACTTTCCCGCCAAATTTACGGCCCCGCAAAAGTGACCATAGAGATAAGAAAATAACTAGAGGGAGCGTAAGTTTCCAGATTTTAGGCAAGAGAGGAGACTCGCGCAAAGAGAAAGGACGAAGCTGATTGGACACTCCATGTTAATGCGCGACGCACTTCAGCCAATCACGCTCGTCCGAGGTTAAGTCCATACGTACTATGCGACATTCCCATCATTGATTTTTTTTACTTCATGACGCCGATTCATTCGCCATTACGATGATGATACTCGAATCGATCAGACGAGGTCTATAGATATATAACGATATTCCTCTCTCGGACAAACGGGCGTAAAAGTCGATATCGCATTCTTGCAAACGAGTCGATCCCCGGGCATCGTTCCTTTCGACGCGAGGAATTGAACTTCGATATCTAGCGGAATAATTCATCGACAGAGGCACGAGGTGAGATAGATATATCGGAGCGTGTGCTCGCGGTAAATTCGTCGTGCATCCGCGGATCCGTGGCGGGTGACGCGTTCATCAGCGGTTCATCGCGACAGGATGCACCTTCCTCTGGAGTTGCGTTTCAAATTATGCAACGAGATACCATCATTTTGACGGGATACCGACGTTATTTGTAAAGAAAGGGTAGCGCGCGTATTCACGGCAAATGCTGTAGAGACGTGATTCTTGTTATAGATAAACAACAACAACAACACACATGCCGTTGCCGGTCGATCGCGCGTTGATCGTTCAACGAAACGTCATGGAGAGTAACAAGCAGCAATCAACGTTGTCGAATGGCCCGACGAAGGTGGGCCAGAACGATGATGGCAAGAATGACTTACAAATGGTACTGGCGAAAATGATGGAGGAGAAGCACACGTATACGTATAAGAAGCTGGTGGTACCGCCGTCGATGAGGAGCATTTACTGGAAATTCTTCGGCTTCCCGGCCACGGACGACGGTGACATCCTCACCAAGGTAAAGATCGTCTGTATACTGTGCAAGACGCAGATCGCCTACAATCGTAACACCAGCAATCTCCGTATGCATCTGCAAAACAAGCATGCCCAGGAATTGCTGGAACTGGAATCGTCGAATCCGCCGTCCAGGCAAATCGTTTCCCAGGAGAACAAGGAACGCAAAGCGCATAAGAGGCTGTTGAAGGCAGGCATGAGCCCGACGAAATATATCTATACCACTAATGCGGACGGCACCGTCCAGATAGACGGTGATATACAATTTGTTACAGATCCTAACATAACTCTGTCGAATATGGAGGACGATATTACCATTGGTCAACCGCTGAGAGTAATGATCAAGAGTGGAACTGGGATTAACGGCGGCAGTCAAAACGTGGCGTTCCTCATGTCGGAGGAAAATGTGACGAATCAGTCGGTGGATGTAAAAACTGTATCGGATGCTATAGCGGAGTTCATTGTAATGGATCTGCAATTGCCAGAGATTGTAGAGGGTCGCGGATTTCAGAGATTGGTGGCCACCTTGCGCTCGCCTTGCGAGATCCCTAGTAAGAATAAATTAGAGGAGGAGATAATACCAAGAATATACGATACTTTTCGAGAATCGGTAGCTGCTTCGTTATCCTGCATCACTTCGGAGCTAGCGTTGACAATCGAAGAATGGAAATCAAACTACGAGGAGAATTTTGTTACCGTATCAATTTATTATCAAAATGTTGGAGAGGCTACATTGGAGTGTAAAGTTTTAAGTACTCTTCACGCACCGTTAGGTTGGGACGAATCTCATTGGGGCAGTACTATTGATTCTCTATTACTCGAATGGGATCTCAAAGTGGAGAAAATAACAGCAGTGGTTATCAGTACTTCTAGACCAGAATTAATTATGGCATTAAATAACCGTGGCTTGACTTTAGTGCCGTGCTTGCTTCACACTCTACAGGTGTGCGCGCAAGCTTGTTTCGAGAATGCTGACATGGCTCGTATATTATCCAAATGCAGATCAGTCATTGGAGCTATCATAAGTCATCCAGCTGCATCTGCAACATTAATTATGCAAGAACAATTGTTAGAGGTACATTATCTTTGTAGCAAATTAAATTATTTTATTATTATTAATTATCTTTGCTATAAATTGAAATCTTTTAAAATATTTCCTCTAGTAAATATGATTTAATATGTATGTGAAAATGGTAAAAATAGTATTTTACAAGTGTTTTATAACGGCTGTTATTTCTTATTGCAGTTGGAAGAAAATGCTATGTTGCTAGATTATCCAGTTGTATGGATATCAACGTACAACATGCTGGAGCAAATGGTAATACGTCGTAACATAGTCACCTCTATATTAGAAAATATGGAAGGGATAGATCAAGATATGTTTGAAATAACCAATGAACAATGGAAAGTTATGGAAGATCTTGTGGGTGTTCTCGAACCATTCAAAGTTACTATTATGACATTAAGCGAAGAAAAAATGCCTCTAATATCATTGTTAAAGCCATTACTATGGCAACTTGTATCTTCACATCTTAAAGTCAAAGAATCTGACAGTGATACTGCTAAAGCACTTAAAGAATCCTTGTCAGATATGTTATGTGAGCAATACGCGGAGTACAATGTCACATTGCTGTTACAAATTGCAACTACTTTAGATCCTAGGTATAGTAGTATGAAAATCACTTTTTAAACGTGTTGAATATTATTAAGAATGTTATTGATAAAACCTTTACTTTCTGTTACACAGATTTAAATCATTGCCATACGTTACCGAAGAGGATAAAAATGTAGTTAGTACTCCCATAAAGGAAATGCTGACGAAATTGATTCAAGAAGAATCTGGGGATAATATCTCCATAAAGACTGAAGATGAAACAGTACAAAGTAAAAAACCTAGAGTATCAGGTATACTTGGACGATAATTATATATAATGGGTCTTTGACTAGAGAGAAAACCATGTGAAATAAGTATCTTAATGTGACACTTAATTGCAGGTATGGAACTTTTACTTGGTGGTCTATGCGCTACTAAGGCTGGAATGCCTGCGGAGGAAAAAGCGGACCTCGAGGTCGTTCAATATCAATCGGAATCCACGGCACCGCTCGATTATTGTCCCTTGCAATGGTGGTCTAAGGTGTCCGCGAAATGTCCAAATTTGGCGAAACTGGCAAGCAGATATCATTGCGTGCCCGCCTGTTGCGCACCGCCTACGCGCATTCCGGCAGACGTACAAATACAATATGACACAAAGCGAGCGGCTTTACCACCTCACCTGATCGATAAACTGCTTTTCTTGCACGGCAATCATACCATGCAGGCGTGAAAGGGATTTCTAAATTGATGGGACAAATGTCTAAAAAATACCTCACTGGTATATAAGATATTTTCGTAATGTACATGTCGCGCGCGCGCGAATGCAACATAATGTAAGTCTAAAATAATATGCTAGAGTAAACTCGTGTACAAGTGTACAATATATATATTACGTATTATTATGTATTATATATATATATATATATATATATATATATATATATATATATTATATATTACGTTTTATATATTTATATATATATATATATATATATATATATTACGTATTATATATACGAATATTACGTACTATATAAGTACCTAAAATGCATGACAACTTTATTATTATTCGTATCGAATGCGACAGATTTCTAAACGCACAATGCCGGAATATTATTAAAAGAAAATATAAAGGGTATTATATTCCAGAATTTTTATACAACGAAATAATTTGCACAATCGTTTCACTCTTTTCTACATTTTACCATCTTTATTGGTTTTAATTTTCTTCATTATAACTTATGTAGAATTAAAGAAATCACATTACATTGATGTATCCAGCATTGTGCGTTTAGAAATCTATCGTAATAATACTTATATAATACATATATAACGTACGTATGTATATTATGTATTATATAAGTACCTAAAATGAATGAAAAGGACAACTTTGTTTTCGCTTGTATCGACATTCCCAAGATTTGATATAAAAACGGTCGATTGCTATCACGATAGATTTTTAAATGCACAATGCTGGATACATCAGTGTAATGTGATTTCTTTAATTCTATATAAGTTATAATGAAGAAAATTAAGAATAAAGAGAAAGAATTTTAGAAAAGAGTGAAAAGAGAGAGATTGTGCAAGTTATTTCGATGTATAAAAATTCTGGGATAGAATACCCTTAAAAGAAAATATAAAAGATATTATATCCCAGCCCGCGCAATTCGCATAATGAAATATATTGTACCCTGAGGTATTTTAATAAAAATCAGACTGTTCTGTTTTATTACAACTAATCTATTCTAGTATTTCGGGATTGTATATCATGAAATTGAGAAGTAAAATAATCGTACAAAAACTTTGTAACTAATTTTAAAAATTGTCAAAAATCATTTCATGAATTTTTTGTTAATATACGTGTCCAATAGAATGCTTGATTGTATATGTAGTTATCTTTATAAGATTTTAAATCTCAAACTCATCACGAAACACATTGAATACTGAGTGAATTTTGCATGTCTTGCCGTCTGCGCCGAAACCTTTTGCTATTAAAAGTATATAATAATAAAATATGTAATATAATTGAATTATTGTCCGTATTATTATGCTTAGAGCATTTTAGTGCTGGTAAATTGGAATACCGGGTGTAGAGATAACTCGATTTATACCGATAGCATTAGTGCATTTACTTCACCGATAACAGTATTCAAAGTGCTAATATTATTCAGAAATTTAAAAGTATTATGATTTATTTGTTGCAAGTATTTTAACTTTTAATTTATATGTTAACAGTGATCACAAAGGGCATTCAATGTGTTAATTTGAAAAGTGGATTATTGCCGCAAATGTAATAATATAGTTAATTGGTGGTAATTTGATTTGATTCGATTTGCACTATGTATTAAATATGATTTGTAAATTATTATATAATATGTAAAAACCAATAATATTTGCTGTAATATTTCCTATAGGCATAATTTCCTGACTATGAGCATCATATATGTTGTTAGAATCATTTGTTTGCAATTACATCGCAAAACAATTTTATAATATAAATTTATACTATCACGATTTATATTAAGAAGAAAGAAATACGCATTTAGAGGATATTAACTCTTAAGATTTTATATCGATACAAATCTGATATCGGTACACAACAATTGGTACAAAATGGACAAACAAAAGTTTTATCATGACAAATCTATATTTTTTCTTATTTCTTTAAAAAGACAATTAGACATTATTAACAAGAAATTTTATATTTCGGGATGGAATATAGAGATCACAAGTATTATAAGGTTTTACATGTGACTCAAGCTTGGTATTGAGATATTATGCAATTAAATAAACGAATATATATGTATATATATATATATACATTAAAAAGGAGCACTTATAAAAAATCAGAATATAGGGAACATCTCTTACGGAATAATGATATATTTACTTTTCATTAAAGTATATATTGATACAATTATTTTTCAATAATATATAAAACTTTTTCTCGTAATTTTAAAAATAAATAATGTATAAAGATACTTTAAAATAGTAATCGCATAGTATATATAAAAATGTAAATATATTTGTATATATATAATATACAAATGTAGATTTTAGATATATTTTGACATATATATGAATTGCATGCCAATCTTATTGTTTTGTCTATGTAATATAATTGTATGAATTTATATAAATACAAAGGCACTGCATAAGTAGCTTAAAATGTAATATAAATTTGAAACATAAACAGATGTATATTCTTACATTTATATTACTAAGATTACACACAATTATAATCTTTGTATATTATTCAAATTTTTTATTTACATAGTTATGCTATACTCAATTGTTTTTGTACCCAAACAGAGCCTTTGTAAAATCTTGGATCACCAATTCTCAGGGAGGCTCTCTTATAGAAGTAATAGTACAACACTGCAACTTTATATAAAACTTTAAATCATAATATCTTTATCAAAGAGAGATATTCTTCCAAGTTTTTTCCGATATTTTACCTGTTCTGTGTATAGAATAAAGAATATGAAATCCTTTTGTCCAATAATGTTTTAATGGTGCTGACCAATGTATAGTAATGTGCCATGTATGCAAACTGATTGATAATATCATATATATTATACACAATATCAATGTCATGCGGAATCTTGTATATAACAGTTGTATCAAACCTGCCTGAAAAGTAATTTCAGATGTCAGGCTTTACATATCTCTCTGTTAAATATATTTCTTTTGTAGCATGAGATTAGAAACTAAAATATTATGGATATATATGAGAAAATTGCTATATATATAGTTCACCTGGAAAATATAGGTAGAAAAGAAGTTCACCAAGAGAAGGGTGAGGGCTGCAATAAGGCAAAAATCTTGGATTCTGAAGAAAAAAGAAACAGCGCGATGATCAAACAAAATTCTAATAATAATATAATAATAAAAATGCAACGAAAATTATTACGTACACATAAAGTACCAGCAAATCTGTCGGATGCTGTCTAGCGAAGCTTGCGAATGAATTTACACAAATGTCAAAAAGTAATATAACATGCTGCAGGATCACAATCGTCGTATATTGCTTCGTGTTTAAGGAACTCATTTATCACTTATGTAATTATCGTAGAATATAAAAATTAAAATTAGACATGTATATGCGTTTGTAATTCTTACATTTTGTTGTATCTTTCAAACGGTTGCCAAGCAACAATCTCGGCCCACATGCTAATAATTGTGCGTCGGCCTTGAGGTGATAATAACGGGAACTTTCCATCAAGAAACACGCATAAGCACAAATGTCACACGATTGGCTATCAAATAGAAACATTTTCGGGACTTTAAAAATTCTCTATTCGATAGCCAATCGCGTAACACTGTGTCCATCTGTGTTTTCTTGATGGAAAGTTCCCAGCAATATAGGGACTTTCGAATCTCATCTGTGGCGACATTGCTTACATAATGGCTGTTATTTGAAATACTTTGTCCGGCAACGTTTTTGCAGACTTGTCATACGTAATAAACAAAAACAACTGCATCAATAAAGCTGCATCAATTTTTGGACGTATATATACGAAGTATGTATTTAGATATTCGTATTTCTATTATGAGAAAACAACACACGAGTCGCAATTATCGATATCACTGTGTTAATTATCAGGAAATTTACTGACCATTATCGATATTTTGTAAAGTACGAGATTTAAACTCAAGTTGATGAAAAATATAGATAAAGAATATAATTAATTGCAATTCAAAGAATTTCGAATTTAAGTTTAAACTACGAGAATTTTGTAAATTCGAGAACGACAAAGTATTCAGAGAATATATCGTAGTCGTTTGATAAATGTTTAAGGAGGATAGAATATTTCAGTTTAAAGAGGATAGAATATTTCAGTTTAAAGAGGAACAGGTATTTTTCAAAATAGAGAATGAATCTATAATACGATTTTCGAAGAAGTGCAAGAGTCAGTTATTGCGAAATCTGATTTTATTCTTTAGTTTTATAATTGTTCTTTAGTCTTAGTTTATAAACTACAAGCTTTTTTGAATCAATAGAATTAAATCTGTTAAAAAAATATATAGGAAGTGAATGAGTGAGTATACTGTATTCTCTCTTGTACAACACATACATCATTGAGTATCCAAGTTATACAACAAACTAAGTCTTATGCAAATAGTATCAAGACTAGTTTTGTTTCTAACATTAAGAGTATACAGTAGTTTCAATTCACTATTGTCTATGTTTCATTTTCTTCTTTTTTTTTTCTTAGTTGCATATAGAACAGATGTTCTCGCAGGAACTTGACTATTCACTGACTATTCTCATGAAATTGGAGGCGTGACATTAATAATAGTAATAATTTCAGCGAGTTAACATTTAAAATATGTTGTTCAATATATGTCGGTAACTATTGCAATAGTGTATATTGACTATTATAATATAAATTATTATAATAGTTTATCTTATGTATACTGATAATTATTTGCTCTAAACCGTTAGAATCGTTTAATTATATCATCATCATTTATATATATCCTGTATATCTCGCGGGACTTATAAAATATCCGCATTTTCGCGATTCACAGCGCAATACGTTCACACTTTATTATAGTTTAATAATGATTGTTAATGTATTTTGTCTTTTACAACTTCCAATCCCATGGCACGCAAAGAACACCGTCACTCATAACAGAGTAATAATGAGTAACCCAAAGCATAACGCCCTCGAGAGGTGGTGCTAGATTTCTTTTGTGTAAAAGTAGTCGCTCGCAACACTGTATCATCAGATCTGGCGTGATACTATCATCCTTATTGAGTGCAGTTAAACCTAATTCCTTGATGGTTTTACGATGAAGTTCTCGCTCCACATGCTTTATGCTGCAATATATATATATATAGGTAATAATAGTATTTATACTAATCTAAATTCAATCAGAATGTATCTATTATATCTTTTTATGAAATGTCTTACTTATTATAATGATGTAATCTTTTTGTAGCCTCCTCTAAATTCTCAGTAATGAAATTCACCAAGAGAAAGCTTGGACACGACGATGGCACAATGAATTGTCCAGTTGGCGACAGCATCAATGGACCTGCTTCACTACAACAGAATCGAGTCAAGCACATTTATGGAGAGGCATTTGTGTATTCGAGACAAAACAACTATTTACAAACAAAGGTATTTATATAGTAATACTAACGCTTCAATGACAATTTCATAGGCCGATAGACTGGCCGGCCAAGAACTCGGATACTTTCTCTTGCCACGGTAATCTGAGAGCGTAGTCGTGAGTTGTCGTAGTTGTCGCTCATACTGGCCGACCATTACTTTAGGCATGAATTTCCTGCACATATAGAGCACCCTGAGCCTTACCATAACTCAAATAATATAATATATTACGCACCGTCGACCGACTTTAATATCGAGGAGCACTTGGGACACTGCCTTCTCAAATGCCGGCAATTTCAATAATACAGCGTCGTGTTTTCTTATGTTCTTTATTAACTGCGAAAAACAAAAGAATTTAATACACACGGAGGCAAATTTTTTAGATTGAAAGAAAATTAAACAATTTTGCAACTTACATCGAGCCAATTGTGTCTGACTTCCCCAGAGTTTAGCATAACGTTGCCTTCTAGGCTGATACCAGTGTCGTTTGCGAATACGAGGATCCGGTCTCTTAATACCTCCATCGATTCTGGATGGTGTTCGGCTAAAGCCTGGAAAGCTAATAAACAACCACGATAATGAGCGATATTCCAACCGCAGTCCCATACAATGTCCTTTAAACCCAAATCGCTACACAATATTTTCTCCAATTTCTCCACTTCCTCCCTCATTGGTCTACACGCCTCCAGCTTAACGTGCACCTCATTGATGTGTTTGTCCAAATAAGCCCTAATCAAAAAGCACATGTATATTATCAATTAATATTATCAACAATACTTGATATTATTTTAATGTTGCACTTACTTTAACGTATCTGGTTCTGCATTAATCTTTCGTTTCATGATTATCGATGCATAAATAGGATCATCTTCCAATTCTGAAAAGTCTATCCGTTCTCCATAATGTGCACGTTGCCAAAATTTGGATTTGTACTTTGTGACAGGAGACTTCTGTTCCTCGATTTTATCGACAAATGTCGTAGGTAGATCGCATGTTTTTAAAATAGATAGTATCGTTTGTCTTAGATCTTTCTCTTTCAACTGTATTTTCACAAGTGTAAATTTACCAGCTTTCACTTCTTTCTCATCTTTAGAGCGCAAGTAAAAGGGCAAAATGGTCGGCCGTATAGGTTGCTTCTGTTGTAGAGTTTCCAAGATAGAACTCAGTTGCTTCAGAGAGTTCTCATTCACTGTCTGTGAAAAGCAAATTATAATTAATAGAAACATATATATATAAGAAAATAATAATAGAAATAATATACTTGCAATATACGGGATATCATAAAATGTTTGGTCAAATTTTACCAGTGCATTCGACGAATCAAAAATTGATTAAAAAAGACGTAAGTTTACAAATATTGAAAATTGTATATTATTGGAAAGAGAGAGAGAGAGAGAGAGAGAGAGAGAGAGAGAGAGAGAGAGAGAGAGAAAGAGAGTTTAACATTTAAATAATTTGTAAAATATGTAAACGTTATTTAACAGATGCACACACAGAATGTTAAGTGACTATAAATAAATAAGTACAAAATAATGATAAGATGTAGAATTTTGACAAGTACAGGAATAATCTTTCAGAGAGAATATGTTTAGGTTCTATAGTTTATCATGTTAGGAGTGAATCCTTGTTGGACCTTTCATATCTCTGTTTGTAGATTGATAAACATTTTTAGCAGAAGTTGACTAACAAAGAAAAAAATTTCTTTACGATTATAAAAGGCTATAACTCGAAAAAAGGCCTAAAATATACTGATAAAACTAGCACTAAACATTTAAGAAACATTCTGAAAATATGAAAAGGATAGCAAGCTGAAATTAAAAAGAGAAAAAATACTTTTAGTTCATCTTTTAATTTACTGTTTATATGCCAGATTATTTTCCACGTTCAAATTTATATATTTTTTTATTTAAAATCCACTTTGGATAATTTATAATTTAAAACGGTAATTTATTTATAATTTTACATGCTGTATTTCTTAATATATGAGTATCCTGATTGCATATTGATGCATTTTGTGTGTGTATATATATATATATATATATATTTTTTTTTTATTTCTTCAAATGTGTTCTCTGTACTATGTTACGCGAGACATAAAATATTATAAATAAAATTATGTTTCGAATTTTATCGCGAATTATAGATTCATAGAAAGATAATGCATAACACTCTCTCGCATCTTTCGTTAATCCCTGCGATTAATATCTGTTTGGATTAAATTGTCGCGGTTGTAAACATTATTTATATGCAAGCCGTAGTATTTTAATACGTACACACACACACACACACTCACGCGCGCACACAAAGGAGCGTATTTATCGCAATTAACTGTGTTAATTTCTGAGCGTTAAAAAAAGCACAAGACATATAATTTTAAATTTTTATTGCTATTTCATATATTAATAATTTGTACTCCGATGTTAAAATTCTGTCAAATTTCCGATACATGCTAAAGAACTTGGCATTAATTTTGTGTCCTCGATTTTTAGACAAATATCACGACGACAAATATGCATATTAAGAAATTCCGATGAGAATTTATTTAAGAAAAAAAAAACATTCGTTTTAACCGAATCTTTCTGTTCTTTTTCAGGCAAAGTAGAAGTGAAATATTGACGTAGATCACGTGGCATCGTAGTGTCTCAGGCGGCCCTGTTCACGCGACATCTCATTGATAATGCAGCGAACAGCTGACTGCCAACGTGTGTGTAGTGACAGAAAATTTATTCCGATTCGAATAACCTTGCGCGCGCACGTGTACACGCGTGCAAAGATCATCAAGAACATTCCGTTGCAAACGCAACCATTTTCTCGGGCGTCTAAAAATAATATCGCGCGTATCGTGTCACGCCACGCTCAAATGCGCCAATAACTGTTTTGTTCACACGGAGTGCAGTCGACAATTCGCGTACACCCCATATATACTTTACACACTTGAAACGAGATACGTCATGATTCACGCGCGTGAAAGGAAGCGAGACAAAAGTGCGCAAACAACACAGCAATTCTATCATTTTAATTATACTCTTTTTGCACACTTTGCGTCTTTTCTCTCTCTCCCTCTCTCTTCCCCGATTTAAACATATATGTCTTTTATAATACTTTAAATACGAAAAGATATACAAAAGCGTTATTGTTTTATGTGTACTGTTGTCATTATACATTTAAGATAACATAAATGTATATTTTAAGGACTTGGAAAACGAAAGGAGAAGGGACGACGAGGACAAAAATTCAATCAAAGCTGAGCGGACTTCATCTTATATCGAGAAGAAGATGCGAAGTTTGACTTGTCGACGTAACGTCGATCTCTAATTTCGAACCTATCTCGACGCGAGATACATTTAAACATTTAAAGTAGCCGTCTGAAAAATTGCTCACCCTCTGCGTGGGATACTGGCCGAACAGGTCGGGATGAACGGTGAAGTAAAACGGCCTCAGCGCGGTGGAGACTTCGCCGGTGCTCAGGGCCCTCATCGCGTCCCTCCTGCAAAAGCTGTCAAGAAAGTGCTGTCAGTCCCGGCGATTCGGGTTGCCGTACTTATTACGTTATCGCGAAAATTAGATAAAAAAAAAAAAATAGTCAGGTTTCGAGAAAGCGACTTGTGATTCCGTTTACCATCTCCCGAGCGTCGTACAGTACATTTTCGCGCTCGTCTCGCCGTTACGGCTGTTACTATCGCGGCTCTCTCATGTCACGGATCTTCCTCCTCTTCGCGGATATATCTCTCTTTATCACTCTTCCCTCTCTTCCTTTCTCTGTTCTTCTCCTTTCTGTTTTTTTTCCCGGGGGAAAACAAAATGTCAGGCACAGCACGCCTCGCGACACCTCCTGATGACCATCAATTGACCGTCGAAATGCGCCGTCAGAAATACACACGCGTATCGATACGTATTTGCGCTCAACTGCGATGATGCGCCTGGATGACCGCTGATAATATACAAAACAATGCAGATCGCGAACGCGACGGTGGTGAACTTGAGAAACCGATCCCTATCAAGCGTTCTGTCAAAATCACACGTCGGTAAGTTAAACTGACATAGTACCGACAGCCAGATACATACGGGACGATGGTTTCATCGGAGGAGGCGATATCTTTTTTCCCCCCTAATCTCATATCTCATTCCAATCCGACACGTTTATCTCGTTTCCGAGCTCTGTTTCTCGCGTCACAGTAATTATAAAATAAATGGTATAATGTAACGCGTGAAATCAGTGATTTGAATTCTCTAGAAGATAACGTAGTTGCTTAAGAGAATTTTCTCGTATAAAAAGAAGTATAATAAAACGGTATTGGGGCAAACTTATTCTGTTTGAAAATATCATTACGTCGAAAAATTTTTGAACAAGCAAGTAGAAGGGCTCCTTCCCTACGACGCATTATACAATAAAATCTTAGTTATTGTCAGGACTTGAGTCCTTTGAAAGAATAACGATTTCGCTCAAAATGAATGATATGAATTAACTATAATTGTAAGTGATTTTTTCCAGGTATTTAAAAAAATGTTATTTTTATTATTTATAAATTTTATATTTTTCTCCAACGCAATCAGTGAATGAGATTAGTGGCTACATTCGCGCGTCGAAGGGAGGACGAAGGTCCTTATCTCTCGAATCCCAAGAGCGTATCCGTATCCGGATTGATCTGTATCGTGGCGCGCGCGCTCCTGTCAATCGCGCGGACTATTGTATCGGCGTATCGCGATCGTATCGGACAACGGCGACCAATTTGACGATAAAGGATGATAAATAACATTCTGTGCAACGGCCACGGCCGCCACGCAATCGTCACGTCGGCGTATTATCGCGGATCGCGAACACCGCCGCGACAGTAGAGGATCTCACGCGAGATACAACGAGCTGCAACGTACAACATTGACAAGCTTCCAGCTTTGACAGCTGCCGCAACCGTCTGCAACGCCGCGTTCATCGTCCAAGACTCTGATTCGTCCTAAACGGATATTCGAGGATATGAGTCACGGCGATCTCGCGTGATTTAATTAATTAACGAATGATAGCGGATCAAGTCGGTCCAAGTCTCGCTTCCCGTATCGCTTCCCGCATCATGATGGTAAGTAACCTATGTCAGTCCGTCGAAAAAAATGTCATTAACCGCCACGTGATTGATCGTGCGAGCTTCGGGAAATTTTTTATGTTCATCCGGTTCATCTGTCGCCGTGCGAGAAACGATCGAGTGATCTGTTACTTCTTTTCAGTGATGTCCGTATTATTGTTGATGATCGTTGAGTGACGACATACGCATATGTTAAGCGAAATCACGCTGCTTTTCCGCTCGCGTAACACGCACAGTCCTTGTCCACGTGAGAAACGTGAATAATGCATTTCGTCGTGTGTTTTCTGCTACGATGCATTTTATATAAATAGCGCATTTCCTTTGAGCGACATGGAGTGCGATACTTCCGTGTGATTTATGATTGCGATTCCAGTTTACGGATACGATATGATCAATACATGTAAGTAATACGCTCACGGATTGATGTGTCAATATTGTCAACTGTAATGCATCGGGATGCAATCGTAACAGTTGTTGCTATTTTGCAGAAGAAATAAAATACTTTGAGGACGTTATTAGGGATCCATGTATAATAAATATGTACTGACGTGTACTGCAGCGTGTGGAATCCTTGTTGGTATCTGTTTGCTCTGTCATTTATTTGCATTCTATTTCTTGTCTTTGTAATACATTTTGATGTTACAGCTAAGGTGACACTTGGTTTTGTCATGCGGAATAGATCAGTCAGTATAATTTTTGGGTCCCTTGTCTTATGGGCTGTGGCTACATACTTTTTATTTTTGGATCAACAATCAGTCGGCAAGGATCAGGATAAGGTAAAAAAATAATGCTGCGATATGTTATAATCCATTGTAAGAAAATGTATAGTAGTAATAATTATATATCTTTGTCTTTATACTCTTAGGATAAACTGTCAAATCAAATTAGCAGATTGGAAAAACAAGTAAAACAACAGATAATTATAAATCAGGAGCTTCTTGAAGGAATCAATGAGAGCAAACGTCGTAAGAGTAAGATTAATTAAAAAAAATTTACACTATATATACTTAAAAAAAAATAGATAAAAAACAATATATGATTTGTTGTTTTAGAAGAACACGAAAAATCAAATGCTGTCCCATTACCAATAGACGAGATTAAGACAGACAAGTACAAAAAACATGAAGTTGACAAGTTTGAAAGCATTTTGTTGCAGAAAATCGAGAATGAAATTGACCAGAGAAAATCTAAAAATGCACAGAAGCCGACACATGATACTATCTTATCTGTAATACATAAATTAATCTATATAATAATTATCGTACAAAATTATCTTATCGGTTTCAATGATTTGTCAAATTATATATATATATATATATATATATATATATATATATATATATATATATGTATATATATATAATTACAATTCATAAATATATGATCTTTGTTACATCTTACCAATGTCTAATTCTCAAATTTTTTAATAGACAGAGGCAATCCACGAGAGCACTACTTTAAGACAAAAACTACCTGATGGATCTCCAATAATAGCTATTTTGGTTGTTTCTTGTAATCGTATTACGGTAGACCGGTGTCTAGATCAGTTAATAAAATTAAGACCTAGTAAAGAACAATTCCCAATAGTTGTATCGCAAGACTGTGATCATCGACAAACTGCTGATGTCATAGCGAGATACGGAAACCAGTTACTACATATAAAGGTATTACTGTAGTTAAAGTATATACTCCATACTCATCATATAAGAACTTTTGATTTTTTTTCAATGACATTATGTTTTAACTTATATTCTCCTATGATGGAGCAATCAATCTTTATAATAATTTCAGCAACCTGATCAATCAGATATTGAAATACCACCCAAAGAAAAGAAATTTAGAGGATACTTTAAAATAGCACGTCACTATAAATGGGCGTTAAATCAAGTATTTGTAAAGCTTGGATATAGTACTGCAATTATTGTTGAAGGTATGATTAATAATCAAATCTTTATAAGCATAAAATCTGAGAAAGATATTTTATGTAATGAACATCTCCACGAGATAATATTTGAATGAGAGTAATTTACTTATGTGTTTTTTTATATATATATAGATGACTTGGACATTGCTCCAGACTTTTATGAGTACTTCCTGGGGACTTACCCCTTATTAGTGAATGATAGCTCTCTATGGTGTGTGTCAGCGTGGAATGATAATGGTAAAGCTGGCTTGGTGGATGAGCATGCGCCATATTTACTTTACAGGACAGATTTCTTTCCTGGCTTAGGTTGGATGCTCACGCGCGATTTATGGTTGGAGCTTGCATCAAAATGGCCAAAATCGTGAGTATAATTTTATTGTACACCCACACACACACACACACACACATATATATATATATATATATACCTATATCTCAACATACTATGTATAATATATATCAACACATATATATATATACACACTTATTATGGTTAGATTATTTATCATTGATATATCCTTGATAATTCTCACCTTTCTGATAATATATTTTTTGCTCATGTATAGATATTGGGATGATTGGATAAGACAGCCTGAACAGCGAAAGAATAGAGCTTGCATCCGCCCGGAAATATCGCGAACCAGGACATTCGGCAAACTTGGAGTTAGCAAGTACTTATCTTATGTATTTTTTATCTTTTTTTATATATTTATTATATTTACATTAAAAAAAACACCGCCAGGCAGATATACCTTATAATCTTATAATTTGAGATTAATTAGCACAGTTTGAGCAAATTTGATGGGCAGTAAAAAATTTCTTTTATTTCTAGTGGCTTATTCTTTGAAAAACATTTAAAATACATCAAGCTGAATGAACAATTTGTGCCTTTCACCAAGATGAATCTATCCTACTTGCTAAAAGTAAGGAATCGAGTATTAGATTGGCAAGTACATGTTGAATAAAAAAAAGTACATGTATAAATTATTATATAATTTCCACAGGATAATTACGATATAGCTTTCGTCAATCAAGTATACCAGTCAACAGTGGTTAGCTATTCAGAATTGAAAAGTGGGAATATAGTTGCTCCCGGTTCAGTACGGATACCCTATTACACTCGTCAATCGTTTAAAAATACTACCAAACTGCTTGGTTTAATGGACGACTTCAGGGTAATGTATCTTTTTAATTAGAATTCGTATTTCATTTTAAATGACATTCGAACATTCCGTAATGCGGTATTACAGAGCGGTGTACCTAGATCCGGATATCGTGGCGTGGTGACGTTTTTCTATAATGGGAGGCGTGTGCATTTAGCGCCGAGTGCAAACTGGAGTGGTTACGATATTACATGGAGCTAACACACAATTACGCTCTACAGGGACTTGTAGATTGCACAAGAATACTGTGCATTTCTTTGATATTCGACGGATTAGGTGAATATAATTGGTTGAAATTAAATGACAATGACATTTGTATTTGTCTGCAACATACTGTATGCTCTTCAGAATTAAAGCCGGTATTACATTTTTCGTGTGACCGGTTTTAAACATGATCTTTCTTGCAAGAAGTGTGACATATATATTTCAATGATATATACGCGCTTTTCAATCCATTGTTTTTTGGAATACATTTGAATGACTGATAAAGAGAGTTAGTTGTCGATGTAAAATTGATCATGTTTCATGTACATAAAATGCCGTAGTAATATTGACAAAGCAATACTGTTTTGATTAATTACTAGGTATCTTCCAAAACGAGCGTTGATGTGTTGATATATTTTTGCTCATTTTATGATAATTAGTTTTGTTATGAAGTTATGTGAAATAAGACAAATGAAGTAATTTTATTGAAAAACTCAATCAAACTCTACCTCTCTTATCTCTCTTTCTTATCCTACTATCCAGAGTTATATATTCCATCACTTTGTCTGTTCCACATAATCTGCCTTAACCTAATTTAAACTGATTTTTGTATGTATGTACAATGCTTAAAATCTGACTGTGCAAAAATATTTTTTAAAATATAATATTAATATAAATTTCATAATATATTTATATCTTAATATATGGGTATATTATATCAGTTTTCTGTGATTAAATGTTTATACATATAATTGAGGGTATAAGCAAAAATAGTATGATATAGTGCTCTATATTTATATTTGTACAAGATATAACAACAATAATCAAGCGACTTATCACTTACTTTGTTGTTCACAAATTTATATTCACAAGATAATGTACAATGGTAAATTCTATTCATTTACACATGAAACAAACGGTTCTACAGCATTCGGAAGCTGCAAATCGCATACGCTCGATTCCCTATAATCTAATTATTTAATGAATCTTGCGAATATAATTTTTGCAGCGCGACCAAAGTACTAATGATATATCGAGAGATTTAAGATTTATACCAAAAGCGATTGCTGTATTTTGACTTCTCACGTGGTATGTCACGTGATAGTCCAGGAGTTGGATCTGGAAATGTTATAGGCTCATCCCTCGGCGGTGGCCGCGGTCTCGACGTATTGTGCACTTTGGCCTCGCAAAAGTATCCATAAGGTGGACGTTCTATATTCATATTTTTAAGAACACAGTCGTCTAAAGCAGCTTGCGTTTTCCGGCATCTAAGTGACATTTATATTATATCGTTATATTATCACAAAGATTTAACTTAGTTTCTTCTCTTCATGATAGACACACAAACATAATAGAATATAGAATAACGCACTGAGTAAGCTCCAGTGATCCCGTTGATCTCTCAAGGCAATACATGTACGCATTAAAATCTTCCAGGCAGTGCTTCTTCATTTTTTTAAGGACATCCATTGCACAAGCGGTCACGTGTTTCCCCTCATTGAGGCAACGACGTGGGTCGCCTTCTTCTTCTCTACATAACATAAATTCCTGGAGAAGAGACAAATTTGTCATAATTAGAAGACTTGATTGAATATATATTCTTGAAATATTTTTCAAATTACAAAAATTTAATTCTATACTTGTACTTCAGAGATTTGATATTTTTAACAAGATATAATTCTTTATATATTCACAGAATAATTTATCTTGCGCATTGTACATATTAAATCCATCTGTATATAATTTGATTAAACTAATTTATACAAACATTTTTATTTCCAGAAATGTATTGAAACTAGCAACCGACAAATAGAATGGTATTCATTTCGAGGAGGAGGAGGGAGGAGTAACGTGAAATTACTATTTACAGAAGGGTATGTACATGTCAAACGTTACAGGGAACATTATGTAAGCCTTCGGGGGAAGTGGCTAAACACGCGGATAAATGTATAAATACCGGCGATATCGTCGCGAGATTCGGTCATCAAGCAACTCACATTGTTGTGCCATTCGCAGGCCTTGCCGATATAAACGGATGCGGTTTGCAGCACCGGCCAGCTGACGTTGAGCTCCTGAACGTTCAGCTCACTCTCCTCGGGCAGTACGGTCTTCGCCGTCGCAGCCATATTTATTTTATAGCAACGCTCCGGCGAGGCGACTCGTCATTCGCGACGTCAGTCACCGATCTTCTCGAGACGTCTCGATAACGTAACTTCCCTGTGACTTTTTTCAATACGAAATTGCAAAATGCATTACGCACGATCCAAGAACGATGAGGGTAACCTAACCATCGAGTGTGCAGTTTCATGCGCGGAGAGCGGAGATCGATAACAGTCGCGATCGTGAAGTTCGATTCTTGCGACTTATCGATATTCGCTTCGATTATTCAAAAGATGGAGAAAGTGCGTTGCGCGCGTGAGCGTCTCAAGGAGCAAAGTGTCGCAGCAAAATCTATCACTGAAAGGTATTTATGAACAGCGATAAATTATAATTGTACTCAAATTAAGTAGATGATACGGTATTATGACGACAATATGATTTTTGTTCTGACCCATTTAATTGAAGGCAATCATAGTCGATCGAAATTTTGCGACAACATTTGCTTCTGAAAGTGAGAGAGAGAGAGAGAAAGAGAGAGAGGAATAGACTTTAATTCAAACGTATTTTATATGACTGACTATTAAATGATGGTTGAAGGATACATGTAACTTTATGGATGGGACGTTAGTGACATATTAATAACAATATAATTGCTTGTTTTTTTTCAGAGTGCATTCCACACCATTCAGGAATGAAGGTAACCTAATAAGATAACCATCGAGTGCATCAGTTTCGTGCGCGCAGATCGATAACACAGTCGCGATCGTGAAGTTCGATTCTTGCAACTTATCGATATTCGCTTCGATTATTCAAAAGATGGAGAAAGTGCGTTGCGCGCGTGAGCGTCTCAAGGAGCAAAGTGTCGCAGCAAAATCTATCACTGAAAGGTATTTATGAATAGCGATAAATTATAATTGTACTCAAATTAAGTAGATGATACGGTATTATGACGGTAATATGATTTTTTTCTGATCCATTTAATTGAAGGCAGTTATAATCGATCGAAATTTTGAGACAAAATTTGCTTCCGAAAGTGAGAGAGAGAGAGAGAGAGAGAGAGAGAAAGAGAGAGAGAGAGAGAGAGAGAGAGAGAGAGAGAGAGAGAGAGAGAGAGAGGAATAGATTTTAATTTATTAAATGATGATTGAGGCATACATGTACCTTTATGGATGGGACGTTAATGACGTATTAATAACAATATACTTGCTTGTTTTTTTTATTACAGTATTATTATCAGTCGTACCGTCTCCTGTAACCACAATAACATTTATACATCATTATACATCATTTGTAACCTCAATACTTTTAACGCGTTACACTTAACATTACATATAACATTGTACATACATTCACGCTTACGATATTACAATATTCTCTCTTCTAAAAAAAAAAGATATCGTTTCTCATTTAATTACAATTGACTATGTTGTCGCATTCGCATACGTCATTGATGAAGCGTCAACGAAAGCACAAGGCTCTTTATTATCCTTATTGCATCATTGCAGCACACTGTAGAAAGTCTATTCTCTTATATTCGCTGTCTCTTTCTAACGATCGCTGAGATACATTTTAGAGAAGCATACGTTTTCTCGTCCATTATCACGTTTAAAACATGACGTTGTATTAACATCTTATAGAATACATTCATAAAGTTCTTATATATATATATATATATATACGCTCTTATCAATAAAGGTGAGGAATCACATTAAATTACCTTTAAACTTTTATTACAATAAATCTTATCGACTATATTCCTTTTGATGCATATGCTTCTTTCTGCAGAGGTTTACTGACCGCTTTGCGCGTCGTTCGAAATTCTATATATAAAATATATATATATAGAATTATATACTAATGCAGCACTATACTTAATAGTGTTGTTCGATATACTTTTTTGTTCCTTTTTTTTTACATACATTTAATACATAGTATTACCCTGTACGGTACTCGATATATTCCGATAGATACATTTCGTCAAACAAACAAGGGACAGCATAGCCTGATGTAAACTCTGTGTAACATAAAAGCAATATCGATTACATCGTGGAATTCGTTCGAGAGATATTTATCTATCTAACACTTGATCTCTCTCGACGCTTTATCGATGTCGGCAACATGTAAGTCATAGCAATGCACCATTCACATATACATGCACGATGCACAATGTAATGAACACATTAGACAAGCTTTATTTAGAGACATCCATTCCGATAGTAATCTTTTGTGTATTTTTTCGTATAATTCTGTCTCGCGGCGCGAAAATAAGTACAGTAAACAATTTAAGATCGATCAACGAACTCGCATACGTGACAAAATTATCTTCTAAGATAAACTAAGATAAAAATAATAGTGCTTTTAAATTTGTTTTCCTTCAAACAGCGAATGAGATCGTACAGTTTTTATCTGAACAACAATACACAATATAGATAACATTAATCTTTTCTATTTAGACTGATATTTTATCCACGTGATTGGTAATGAGATGTTGCTTCACACAGAGTAGGCAGTGATACAATATTACATTTTTTAAAGCAAATACGAGGAAAAATAAATCGGTATCGCGAATGATCCGAACAATTTGAAATTCGAGCTCGAAATGCAAATTGTTTGACTAGCAGAAAAAATTCAGAGCGTTATTTCAGATACAGATAGCAAAAAAAATGCATCCGCGCGCGAAAAGAATAGTTTCGATAAAGGTGTCGCTTAATATGTGATACGATTAATATTGATCTTACACACGCAAGATGTTGAGACTCTTTCTCTCTCTCTCTCTCTCTCTCTTTGTCGTTGTCACAGCGATATCAGAAATTACATGCATGCGCAGATATGTATGTATACTCGTTTATGATGTCGATGCTACCTTCCGGTTTCCGTCGTCCGAAATGACATTTTAGAACTCGGAATGAGGTCGCCTGGCCACCCAGTCAGCGATTGCGGAAATTTCGTGCACTCGTTTCTTCAAGCCGCGTAACGCCGGATAATTCTCTAAAGCGGTTGCACCGAAAATGTTCTCAAAGTTTTCCAACGCCACCGTGAACACAAAGTCCGCCCACGTAGTCTGAAAAGCACCACGCGATCGTGTTGCACACAGATTTACAGAAAGTTTTTAATTTAGCGCAATACATTCATGTTCGAGCTTTTTTATTCCATCTTACTGGACTTTAGTGACAGAGGAACATTGAATTGCAATGACAAGTAATATTTTACTTTAATCCAATTTTTGTGTTACTAATTCCTACATAGTTTATCTTTTATATTTAATCAAATAGAGATTCTTGTTGCGCGTGAAACAACAAGATCGTTACTTGAGAGATCTGAGATTCTCTTTACCGTAGATCCGACCGCGTAACCACCGTTCTCGGCGACCGTTTGTTCGAATTTATTCAGGTAGAACGGTATCGTTTCCTTTAGGAGTTTCGCCTTCTTCTCCTCCTTCTTAAAGAGATCCTCCTCCGTACGATATTGAAATATGACTGAAAAACAGATCATGCGCAAGCTTTGACGACTTTCTCTCTCTCTCTCTCTCCCTCTCTGTCTCTCATACGACAAGTGTCAATCGATTAAAATGTATCCGTACATTTTCGCGAATTCTGTATAATGCGTAAATGCCGCTTATTGATCTAAAATGCTAAATCAAACGAAGAGAATTGCGAGCGAGCCCTGACCGATCTCTACAATGTCTCATTAAGCGATCCGCGCATCCGTATTATTACGTCGCGAGTATTATATTGACGGCATGAGATCCGATGCGATATACGTGCGCGTCGGATTTCATGAGGAGAGCTTTTCCAGGACGATAGCGCGCTCGCTCGATTATACAGTGACCTCGGCTTGGAAATAGGTCACGCGAATAGAGAGACGCGTGTCTTTCAGAGAAACGAAAAACGGAACAACTTTCGCGCCCGTCAGAGTTTTCCGAGATTTATAGCACGACGAGCCGCGCGCCCGTCGAGCGCACTTTTTTTTCCTCTTCCTCTCTATCTCTCTCTCTCTCTCTCTCTCTCTCTCTCTCTCTCTCTCTCTATCTCGAGCTCTTTCTCGGAAGATTCCATTTTCAACGTCGGGGAAATTGGAACAAGACGGAAAGCTCGAGCGTCATCGATAACGCTTATTGATCGATGCTCGCCCGATGCTTGTCCGACGTCTAAACTAAAATTGCATAGCGAGAGAGAGAGAGAGAGAGAGATGTGAAACTTTCGTCATCGATTTCGTCCCGATCCTGCGGGAGAAACGGGAGAATCCGCCGGCCCGAGGCGGATTCGCAGCCGAAAAGAAAGTATCGATTCCGCTACCGGGTGAAACGTTGGTAACTTTTCGCACCGGCATCGTCGCGGATATACTACGCTGATCGTATGTATCACTTACAAGACTTACATAGTTTCAGATCTCCCAGAGTATCGACCAGGACGTCGCAGAGCATCGATTCCCACTCGTCTCTGCCTGCGAGATTGTGTTCACGGGCCAGGTAACGTGCCACGGCGTTGCTTTGCGCTATCGGCTTGCCGTCCATTTCCAGAACTGGCAGCATCCCATAAGGCATCGCTGAGAACAGGAGAAAGCAATCGACTGACGACGTGCTTAAGTTCACGTCTGTCAATGAATGAGAGAGAGAGAGAGAGAGAGAGAGAGAGAGACAGAACAATTTGTCTTCGCTCACGAGGTATCGGTTAAGACTATTATTGTTACGTACGACGTCTGATTGATTGTAGGTGTAAATTACAATCAGTCGTGCGAGAATTAATTTTCGACATATTAAATTCAAGTATCGAGTATATTCTTTTTTTTTATTATACTTGCAATTTTTATATTTAATTTTAATTTAATTAATCGATCAATAAATCATAAAAGTAGAATTCGACGCGTCTTACAATCGAAGTGAGATTTTGATTCGCAATGCAATACATTTACATATTCCGCGCGAACAAATTGTGGTTGCACTATTGATTTAAAGCGACGTTAATTTCTCTGCATCCAACTTTTCTGCACTTACACTTTTTAAGCTCAGGCCAGCAATCGTTGGTGATTCTCTCGTCGATGTAGTCGATCCCCGCGTAGGCGAATATGTAGCGAATATGCTCGGCACGACCCCGTGCATTAAAGTAGATCAATTTGTACCTCGGCTGCTCCTCAGCCATCTTCCTTGATCCGCGATCTGAAAACTTTCCAAGGTGTCGGGGAAAAGTTACGGGTGCAATTTCGAAGCCAACCGCCTATTATTTGCCTACTTTGAGGCCGCAAGAAGTCTTGTCTTGTTATTGTCAGACGAGGATAACGGAAAACTTGCGAAATGAGGCAACATCTTATTTGACAGGGCGAATTCGATAGTATTCGCACGAGGAGAAAATGCGATCATTCTCCTCGAACGATTAGCGATTATTAGACCGTACGACTAATGAATTCTGCGAGTAAAAATTTGTAATATATTTTAGAATTTATTTTATAATTAAGAGAGTATTTTTTTTTGTAACGACGAGACGAGAATTGGTCGGCGCTCGTTTCTTGGAGCATATTACATTTGTTTTCACCGATGAAACCCTCCCATTTTGGGTACACCTTGACGTTGGTGGGAGGGCTCAGTACTCGGAGGGAGTTTATCCCGAAGGAGAAGCCAAGTACCCAAACGGTTTTTTTTAAGGCTTATAAGACCCCGTTCATCATCGATATCCCCTTTCGCACTTCCGATATCGATCTGCGAAACGGGATATTAATTCGCAAAAAGATATTCTATTCGCAAAAAGTCGTGCATTAAATAATAAACGAACGTCCGATTTCTGAAGACGAACGCTTCGTCACGTTTTAATTAATTTAAACTTCGGGAGTGCCGTGTAAAGTATCGCGCGTCTCCATTTTTATCGCGGACGGTTTGTCTCGTCTTAATTAGTTCGGGAGTGCTGTGAAAAGTATCGCGTATCGCTTAATTAGTTCGGGAGTGCCGTGAAAAGTGTCGCGCGTCGCTTAATTAATTCGGGAGTGCCGTGAAAAGTGTCGCGCGTCCGTTTTCAACATATCGCGGACGATTCGCGCGCGATCTTCATTAACGTTAACGCATTTTCGCGAGTGAGTACAGTACGACGAACAGTGTGAAGAACAACCTGAGAGGAAGGGGATGCCTAGGAGGCATCGGGCAACGGCGGAGCAACTCTGGGGTGAATATAATTTATTATTCATATATTATTGTTTATTAATCGCGTATATTCCCGTATTTTATTTGGCTCATTTATTTTGGATGACTTAAACAAGAATTAGAAGAAGAGACTCTTATATGTATACGATCTCCTGTAAAAACGTGTACTTGACAAAAATAATTAAAAAAAAAATTATTATATAATTATTCCATTAAATTTCTGCTTATTATTGTACGTATCGAATATTAAGTTCGATGCGTACAATAATAATGAATTATTTTTGGCGCTATTATTTATAATTTGAATCTTATATTTATATGTTATAGGTCAACGTAGAGTCCACGTAGTTTACTCCGCTGCTGCGCATCGACCGGTGAGTGAAACTTTTATTTTATGGTAAAAAAATAACGCCAAATAAAAGTACGTTTTAATTTCTTGTTTTTTCCAACTTGTATATTGCAAAATTATAGTATAAAAGTTTGGATGCTTTTCTATGTATTTGGCGTATATTTTTTACCTTCTTTAAAAATATACAATTTTGTATCAATGGTATCTTTCTGAAATTACTTGACATTTTATTGGATCGCATGCGGCTTTTAAATAACATGAAATTTTCATCCGAGCGCAATCGAAATCTGTGATTTTTCTAACTTTTCTTGTAGTTTCAAAGATAAAGATAATTTTTCTAAAAAGTTACAGTCTCGCAGTTGCGATACCGTATTTCATTACTATCGTCGTCTTGTCGGTTTTTATTCGAAAATTTGATCGTACCAAAATGAAAACGCTCGTATCTTTGTGGGCGATCTATACGATAATTCACGAGATCGTCTATAGATCTCTCCCGGCCGTTCCGTGAGATGCTATGATCTATTTGGAGTATCTTCACCGCAGGTGGTCGACTTGTTTCGCAAGAATAACGCGAGGGTTGCGTGATTGCACGCGTGAACGGAGTTAGTTTTATCAAGTTTTGAGGATCGGGGTTCATCCGAAATGTAGATAAGCCGAAACGTAACTGGCGAACGCAAGCTACTAGAGAACTATTCCGAGCTTTCTTGAAAATCACAGAATTCCGTGCGCTACACGTACATACACGTGTCTACACGCATATACGCACATACTATCTAAGCATTAATTGACCCGCATTGCATGTGGACATATTTCACATACCAGTCATGTTTCGTATATTGTCATCTCTAAACGATTCGGCGAATTTTAATCGTATTTATTAACAGGATCTTTTTGTTCCCATTATCGCGATTGTAACAGCAGATACGGCAAATCAAAATTGAAACGGGATTATATAATTCGATATTTCCCGAGCATAATTTAATTTCAAAGTAAGACTGCATAATTCATGTTACATGTAAGTCAAGTGGCGGCCTGGCTTAAGATGAGGCGCTAAGCAAATCGCGGTTTTGCGTGTTAACGAACTCGAAATGAGAAAACTTTACAAGTTTGCCGGTCAGGCAAATAGGCGACGGCGATGTACGCGTGGCATATATTTCCGTGGGGAAATCTAGGCGATAATTATTTGATAATTCCACTTTAATTACCGTTTGGTGGCTGCATCGATGGCAGAGAATGATCGCCCGTAGGCGGAAGAAATCGAGATAAAATTTATTAAATTTCAGATTAAATATTTGAATGAAAAGACGCAGATTGCGTATTTAGGCAAAGAATTTAATGAATTATAAATTATTATATAATAACAAAATAATACTATTTGACGAAGAAAAGATATTGAATCTTTACTTTGGAGAGCGCGGTTCAGAAATTATCTGATCTGATTACTTTTGATCATATAATAGAAAGGCCACTCGAGAGCAAAGATTTCATTTCTTTCGCGCGTAAATCATTTATATGATCATACGATCTCGAGAGAGATCCCGCGGGAAATGTTATTTTATATTTGTAATATTGAAAATGAAGGATTTTCTATCGCAACATTGAATGTATAGATTGCAGGCTTTGATACAGAAATTTTCCATTTTCCCGACATTCACTATTTATTATATTTCTGTTTCCGTTGATCAAATTTAATATTCTAACAAGAGAGTTTCCGCAAAGAACGGATCTCTCTCTAATTAACAGTCGGGACTGTTTCGATGCTAGGGGATACATAGACGTATACATAGACGACATTTATTGATTATTGCTTGGAAAATGCTCGGTGCCCGATGGTTTCTCTGATAGAGAAGCATGTGACGGACAACGTTGCTGCACGAGATATGTAACGTGCCAGTTGCAACGGGTACGATTCACGGCATTAATCCGTCAGATGTAAGTGCATTAAACGTGTACGAGTCTATAGAAACTATACACACTACGTATTAATCTTATATTCGATCCCGCATGCATCTGATTCTCCATCTTCAATCTATACACATTTGTTCTTATTTTTTCCTTTTTTTAAAGTAAAGCCACACGATACATCGAATTAGTTTTTTATTGCAAAAAAAACATAAGAATGTATATCTGTAAGAAAAATATTTCTTACATGATTTTTAATGCGCGCAACTGTTTCTTGCATTTGTCACCGTGACAGATGGCGAATGTCAATCGAAATTGCATTGATTCAACCTGTTGAGGTAAATTTGATTGAGATCGAATGCGGCGTTTCTACTATATCTTTGTACTATTGTGCGATTACGCGTTATTCAAATTTGACCGAAATTGTCGACGGTTTAACGTGATTGCGTGCGCGAGCAGACACCGAGTCGAATGTCAGCGTAGGTTGTGCCAATAACTGAACTCTGATAACCAAATTTGACGGTAAAATCAATGGCCCGTATCTGCGAAAGCATTAATTCGGCGCGTATGGATAGACGTAGTTGAAAGATATGAGATATAAGGGATTTGAAGGGAGATGAAGGAGTATTAATGTTGACACTGCGAATCCTTAGCACAAAACCTGTCCCACGGGGGAGGATTCGTGATGCTGAAAGTTTGTCTCCGCCAGTTCTGGCGGCGGATTCATTAGTCATTTCGTGCCATCTTCGACACAAACATTCAAGTTTCGGATGAAAGCGAGATTATGAAAAGCCCTCCGCAAAGCGTACGCCTTGTTTTCTCGAGAATATCGATTTGACACGATATCCTTATTTTTCCAATCGCGTCCATTCGCGATAGGTCTTATTCAAGGATTTTTTTTAACGAAACAATTATATATTCGTCGAAAAATCTTTATATATTGTATGTATGTATTTGATAAAAACATAGAGTTATTTATTTTCGCGAATCGAAATTTCTACGGTACTTTTTAGCGTATTATTTTACATATATTATCTTGATAAATAAATAAATAAATCCTTTCTAATTATGTTCAAACACATTAATCATATAATTGTTGATCGCTCGTCGAATCTTTTTATTTATATTCCAGATTGGACAACGTATAACTCGTTATTTTTCTGAAGAACTTCTCAAATTGTTAAAGTGGTGTTGTCTTCTGTTTTTCTTTAGCTCCCAAGTGGAACGTTATTATAAGTCTTTCCGACATTACGCCAATTTTCCTTGAGAAAAAATAAATCTTAATTTTGTGTTATTAATCAAGCAGGATCCCGGAATCCTCTGGATTCGTCGGATATGCTTATTTTCCTCTTTGTATAATATTATCGTCAAGAATGATAAGGACATTATTGGTGCTCATAATTCGCAATTTTCTGGAAGACATCGTATCGTTGAGTAAATCGCGCTACGTAATATTTCTTGTCCTCTCCCGGATCCTCCCGCATGAAACACGACTGATACTCGCGCAGTAAACACGTCCGTTCTCATTTTTTTTTTCGCGATCGCGATGTATGCAACCTGTGCGATATCGTTGGAAGATCCGAAACGGCATTCGTGAATTGTAATCGGAAGTAGAGAGTACAATTGACGCGAAAACGGGAATTTTTTGGTACTTGGTACATTTCGGCGAAACGATTCTCTCGATACAGAGATCGCTAGTCCATTTGGCGCGACGCCACATTCGATATCGGGAATTTTATAAGGATCTCGGACAATAGAATATGATAAAGATGGGCAGCGACATTATATATGACCTTCTTTCTCCCCTCTACACTTTTTTTCATGCTTATCATCTTGCATAGCTTTTCTCGGAAATGATTTCTATTGTATCGAAATAAGGGCACCTTTGCCAATATACCTTTCTTTCTCTCTTTCTCTCTCTCTCCCTCTCTCCCTCTCTCTCTCTCTTTGTCTCTCTCTCTCAGAAAGCCCATTATTCTTAAAAATTGAAACTTGAAATTCGAGGACTTGAAATAAAAATAATGAGTAAGCATCTAATTAATAAAAACATATTTTATATACACGAGAATTGAACGTTTAAAGATCGGGTCAAAAATGGATTAAGTGAAATAAAAGATAATATATGATATATATATAAGTACAATCAGAAGCATTAATTCTGATGAGCCGACATTCATAAAAAGATTTTAGAACAGTCGATTCTTTTCATTCTTTCATAAAATAAGAAAAAAGAAAGTAGAATTATATTATTTTTCATGTGGTTTCTTAAATATTGCAGAAAAAGAGAGAGAGAGGGAGAGAGATATTTGATCGTTAAGTATGTACGGGACGATATTAAGCTCCTGATTGTATATGTAAAAAAGGATCGCATAAAAGGGATGTGCTATAACTCTATGTCGCTGGATTTAGGCCGATCTGAAATTTTGATGTTTTATACGAAGAGATGGGAAAGCGATGCATGGTAAATTTATGCACTTATTGATCCATAAAACCATCTAAATGAATTGAAATATATTAAAAAAAAAAAATTAGGAAATATAGAAAAAAAATATAGTGAATTTAATGTTTAGGTCACACTAATATAATATTATTAGGTGTGGCGATAACGATGATACAACCGCGATAATTTCTCGACCGATAATTTCTCGAAAATAAATTGAAAATGTAGAATAATTTTTTTTATATAACGCTTTGTTTTTGAAAAAGTTGATTTTGAACTTTTGTATTTTCGGCTGCTATACATAATTATCGCGTTATTTTCATGAGGACCTATGGGATAAATAAGCACGAGAGTTACATAGATCTGATAGAAAACAAAACATGTTGCCAGTATTTATAAATCTAGAAATTAAGTAGAGATATCAGTCAGTAGAGAGATACCGAGTTGATTCTTAGACGAGTACACGCGTATTCGACAAAATTGATTTTCTCAAGACTGAAGCCTCGTATAAGAAAATTTCTACACTTTTGATTTATTTTTGCACGAGGAACACACATACATACGATGTTTTAAAATCATTAAATGTTTTTTTAAGCAGATTTTCTGCCCAATTTGGAGATGATTTTTCCTTAGCGAAAATGTCAAGGCATCATCAATAATTTCTGAGTAATAAGCGATTGGAAAGGAAGGACTTCTCGCAAACTAAACTTTGTAGAGTTGAAAGGTTTAACAGAATTATATTCTTCAGTTAATTAGAAGTGGAGCTACTTTACTTTGCTTAGTTTGAAAGATATACGATGAAAAAAATTGGAAACTTGCAAAAAATAATGATCTTCTTTGACATTTGCGCTAAGAAAAAAATCTATTTCAGGTTGCCAGAGAATATGCTAAAAATAGCTTTTAGGATACTTTATATATATTATTCATTTATATATCTGCTTAATTATAATTAATCCTTTTATATATCTATACTCGTGTCAAACGTGGCTCTACCACACATTTGCATATTTCGCGCTTTAAAGCATGTAAGACGAACGTATAATAATTGAATAAAAAATCGTTTGCCTTACCGCGTTTTCGACCTTAGCAGCGGCGTGTATATGTAGTGTATATGCGCGCAAGGATATTACAATGTAATCACTCGACCCGTGACACGACGATTTATCGCATCGGCGAATCTCCGACTCACCCCGCACACCCTCGTAAGATTTCTCTCTCTCTCTCTCTCTCTCTCTCTCTCTCTCTCTCTCTCTCTTTCTCTCACGAATCCTGGATAAGAGCACTCGATGCGCCGACACGGAACTAAGTCAAGTTGCACGAATGGGATACGGCGCGGCACGGTAGGAGGACCACCGGTTTCCTTCGACACCACTTGCGCTCTGCTTCGTACTTGGGCACCGCTGCCGAGTTTCAGGCTCCGACGAGCACGATGCGCAACCTCAGAAAATTTATACCACCCGCCAGATTCCACCCTCTCAGGTCGCGACGGGGTGGCCCGAAACTCGTCCGTGCGAAACTCATTCGCGCACATTCTTCGCGTTCGGGAGCGAGTGAATTTCTACACCAGAAATGTCACTTTTACTCGGAAAATTATTCGGCAAAAGCGTTAGCCAATGAAAAGATAATCTATCGAACAATTTTTACGAGTCTAAACAAATATAGACAATCAGGTATATAGGTGATCTTTCAAGGATCGCACGAGCTAGTATGGACGATGATAGTCCGACCCTGATTCCAGTGAAACTTGTTACTTCATAGTCAGACGCGCTTGCTGAGGGATGCAAATCGGATTCGTGATACAAATATGTCGTAATTTTCTATACTCGAGTACTTATCCCGGTGGGCGGGAATGGGGGGAGGAAGGGAAGTAAATATACGATAATAAATCATATAATGTGCTCTACAAAAGTACATATATCTATATTTACATAACGTCTATTTTAAATAACGTCTATTATAACGTAATAAGGGAAGTAAATATACGATAATAAATTATATAATGTGCTCTATAAAAGTACATATATCTCTATATTTACCTAACGTCTATTTTAAATAACGTCTATTATATGAAATTGTTTCATAAAATGAGAGAGAGAGTGATATATATGTATATATATAAATTATATTTTAATGCCGATGTCGCGCAATATCGTTAATTTTTTCGCATAATTTATTCATGGAGCAATCTTTGTTAGCGACGGATTTTCATATAGTGTCCTATACATACGATGTAAACAGTTACATGAACAGGGGAAGACAATTATACGTTAAATGTTATGTCGTGCTTGGGTCAATTAATTGGTCAGACCAAGCTAGTTAGTTTCATTACGTTATCTCCATCTTCGTAAGTTTCACACAATAGATGCCTCTTTCAATATCGGGGCCACTAGGTCTGCTCGCGTAGCTTAAAGAGCTCGTTATCGTAACATGAAAAAATGGTCAAAATAAAAATTCTCAATGTCGAGGCTAGATACCGATAAAATTTTTCGCATACACGATGTACAAATTACATATAATGACGCCGTAATAGCAAAATAAGTAATGAAATATCTTACAGCGACTCAACAAACTGACTAAATACTTTGAAAATTTTTCAAATTATTTAGATATATGTATTTTTTCGAAATTATATTTATATCTTCCATATAATACACAGAAAAGAGAAAGAGAAAAAAACTAAAATAAAAATTGATTTCATATATGTACTTGCTCTTTCGCTTCCTGTGCTTTTTATTATATTTAAAAAAATGTATAAGATTTTCAAGATATATTATATATTTGTGATCAATGTCATAAGTAGGAAATTGATTTGTTTAAAGGTTAATACATTAATATTACATTTCGATTATTACATATATTGTAAAGATAGTTACATCCTTATCTCTTTTTATGAATATATGAAGTTACAATTGCAATTGCAATTTTATATTATACGATACAATTCTGGAATTCGCGCGTGTTTGACTTTGATATAGCCTTTCTCTTTAATTTAAATACAAAAGAGATGAAATACAGTTTTATAATTTCAGAAAAAATGGCAGAGAGTCGCAGGAAAAATATATAGAAAAAAAAAAAATTATCGCATCGATGTAGAATAATGCGCATTTGTATTTCTGTCACGTGGATTACGTGAATCCGGCGTTTCCACCAGAGTTATAATCGGCGGCGTCGTTAATAGGTCGCCGTAAAGTGGCAAAGAATTGTCGGCGACCGTAAGTGCCACCACGTGCCCTGATGAATCCGGGCAGGGCCTCTAAAATGCGTCTACCAACGCTCGCGAGTTATTTTGTTATCGCGGCACGAACGAAATGACGGAGCTTAGTGCAAGGTTAGCCGGCGATGAGCGAAGGCGGCTATCCTGTCCGCGAGTTTTCCACGGTCGTAGGCGAGGCAGTTTAAGGACACGGTTACGTATTTTGACGTAAGTAAGTATATCGAAACGATCGATCGCTCCCTGGTCGACCGTGAGCGACCGCACGACGAGGCTGTTTTCCGCTCTCATGATATATATATATCCTATATATATATTTTTGTATATAAATGTCTCATCCGCGGAAATTTTTCGCGGGAAAAATTGTGCGAGCCCGATGGCGCGTGAAATTTATATACGATGTGTGTGACGAGGAAGATAACGTTAATGTTCTCGCGTTTAATAACTTTAGAAATTTTAGAAACCGTGTACGTGTAGAATATCTCGAAAGAGAGCTTTCGGCTTCGGGGGGGGGCTATACACATTCGTCAACAAATTTCGAGTTTACTTTTCCTTGATAATTGATAAACTTCAAATATCACAAAACTTTGAGATAATGAAATTTACATGATTTAGATGAACAATAATTACCGTCGTTTAATCGCGTTTCGAAACTCTTCCACTCTCGCTCGTAAGACGAAACTTTTGCCGGCTATTATTCTGATGGATGGATTTGACGCGACTCGCTGAAAACGGGCGTAAATTGCAACTTCACCAAACATCCATCACCGTGACAACCTAGTGATGTTTTTCTCACGC
The DNA here is from genome assembly GCA_963971435.1 of Lasius platythorax. Taxonomy (NCBI): domain Eukaryota; kingdom Metazoa; phylum Arthropoda; class Insecta; order Hymenoptera; family Formicidae; genus Lasius; species Lasius platythorax. The sequence goes on from OZ020547.1 coordinate 13,934,138, forward strand.
GCGAAACTCTGATTTAAATCGCATTCACAATGACAAGAAATTAAATTACTGCCCGTGTAAATCAGCAATGCGGTATCTCTGAGATATAAAATGCTTTATTGATTACTTCGATGTACATTCCTAATTAAGAACACAGGACTCTATTGAAAATCAAACATTTTATTTACAATTAATTGCGAAACGGTAAATCAAAGGAGACTAATTATTTTTCTTTTGAACTCCATTTTAATATTTCTTATAATTTTCCATTCTTCAATTAATTGAAGTCGAAAAATTCGAGATTTCCTCTCGTTGTACATACATATACTCTTAATCAACTTGCTTTATCAGGACGCGTCTAAAGCACTTAATTAAAATCTTTATGACTGCATTTTTATCGACAATCCTCGTGTACGATATGCGTACGTAATCGCGCGAATATTTTTTAAATAACGCGATAACGTTTTATGTACTAGTCATAATTTCTCAGTGTTGCTTGCATTTGAGCTCTTACATCTTACAGGAAGTAGAGAAATATACGACGCACAATAAATGGTAATCGCTTAATTTGAATAATAAATTATAGATTTATTATTATTGGATGTTTATGTTAATCGATAATAATCATTAAACAGTTATGCATACACAAGAACAATAACTTGTCTGCTAACAACTTTAATCGGTTTTAGAAAAAGCTCTCTCTCTCGCAATTCTATTAAAATATATCTTGTTTGAAACAGCGTATATTCTCAATTATAATTGTAGACTTTCGGAGTCCATTATCGTTCTTGTGAAATTTGTGTAAAATTAGCAAAATTAACCATAGAATCGTTCCGAAGCCCGACGTCGGTTATGGACATGAACGCGTAGCGAAATAAATTGATAAGATTAATTGCGATCCGCACGTAAGCGCAGCTCTCGCAACGATTTCGAAGAATATAAAGATCGCAGAGTCAGATGTAAGTCACACACGTTCTAATAATCGAAAAATTTCAATAGATAAATTAAAAATTATTGAAATATATTCTTTTTAACTCGTGAGCGGGTGTGCGTCAGTTGGTTGATTAAAATTACACTGCATTACAATACTGCGTTTACACCGACGTTATAAATTGGGTTACGCCGATACGGGATAAATGCGACTCGGAATATCCTTGGAGAGCAATTTTGGAAACGGGGCAAGTTTTTTGCCGCTTTTGTCCCTTTTATCGATCTTACCGGTATTTCCTCGGTCGATCGACGGGAAGGACGTCCGCGACGGGAAGGGCGAGGGATAAGTAGGATAAATTGAGAAGATTAATCACAATCTCCACGTAGCTCGGGTTACACCATTGTCCGACGAACTCGCGTCCACCCTACTGAACTTCGAAACTGGGTTGCATAACGGTTTGTGTGTGTGTATGGCGATGCTACGTACGCTGTTACGCCAGCAAGTTAGCCTGGAATCGCAGCCGCGGCAGCATCGAAATGCAAGCATGTCTGCCGTTGAACGAGGAAAATGCGCATTAATCCGATCAGCTTGCACATTACGAGGCACCGGCGCGTGCATAGCAGCTAATGTATCGTATAGGAAAAGACGTGATGTCAGAATGTACGACGTATATCAGAGAGGCACGAACGGTCGGTCGATTCTCTTTCATTCATTTCTCATTCGCCCGTCGAGGGGTCTCCGGAACTCTCGTGCGAATTGCGATCGTTACAGGTAATTTTAAAAACTGATCGAGTCACATTCGTGTCATAGATCGATCGATCGATCGATCGAACGATCGAACGATCGAACGAACACCATCGTGACGTTCTATACGTTTCTTTTTTTTTTTTTTTTTAAGTCACGCAGCTGCATCGCAAACGCGGAAAAAGGAACGCGATGGGAATCGATGAGTAGAACAAGTAAGTCTGCGACTATCTTCCGCCGCGTTATTTTCAAGAGGACGTTTGCGAGACGACTGACGATTAATTTTCTTCGTCAACGGAACGTTGTACAAAATTCGCTATCCGGGAAATTGCTGCTCTAAGGGTTAGCGCGCGTCTCGTCGTCGCCGCCGACCATTCATATTCGCGTCCGTCGGGAGAAACTCGCGGTGTAAATTATAATGGATTAACGGTGTGTAGATCAACGACGGTGTGCAGTTACCGGGTCTTAATGAACGACACGATTAAAACTTTGCTGAGCACGATACAATTCCGCCATCTCGCCCCCCTACCCTTTCCTCAAATGGTACCGCCATCCCTTAACTGCTCCGATGAGAGTGGTGTTGATGCGTAATTAAGCGCTACACCGGCGCTTGTTACGAGGATGTCACAGCTTGCATATCATCGTTAGCTCGCGGTCGCCAACATATTTCGGGTGTGCTCTTTTTCCTGTATACTTTGAAACAGCGATTCCCAAATTATAACTCGGTCGCAAAGCATTTTCAACGCGAGAATAAAAAAGTATTAATTAAATACATATCTAAAAATTGGAATAATTATATTGATTTTTCTTATTACGTGTCTCGTGTGAATATATTTATTTATTGCAGGTTGTAATGTCTTTTCATAATAATATCTTTTTCCCAGCTTGGGGGATTAGCTGAAAAGTTGTGCGATCGAAATAAAAACGGAAAATATCATTGATTAAAAAACAAGAGATTGATTCCTTTGAACTTGTTTCGTGCTTGACGATAAAAAACTATAAGTATTTTTTTCTCGTAAACTACGCTGCTCTCTCTCCTTCTTTAATAAGAAAATGGCATTTACTAAAATAAATTTATTTATATATTTATTAAAATGTTAATCGAGACACATAATTCTCGAGTACAATTTTAGATCCAAAAAACATATTACTGAATTACGAAGAAGCCGCGATGTTAATATTTGTATTCGTAATATAATAAATGCGCTAAAAGCTGTATAAACAAGGATACAATTTCCCCACGATATAAGAGACATTATTATTACAGTCGCGAACACTTGTATCATCAATTGATTCGGTCAGACGTCATCGATTAAAGCAGGTTGGGTAGGTGAGTAAAGAAACTCGTCAAGCGAGACGAACTGCGCGGCGGATATTTGTAAATAATCGCCTCGAACGAGCCCATTACCGGCTATTCGATTAAAATTGATCGCTCCTCAACGTTCCTCGCGCTGGCCTCTCAAGACTTAAACGTTTCGATTCGATCGAGCGCGGCAGATCGCTCGATTTCCGCCCGTTGCCCGGGACCACTTGATGCGAATCAAAAAGCGCTTAAACTTACTTTAGCGTTGCCTTGAATAGCGATGGTCCACTCATGAATCGATCGATTCGCGTCTATTGCCTAAATTGACGCCAATCAGTACGCGACGTTTTTTTTTTTTTTTTTTTTTCATGAAACTTTCGTTCGATTACGACAAACGGCTTTGACGTTTGTTATAAATTGCAGGCGCGTGATTTGTGCGAATTATTATTCCGAATAACAGCCGTTTCCCGATTGGAAGAGCGTATGTGATGACAATATCGTCCTAGGTCAGAGTTATCGGGAAGGGAAGACCGCGGGGCAAAACCGCGACTACGCGCGGTTGACAGATGCCACGTGTTGTTCGGCCCGCAATGAAAAATAAAGATACCGCAGCGGCTCGATATATTGATAATTAAAGCAAGCGGGATCAATTCGACGTCATTAGGTTTTATTACATAATTAATGTTTTATTACCCAATTAATATTTAAATAATTTTATTACACGGAAAAATAATTAGCGAAAAAATAATTTCTCCTTGTATCAATGACATTGGCCAAAAATATCACACATGTCTCTAACTTCATTATGCATCAATCACTCCATTTCTGCGCGATGACATTTAATTACGATTATATATGAATGGTCGAAGTACTTCTGTTTGTCTTCGTAAAGTCATACACGTAAATGCTACACGTAATCGTGACAATTACGCGCGATAAAACGGACTTTCTTGAAATTATAATTATACGATGTTTACATTATATCGCACGCGCACATCATCGCGATTCACACGAGAGTAAATTTCCGGTTGTTCGCTGACAATTATATTCTCACGGAAAGTATAACAAAAATTTCCCGTAATAATAGCATTGGCTTCTTGTCGAGTCAACTATCCTTAAGCTTACTTATCACCAGCTCTTTATTATCATGTTTGCGCTTCGTTCTGGTTTTGTTGAGAGCAAATATTTCACGACCTCGCTGAGAATCGCGTTTGCATTATTCCTATACGGGTCGGTTTTGTAATTCAGCACTCTACGAATTGCCGTTTTTTTTCTATACTGCCAATTATGCAGTTATTACGCAATGTTATAGAGTATCAAAATAAAAAAAAAACACTAACATTAATTGGCGCGCGATATTTTTCTTACATTTTAAACGGGATTTGCGAGTTATACCCACTGATCATAGTAATATGTTTTCGTGATTTCGATATAATCGCTAATCACGAAAAAAAATCTGTTTCCTGTTCCTTCATGCGGAATATTCTGCGGTAAAATTATGTGTATCTTACGATGATAACGTACATGATCTTCCGAGAAAATTATGTAAGGCCAGAGAATATTGATTATTCGAGATTCTAATTAGATTCGTACAACTATTAATTATGAAGAGATACTTTACATTAACTACTCCTATTCATACATATTGACGTTGCATTAAGAACTTACGAAATTGATAATTCATCAACTGTTTGAAAGTGTCGGAAAATTCTATATCTATCGTAGCATATACATATAATTCTTATATATCTAATCCTTTGTATGAGAGCATATATATATATATGTAAATTCGATTTATATACAATCAAAAATCATATGACGCAAGAATATCTTTTAACGATTAACATTGTTTGACAACATAAATAAAATGAAATAAGTAAAGACGATCTTTTCGAACGTCAGATCGTGTACATCTCTGCGCGTTACCGCACGAAATCAGATCAATACCGTTGATTAATCTTGAATCAAGCCCGCGATTACGGGAAGATTCGTGTATTCGCGTATAAACGAACAAGCACTTTTGGCGCGGTAGCGTATCAAACAAAAAAAAGCGGTCCAATGTTAGTTACCCGGATGTTTTTTACGGCCTGATTTTTTTTGGCATCCTGATGTTCCGCAGCTTTTCGTCGCAAAAATTTCTATTCAACGTCCATCCGTTCCATCCGTCTGATTGAAAATACCGCGATGCCATGGCGGAAAAAAATTATACGAAAAGTAATCGATCGGACGTTCCGAGATACATTGCGTTCGCGGCTACGTGCTCCAAAATAGTTCATCGGCGATGCATAGGCCATGGAAATATTGTAGTAGCAAGATTGGAACTGTCGGCGATGCAATCATACATAAACACGTACCTTTAAAATTATTATTATTATCGTATTTGTTATAATTGAATCATCGCGCTGTCAGCGGAGATATTAATCAATTTCAATCGTTAACATCATTAATTTTAATTAAATCTTTGCGGGAATATTATCTTATGTATCTAGACTATAATCTAAAATTTTTTTCCTATCGAAAAGAAATTTAGTTTCTACTAGATTTATCGGTTATCAGCCATTAAAGAGAGATTTGTATAGAAACGACGATTAAGTTTTGCATAATCTATGTCAATTTCGGAGAAACCCGCGGTTTTCTGGATACATTTTAATGATGCATGAAGAGGATAAACGAGTCGCTATTAAGTGGAATTAATTGCAATTGCGTCATTTTAATATTTGTCGAAATCGTGCGCGGATAGAAGATTCGATCGGCCGTGAATAATCGTGAAACATCGAAACCGCAAGGCGTGAAAACGAGACTGATTTGCGCACATCGTGACTGCACACGCCTTCGCCGAGCTAACGACTTTTTTATGCGAGAATTGCATAATGCGAATAAATCTTATGCGAATATTCAATCTTACGTCGATTGTGGAACAGGATGACGAAATCGCGGAGAGGTGTGTCCGCGGAAACTGGCCTGTAATTCGCTTCGTATGATAGGCGAGGTTCTCCCGTTTTTATCTAGGTATCACGGGTGTGCAATCGATCTGAATCTATTGCATAAATTTCAACTTGTTATACCGCAGCAGTTGATAAAAAAATTACGAAGATGATGAGGTAGAGATGAATGATAAATTACTGTTTAATTATTATTTGCGTTTGATTCGCTTGCAGTGGCTTTTTCCACTCTTAAGGTAGAAATTAACTACGAGAAGTGAGATCACAGAACGCTCATTATAATCAGTAATCATTTACTAATTAAATACAGAGAGTAGTACAAGAAATTCTCTTGTTAATTGAGAATCTTGTTATCTCTGGTTGATCAAATATAATGCTGAGAGAACGAAAGGGAGAGAGATTCGCAGACTCGAGAAAAAATATTTTTCTTTCATATATATGCCTATAATCGATGAATCCGTGATTCTTGAAACTGCATCTAGAAATCGGAGTTCGTATATTATGTGTGTATGGCTGTGTGCGATTTTTATCGAAAGTCATCTGTGACGCAAGTGCAACAAGACTTGTTTATTCGACATGCGGTATGCGGTGCATTAATAAAAACAATTCGCCATTAGTTATCGGAAAGAATTGGAATTCAAATGAGAAATGACGAAACAAGAGAACGTGGTGGCGGAGGCAGTAGATTGATATCTCTCTCTCATTAACAACAAAATTGCGCTGCGATTTCGCTCTCTCGTCGTTATTAATTTTAATTAACGGTTCGCGTCATCGTGTACGCGAACGGAGCGGAAGATATCATTCGTGCGCTTCATTCGTTTTCGGTTTTTCGGTTTTCGTACGTCTGTTTACGAGATGTAAATTTGGAATATCTCGATAGATTTTCGGGAGTAAGAAGGAGGAAGGGGGGGAATTTTATTCGCGCATAATTCCATATAATGCGTCGAATCGACGATGATTCCGATCTCTGATGCGTTACTGCGTTTATGAATGTTCGCGCATCGTTTGTTATAATCCGTGAGGATAAAAATCTCCTTATCTAGCTTTGCGCCCTGAACAGGCTCTGCTCGAGTAGAAAAATGTTCGAGAAAAACTAATAAATCAGAAACTGACCAGTTTGTATTATTTTGGATTTACTGGACAGTAACTGACCAAAATGACTGAATAAAAAATTCTGTTTAGATAAAATCTTATTTAGATGACTAGTTACTAATCAGTACACATGGAATCTTATTTTTTAATAAATGATAACCCTGTTAGAAAAGCATTTTCTGAACTAAAAACACAGTCAAAAATCAGGGTAAAACGGCAGTTTGGCTATAATCACTAAATGATAACTAATTTTTGCCTAATTGAAACTCGAAATATTCTGGTTATTATTTGTTGACCAATAACCAGCCAAGAATTAAACATTAAATAGAAATTAGTAAATATAAATAATAAGATTATTATATTTACTAATTTATATTTACTAAATTATATTATTATATTAAATTTACTTAAATTATATTATTATATTTACTAAAGATTATTATATTTACTAATTTATATTTAATGTTTAATTTTTGGCTGGTTATTAGTCAGAAAATAATAATCAGAATATGAATTATAAAATGGAATTATAAATACTTATTTTAGTATTTATTATCATTGAGAAGAACCCAAAGTGGGTCGAAACGTTTGATTAAGTCATAATTTTATTTAATAAATTTTATACCAGTAGAAGACTCATATCGTTTACGCATTAAGTACCGCGTCCAGGCTCTAATTGGCCTTCCTTTCCAATTATTTGAATAATCAGAATATTTGAAGTTTTAATTAGGCAGAAATTTATATTTATATTTATTTATATTTACTAATCCATTAAATATAGATTAGTAAATATAAATAATTTATGTTTAAACAAAATCCACAATATCCTGGCTATTATTTCCCGATGAAGAATTATCCAGGAATTAATAAGGGCAAATTAGTACATTATAGATTTACGCAAAACTAACAATATCCTGACTGTTATTCTTCAGATTCTTTAGATACAATTAAAAATGAATATATTTATAAATAATAAAGTTTCTCGAGCGATCAGTTAGACTTCAACAATTTAATGTCGTGCGATGATCACCCGGTGAAACTGCGATCTTTAGCATTCTCTAAAACTTCTCGTCGTGAATCTCTTCTCAAACTTCGTCGTGAAAAGGTTGATAAGCGTTCATAAGAGTTATCAATCAGCTGTTTACCAGGATGACAATCAGCCACTAGCCGGCTATCATCTCTCGTCTCCGACGTTCGTATTCTCGTATCGCGAATCACGTTTCCACGATACACGATTCTTGCCCTTGACGGGCTACTTGATGAATTATTGATGTTGCATTTGAATTCATTTGAATGCAATGGCACGAAATGGCCGAGGAATTCGCGGCTTTACCGAGAGAGCGACGGCCTGATTGGCACGGAAGTCGGGACCAAGCTTTAAAGTGTTCGTATAAGGGACGGTGGCAAGTAATGATTAATGACTGCGGAGGCATTTATGTAAATCTGATTTTTATAGAAAACAAGTAAAAAAAAGCGGGACTAAAATATCTCTCAAAATATATTTTATCGTAGATAAAATATAAATAATAATACGCGCATTTTTTTTTATGGCGAAATAGAAACTTGCAGTCCTCAAAATTGTTAATTATCTAGATAGTTACTAAACAATAATGAATAATTTATCAACGCGCTTGGAAGCTTCTTTTCTCGTATTCTATAACGTCATATCACATTTTCATTCGTTTATTTTATTATAAATCGTATATAAAGATATAAATATAGGTATATAGAGTCTGCAATATTAAAGAAGAAATAGGATACTGAAAGCAGCTATGATTCGCATCGATTCTCGGTGGCACTAGCGATGAAACAATCGATTCCAGTTTTTTTTTTTTCAGAGCAAGTAGATTCCGTGTACTATCGAGTAAACCAATCGAGTGTGACCGCATTGACATTTTCAAGGACTTCCTAAAGGAGGACGAACTAAAGGAGCGAGGATTAGATTAGGTCACGTGGAACGACTGCCACGCTAAAAATAAGAAAATGATCCTCGCGATTATTGATCTGTAGAGATGAAGAGCTCTAGCCTAGAGATGGCGATTGGCCAGCGAGAAATGCAAAAAATGCTCTTCAGATTGTCTCAAAGGTAATATCTGTCCTTTCTCGCTCACTATCTGATATATGGATATTTTATGCAATGAGGCAAATTTATCATACTTTATCAAACTTAGTAATGGGAAACAATCGCGTCAGCGTTTGACAAAATGTGGCGTAACGCCAAGAAGAAACTGCGATGTTTGGTAGATAGTAGATATATCGTGGAACACGTGTCAATTAGAGTGCTCGATGATTAATTACGTCAGATCGGAAAATTTTATTGAAATTTCCATCTCGTAGATACATGGATAGTATGGAATAAATTTGTTGTGTGGTTTACTCTCTCGAGACCACATTCGATCGAAATTTCGACGAGGCTCCTCGTTGCTGCAGCCGATTTTGCATATTCTGTACTCGAAAATAGGCGGCCACGTCGTTAACTCGCACGTTCTACCTCGAAAAACTCTAGTTTATATAGAATTGTATAGTTTATATAATCGAGAATATAAATTCCGCGAATGCGACAGTTATTAATTAAACGCGAGCTATGTATCGTACATTTAAGGTTCTTCTACGCGCGCGGCGCGGAAGTTGCGATACGTTTCCTAGATTCGGTAAAAAATTCCCCCTATATAAAGGATCGCGCGTCTTTATTCCCGAACGACGGCATTGAATTTAATGTGCGAAAATGTGAATGTATCCGCACTTTGTTGCACTACTATTCTTGATTTTTTTGCACAATCTAAAGTTTTTTGTTATTCGCGACTTACGCCGTGACTTGTAATACTACAACGAATCGAAATAGTCGCGACTGAGTGGTTTCGAGCTCTTGAATTGTAATTCTATAAGGAAATTGTCGAATTAAAAAGGAAATTAATAGATAGTAATTTATTCTATAATAATTTAATTAATGTCATTCAATTGGTCACGAAAAATAACCTACTATTTAATTTGTAAAATTAATAAGCGTTAAAAAAAATTGTTTCGTAAAAAATTATAAATTCGTAATTCTTGAAGTCGCGCATTTTTTGTTTTGTTTATTTGTTTTAATTTTCTCATGAGAGGATCTTAGATATTACCCTGATGCCGTTAGTGAAATAACTGCCATTCTTTCGAATTTTGTTTCTAGCATCTGTGATAAAAGAAATCTGCTGTATAATTTGTCTGCGACGAATTATATTTGTCGTTTATTATACTAATTAATATTTTTGCAATTTATTAACGAAATGCTACGAATATCCATCTCTATCCGATGGAATCTTTTAATATATGCCTGGGCAAAGTTAATTGCCGTTCTATATTCGCTGCCACAAAGACTCGCGTATTGCTGCTATCTAAATCCGCTAATAAATTACGATTTACTTGTCTGGTTGTTAATTGCTTCCCTCGCAGTGGTCTAGGTCTAAAGTACTCTTGTTGAACGAATTGATAATCAGAAACTACCATACTTTACCGTCATAAATCATGCACGTAGGATCTCGATCAAATCTTTGATTCACAAGTGCTGGTAGCAATTAACGTTATCTTCGTCGAGCATTATTTGTTGTGTGCTTTCAAAAGTATTTTTATCTTTAATTGTATGTAGAAACGTTTTGAGATACATTTTTTTGAGAGACACGAAACAAGCTCTTAACAAGATAACAGTACACATCGTTATATACTTTATGCGTGATAAGAATAAGACGCGTCAATTCGCAGTTTACGTAAATAAATAAATAAAATGAGTTAATAGATAAGAAAATAAATTATATAGAAGTCTTTATATGATTTATAGTTAACCTCGATCTGATTTTGTTTTTACCGGTGATATGTTAATATTTTTATGGAACCTGAAACTGTGGCCTTACTGACAATCGCAAATTTTATTCGCTTGTAAAACATTAATCCAATATAGAATCATTTATCGTTAAATTACAGTAGTTTATTTACTAAAATCAAGAAAGTATGAAGAGAAAGTTGGACTTTTTTTTATTAATGAGTAATATAATCGATAAACGATGATTTATTGATAAGATATGTCGATAGATCAAAGACTTGTTACGAAAGGAAAGAAACACCGTTTAATGAAACGATAATAGATGAAAAAGACATTAAAGTAGACACCGCTCGTAAAGACGCTTTTTATGCTCTGCTTAAATCTTCGTACACGAACCATTAGAATCTTTGACCACGAAAGCAAACAGAAGAATACATTAGAGTGAAAAATCGTTGTTTATCTAGCAAGACGAAAAGAATATCGTAGCTTAAATTAAAAAGAATATTTTATTATAATCGCGCGAAAAATATTTTAATAATAGATTTTTTTTTAAATATCTGCAACTAATTTTTCTAGTATTTTATTAAAATGTAGAATGTCTCGTTTATTTTTTATTGGAATGGTAAAAATAATTTTCTGAAGATATCAGATAAGCGACGGCGAAAACAAGGGTAACGTTATACATCTTGTTACGTTGCGTCTAGCTTATCGATGCCTAATCGATACGTTCGGAATCCGAAACTCTGTATCATTAAATAACCGCGAGATTACTCGAGCGCGCCGCGTTCCTCGTATTCGAACCGTTAAGGACCACCGTCACCGCGATTAGTGGTGCACTTGAACTCGACCTGATAAAAAGCTGCCGCCTTGAGCTACCTTGTAGCTCTTATGTCCTTGCGGCCAGAGCCGATTCATAAGTTCGCGGAAGTCCGCGAGCGAATTCCTTTCTCGATGGAGGAAAATGAGCGAGCCGGTGTTCTTTGTGGAGCATGATGAATACTTGACTTGTATTACACATGACGGATTAATCTATTCGAGAAGCAAAAGGACAATTAACTTTGTGTTTTCAGCTTTCACGATAAGTGCTGCGATTTGCGTTATCGTGCACAAATGTTGCATCTCGTCGTAATATTAAAAAAATATTAAAAAAGCAAACTAAATTATAAATATAAAATCCTTAGTTTTATAATATATCTAGATCCGTTATATCTAATGATTCTTCGACAAATGACTCTAATCTGTGTCACCTGAATAAGATTTTCTTTAGATTTTCTTCTTACTCTGTTCGAAAGACATTCCGATTCGCATCACTATTTTATTCGGTCGAATTACACGAATTCGGTACGCTCTCGATATGCATTGTAATACTATTGTTACTTAATACTTTTATATATACAGTAGTTTCGCGTGTCGTCTTTATATTCTCTCGTAACCGCGCTCTGACAGCTGATTAGATACAGACATTTTAGGCAATTATTGCAATTGTTTCGTAAGTCGCAAGGACATTGCCGCACGAGAAATTCATAGCGCAACATTCTTGAGCCGGACATTCGAATAGGGAGCAGAAATCGTTGATAGTGTCAATTAAATCGTTTTGACATTATTTATGATGGCGCCGAATTTAATTGTCGTTGATATGTCAGTATCGAAATACAAGTCATTTCGTTCTGTTATCGTTGCTTACGTAATGTTGCTTTTATCGCTTTAATTGAGAGATTTTATTTATAGTATTGTAAGATTTTATTTGGAAGGTGTCGCCTCTCTCTCTCTCTCTCTCTCTCTCTCTCTCTCTCTCTCTCTCTCTCTCTCTCTCTCTCTCTTTCTAATCAATAAATTTGGACATTGAATTTAAATAGCTGTGATATCTTCAGCTTATATTTTATTTGGAAAGTATCGCCGCTCTCTCTTTCTCTCTCTCTCTCCCTAATCGATTTTGGACATTAATTGAATTTAAATGACTGTGATATCTTCAGCTTACATTATATTAAAAAAGTTTGTGAAATGAAGAGTGAAGTACCTATTTTGGAGAAAATTTTAAAATGCTAATTACAATTCAGTAATTAATGCAAGAATACAAAGGAGAAAAACTTGTTATGCCGTGCATGTCTTTCAATTAAAAAAAAGAAATGTTTCATAAATATATATCGCACACTATAGAATGTGTGGCGTGTTTGCGGTAATTTTAATCTCGCTCTCGTTTCGAAATAGATAATCAGTTACTCTGAATTTCAGTAATTATGGCTCATGACAAATGTTTTTCGCAATCAACGTTACGATCCGCATATCTCGCGTCAAGGGATATTTTATAACAATATATCACAAAATATATATTTCTTGTAAAAATTACAAATATATTCCTCATTAATTTTTTTACTATTTAAGGCATTGGTGTCAAGGCACATGATACAAGCCCTTACGTAATGATGAATCAAGTCGCGCAAAGTCGAGAGCATTAAGTGTCGACATACGCGCGCGATGACATTTCGAGAGAGAAGTAAAAGAATCTGGATTCCTGCGACGGGGAACCGTTTGACATTACGTTACGCGAACATTCTCCGCCGTTCTTCGAATTTTTCCATCGCGCGCAAATGAAGAATCTCGCTCATTTTCCTCCAACTCGCGAAACCGACGCTCGGGCATTCCTTCTCGAGAAAATACGGCTCTTCCACCGTCATTCGCGTCAATCAACCGGTTTCTCGAATCGTCCGGCCTTACCTTTCGACGTCTTTCTCAGCATCTCCTCCGATAGTTTGCCGTTCTATATCGGTCTCTTGGGTTTTCCCTATGCCACCGATCAAGGTCGTCACCTTCGTGTTCGGAACACAGGTAAAATGATGTGCGACGCATCATCGAAAGCAGTCGTCGCTGAATCATTGTTATTTAGTATTATCTACCTTCCGTAAATACGTGCAACGCCATTTATTGATTTCTAATTGGAATAATTTGAATCCCTCATCTCGTCATCGTGGTCGTTTCGTTCACGAGAAATATTATCCCGAATCTCGTAACTTGATTTATACAAATATTTTCTGCATTCTTTTTATTTAAAAAATAAGATTTTTTTTTGCTTTTGACAAAAACCTGATTCTTAAAGATTATAAAATAAAGCAGAAAAAACGAAGTATGCAAACAAGTCTCGGGTATTAATGAAAGTTTATCGCTGACGTTATGACACGAAGGCTGGGGACCACGTGTTTCGATTGCGGAAGACTTAACTCGTTCATATTGATCATGGAATTACCTTTCTCATTATTCAAAGATAACTCTTCTGCAGATAGATTCTCGGTTGCGATGACTACCACAATTCGACTGATTTGACATTATACATATACTATCGCGGTATATCTGCATGGCGTAAATTTTCCCAGCTTAGACATCATTAACGTTCATAAATTACTGCATTATAAACTTTTGAGAACACCCTATATACGTGGTCACTAGTAATCGTAACAAGTGAAAATTTGACACAGGCATGCATCACAAATGGCAAGTTCCTTCATGATTCATGTAAATACTTTGATGCCTTTTTTCCTGTCTTCTCGCGAAGATTAGTAATTCTTCGATTTTAATTTACACCTGACTCACACTGATTTCCACACGCATTAAAAGTTTAAAATGAGATAAAACTTTCGTAATAGACAAAAGAAAGAAATGTGGTGCGAAGTACACGTATAAATTGTGTTGACCTAATTAAATTATTGAAGCCTTAATTTATTCGATTGAACAAGTGTTATTAATCATCATTGAGATGGAATTATTCGATATACAGCCAATTTTTTATATGATTATTTAGACATTTAATTGAATTGTTTTTCGATCTCATCTATATTATGCTATTCGATTAATATCCAAGCTCTATTTCATATCAGTGTCTCGCCAGTCTATATATAATCTTTCGATATTTACCCAACAAGATATTGAAATCTGTCAGAACACTTGAGTGAAGATTCATTAAGTCAAGATATACTCTCACTTTTCCCAATCAAAATTTTGTCAGTAATATTGTATCCTACATCTTCATTAAATTATTAATATTGAGACCGTTATTAATGACTCACGGGCGATGATCTACAGCTTAGAAAATTTCAAAGATTTTAGAGATTTTATCGAATTTATCCGAAAATATGTTATACACAGGCGTATTTTGATTCTCTTAGCGACTATTAGAATTTGATGTCGCTTGGATTTTTGTAGAGATGTATTCGAGTGCGCGAGTGGTCGCACCCTCGAGATTGACGCGCACTCGCACCCTTCTCCGGCTATTTCTCTACGTCATGGATGCACTTACTCGCGTCACGTTGACGCGGAAAGTCGCGGAGGAAAACCGGAGTGACGTTCGCGGAGTAGAGGCAATCGGAGAAAAGGCTGTGCTCCCGTGCGTAAAATTGATTCCCCCGTGTGTAAAATCCCCGTTTACGTGCGTTCTCCAGTGACGTCACGTTGGAGAACGCGATTCATTCCTGCGTCAGAGCGCCAGCAACAGGTCCGTCCGCGTTTGTACGATCCGCCGACTTCGCCATATCAAAGTGGGGAAGAGTGCGAGTTTTCTGTCTAGGTGGAAGAATATAAAGCCCCACCAATCGGTTGCACGACCGGCAGTCCACGCGTCTTACGAAACGACGATGTAGTGCGTGTCCGAAAAATCGGCGGCGCGTTACGGAAAATCGGAAAAGTTCGTGGTTCCCTCGTAAATACACGAGCAACGCGATCGCGATCTGTGAGCGAGAATTATCGCGCGTTTGGATTATATTTTTTTCTTTACTCTTTCTTTATACTTTTATATATACATACGCATATATATATATATAGTCTTTTTTGTGAAAAATTTGGTTTATTTTGTGGATTATTCATTCCCTTTGTGTGAATATAACATCTTCTTGTAAGTCTCTACATTGTATCTCGCACGAGAAAAATCAACAGGTAAGGATTACTATTCTTCTCTGATTTTTAAATGATTTTATCTCCATTTATACCGTCAGTTTCTATTTTTATGCATATAAGATGAAAAATGGTTTTATGAAATTTTTCTTGCTGCGTACGCTTATATCAAGTGACAAATGACTTTTACTGTTTTTAATCGTTTCAAATTATAACTCTTGTATCGATAATTGTCGGTTGAACTGTTAAAAGTGCTAAATACGAATCATAAAGGTGCACGATAAAAAGCTGATAATTGATGTAATTGCTAACATGTCTTCTCCCTGCTTTATGGATATATTATTTTTATCACGTCGTTATATTTAATGTTTTTATGTAACAGTAATCAAATAATTATGTGTTTCTTTTTTTTAATTACTTAATTGAAGTCGATCGTTTAAATTGGTTATATAGCTTATGAAATTTCTTATATTACAATTTCTTATATTACAATAAAGAAATATGTCATGAAATATTTACGGTTGATAGATCATCCGAAACGAGACAAGTCGATTTAACGAACAAAGCAAGTTAATGGAATATTAATGGGATACATTAAGATAAATAAACTAATCGTAAAATATTGTAAATCTATAAATACGATACAATAGTAATTAGGATTTAAATGAATATATATTTAATTCAGATCAAATTAATAGAATAAGAGAACGGATCGTTAACATGTTAACAATGGGTTGCATTGTGTTTACGATTTCAGTAACATATCTTTCTTTTTGTTTGATTATCTTCGATCTATGGTGCTGAAATGTATTTGTATTAAAATTAATTCCTGTAAATTCATATCGCATTTTTATGAATATTTGATAGCATTATTAACGGCGATGACTATATTATGCACCTTTTTTTCGTTACGTATCGCATCAAGAATGATATAATCGCTCAATATAATTACTTGTCTACTGCATTAATGCGGTGTTTTGCTCGAGCTGTTCACACAATACCGTTTCGATTTTTCAGAAAATCTCGTAAATTTCAGCAATCTGATTATGCATTACGATTTCTTACGACAAGTATGCATCGCAGTATTATTTGTGCCTATAAATTTACATGAAAACAGTTTCCGTACATTCTCGTCAGAAGAAAGCATTCCAAAATTACGGATGAGAAATATTTCAAGTCACACACTCATCATTTCCAGAACACTCTAATTTATAATTTAGAGAGGAGAAAAAAAATAATGTCGATTAATCCTGTGATTTTTCTGTGGTTGCAAGTCTAAACAATATAGAGTTTAAAATTTTTACTCTGGACGAAAATCGGATAAAAAAGTTAAATCGTATAAAAAATAATAAAATTTTATGGGTAAGAAATGCTGTGGAATATACCGTTACATTTTCTGTTATTTTCTGTTATAATTTGTACTTGTTTTATTATTGCGTTACGTCAAAACTACGTGACATTATGTTCATTTCTTTATCATATATTTGTTAAACTGTTTGTCACTTAGCAGCCAGATAATTCTCCTTTTCTAAATACATAATTCTTGTTATCGTTGTTTCAACATTCCATTTAGTCATTTTACGCTTAGTTGAATGCTTAGTTAAACGCTTATTGTTAGTTAAATGACCAAATGTAGCTTCCATTAAAGTTGCCACACAATCACGGTTTTTTGTTAATTTCTTTGTTTTCTCCACTCATTATCATCTGAAAAAAATGCAGACTTGCTCTTATCACCCGAATAACACCAGCCAGTGTTTTGCCTCGATATATATTGCACCTCGTCTTAATTCCTGCGTGACATTAACGTTTCTCGTATTCCGGCGAATACTTTCGTAAAAATCGCTGTACACATTCGACGATCTTTAATAATATTGGCGATTTAGTTGCGATAAATTTTTTAAGGGAGTTACGCGAAAGAGAGAAACCGTGAGCACATTCTTGTCATCTTTCAGACGACGGTCATGGCCGGATCCACGAAAGTTGAGGAGGGCAACGGTCCCCCGAAGATCGAGACCTTCGACGACATCCTACCATATGTTGGCGAAGCGAGCAAATACCAGTTGTTCCTGTTTATTCTACTCTTACCCTTCACGCTCGTTTACGCCTTTTTATACTTCGCGCAGTTCTTCATCACTCTCGTGCCCGCCGAATACTGGTGCACTATTCCGGAGCTGGAGCACTGGAATTTCACCGACCATGAAAAGTGAGTTTCAACGAGACGAGACTTGAGATTCTTTTTTCGGCAATGCTTAAAAAATTAAAGTAATGCAATTAAAGTAAACGCGAAAAAATAAACAGTAGTTGGATAATTGTTATAAATACAAATTAGAGAACAAGCAGAAATTTAAGTAATTCCTACAAACGAAGGCTCGAAGCAATTAGAAATTTGTAAGACAATGCAGAAAATATCTAGGCACGACCAAAGAATAAAAGATTTTCAAGATTCGAAAGACTTCCCCGCAATTCGAGATATAAGAATCTTAGAATAACATAGAAAATGGCAGAAGGTGAGAGAGAAATTCTCTCTTCATCTTTAATTCATAATGACAGTTCAAGTTCAGTCGCTTCGAACTGATCCAGACTTTCGGCCATGGTTGGTTTTATAGGTAGATTCCTTGCGTGCTGGATTCTTTGCATACATAACAGTGTGTCTTAAATTTCTCGCATTGCTTTTTATTTGTACATAAATGAAGACACCGATTAAGTTTTAAGTTACTGATGATTAAAAGCGTTTTTAAATTACTGGTGATTAAAAGTTTGGGAATTTTTACAAATTAGCTTTCTTAAAAAAACATTAGGTACATTTCCTTGAGATTTTTATTTAATTAAATTTTTCGAAATTCTAACACGTAATTCTATAGATCGATGAAATTATTATCCATGAAATATATATACATCCCGCTAGATGTATATTCTATTTAGTTTCAATCATCAAATTTTATTACTCTCTTTACACACACAAATTCCTAACAATTCAATTAATACAATTACAAAACTCTTATTTTGCTTGAAACGGAATTTTTTTCAACGCTATCGGGTTTTCCCAAAATTGAGTAACTTTGTCATGTACCGCTTCAAATAGAAGGTATGAATAATGAAAAAACGCGTGTTTTTATTTCCGCCTCTTACAATGATTGCGTGAATTAAGAAATTAAATACATAATATAATAAAGATAGGTTTCTTTTTCCGCGTTCAACGCAAATTAGTCGTCTGAATAATTCCGTTCTTGTTTCACAAGAAAAAGTGTTTTCCCGTCAGAAATAATTACACTTATAATTACGTTACATTTCTTGTAGGATTCCGCTAATATGAACGAATAAAAGTACATAATTAGGTTTCTTCTTTATTTTTATGCGTGACAAAATGAATTGCGAAATTACGAATATATGCGAGACGAAATTGTGGTTTGTTTGATAGGCGCAATTTCAGAATTTGAGTCGTATTACATTTTACTGATAAACAAATTTTTCGTTAAAAAGTCAATCTACAGTGTTTCCTAGAAAAAAATACTGTTAGAAAAAATTTGCGACTGTGACGGAAAATGAAAAAGATAGGCATGCCAGAAACAATTAGCCAGTAAAGGCTATCGTGGAGGAAAACCCGTCGCTGCGATAGCTCGTGATTCAGATTAGTCGATCAGTGGTTTCTCCGCGTCTGATGTTATACAGAAAACCAGTTTTGACTGTTGACCTCGAAGGGATTCCACGGAAACTCGAGAAAGAGAGAACGAGTGAGAGAAAGGGAGAGGGTGTTCTCTCTCCTGGTTGAAAAGCTGCCTGGGATGGATCTTTACGTTTCCTTACCTTCCTATCGAAGCCACGGGACACATCGAAAACGCGAATCGTTGAAATCAGCCACGATTTTATAACAATAATGATAATCTTTATCGTGCAAAATAAATGTACGATGACTTGAGACGATGATCTCAAATGGGAATCGAAAGTATTTGCCGTTGCGCGAATATACTATTGTATTACAAATATACAGGAAATAGCAGAGATACGCGCGTTTGCGGAATAAAATTAACGTTTTTGGAATTTTTATGCGAGAAAATGCGCGTATATAGACGTTTTACGTTTTTTTTTTCCTTTTTTTTTACGTAGGAATGGCATATCTTCGGAAAACGGGATTGAAAAACTTTGCGTCTGTTATCTCGCTAATGTAATTTTCATGTCACGTCAGTCGTAAATGACGCTTATTAGAAACGCCTTGGGTAACTTTTGTTGTCACTGTGTAAAGTCGCGGATAAATAAGGAAATTAACGAGACGCACATTACACAGGACAGAGGATATCGTAATTATAATCTCCGTTTGTAATGAAATCGTTCAACGATTGTTTGTAGAATAGCGATAGCGATACCACCGGCTACCGACGAGGAACTACAGCTGGAAGGCGCCACGTTGTTCTCGAGATGTTACATGTATAATGTAAATTACACCGAGCTGCTCGCGCAGGGTGTCAGGCAGGCCGATCCTTCGTGGCCAGCGGTCCGTTGCAAGCAAGGATGGACCTTCAATCACACGATGATACCGTATGCCTCGATCGCTGCCGAGGTAATTAAGACGCGACGTTATCACTTTACATGCGTAAATCCTTTTTTACGGTGCGTCGCCGAAATTAATCGATTAATAAATTGTCGCGGTCAGCAAAATAACAATATCAACCGAGTATATGCGTATTTCATTCTTTGTTTTTTTTTTTATTTACATTTTCTTCTATCGGAAAGTGTTTAGCTTTATTGCGCTCTTTTTTTTTTTTTTTTTTTTACAAAGCGACATGTATTGAAACTTGTATTGGAAACCTGTATTCGCCGTTTGTACAGACCGATTTTTTTTCATATTACATAATGTTGAATATGAAAACCGATCGTTATCGATACCAATATGACGACGGTCGAGCAATGTGTTTTCAGTAATTGAAAAACGACGTCTTACGAAAAAGAATTTGAATTATATATCGATATTTTGATAATATTTGACATCCAATAGCGCAATATAGTTATATATATGATTATAGAAAAATGTTATTTTGATATCAAACTGCCGTGATATAAATTGGCCTATTGAGAAACGCAATGAACATTATCGATAACAATTATCTCCGCGTCTATTAATAATTATAATAAAAAAATACGTACTACTATATTTTGCCAGCTCGAATGGGTTTGCGACAAGACTTTTCTTGGTTCCGCGGCCCAGTCGGCCTTCTTCGTCGGCAGCATTATCGGCGGTCTAATATTCGGCTACATAGCCGATCATTATGGCAGAATCCCAGCGTTAGTGTCCTGTAACGCGGTAGGCTTCTTCGCCTCTATTGCGACCGCCTTCTGCAATAGCTTCTGGTCCTTCTGCATCGCGAGAATGATCGTCGGTTCGTCGTTCGACAACTGCTTCAACGTCCTCTTCATTATCGGTATGGATCATCATGATGAATGCAAATTGCTATTGAACGAAATATATATTACACGAGAGATTTATGAAAAATCTTTAAATGAATTTTCTGTCTGAACAATGCGGCCTATTAAAGGATGTGTAAATAGGTATTCGAGAAACTTGTGTACTTTTATTACAATATTAATCAGCAGTTTGAATTAAAATTATTTTGAAATTATTTGTTTCAAATTGTCAAAGTAAATTTTTCGCACGATGGAAATCTCATTCGTGAATAATCTCGATCGCACTCGATTACCCGATTCATATAATTCGCAGTGATCGAGTACGTTGGTCCAAAGTATAGAACTCTGGTGGCGAACATGTCCTTCGGAATTTACTTCGCTTTCGCCGCTGGTATCCTGCCGTGGATCGCGTATTGGATCGCAGATTGGAGAATTTTAAGTGTCGTCACCGCATTCCCGATGATCTTCGCTTTCGTCAGTCCATGGCTGGTTCCAGAAAGTGCACGGTAATTGTTATTACATTATGTATCGTTATGCATCGTATTATACCGAATTTGTGATTTGAATTATCTTTTATGAAGCTCGTTTGCGGTAGAAATGTTGATAATATAATTGACCTGTACTCTGTTGATCAGGTGGTACATTACGAGCGGCAAGATCGACAAGGCGATCGAAATGCTGAAGAAGGTCGCGAAGGTCAACGGCAAGGAGGTGAAGCAGGAGGTGTTCGAGGAGTTTGAAAGAAGCTGCAGGAATTTAATCGAGAAGGATCAGTCGCACAACCAGTACACCGTACTGCACCTCTTCAAAATGCCTCGGCTAGCTCGTATCACCATCATACTCGTTACTTATTGGTGAGCGAGTCGCCGACATGATTAATCTTCACTTTACTTGATTCCCCGTTTGAAAGACTTATCGATCTGTCTTTCAGGTTGTTGATCATTTTGGTATTCGACGGACACGTTTGGAACATGAAGCTGCTGGATCCCGACGTGTTCATGTCGTTCTCCATAGCCGCGTTGACCGAGCTTCCGGCAGCGATCTTGCTGGCGCTGTTCCTTGACAGATGGGGCAGACGATGGATGGGTTTCGCCTCTATGTTTTTGTGCGGCATTTTCTCTTTCATCGCCATCGCCACTCCTCCTGGTAAATTATATAGCCGTCGCAGTAATTATTCTCATCTTACAGAGATTTCTTTATTTTATCGCGGAAAATCTATTTATATTAAATGTATTAAATGAAATCATTTTTTTCTCTCTATCGCGCTTTACGATCTTTGAGATCTACATTGTATCGCATTTTATTTAAATTGCAAACCAACGCAAATGGCACTACTGTACGCCGGATTTACATATCCTTACGACGTTACAGGCCCGCTAACCGTCGCCATGGCGATCGCGGCGCGCCTTGGTGTCAATATCGCCGCGAATATCGGTTTCCAATACGCGGCTGAAATGTTGCCGACCGTAGTGCGGGCGCAAGGTGTGTCTCTGATTCACATTATTGGCTACTTCGCTCACATCATTGGACCTTACGTGATTTATTTGGTGGGTATTACGAGAGAAATGCGGCGGGAAAAATTTTTCTTTTTCCGCAAGATTAATGAAATCCGATTCGTCGGAAAAAAAACGAAGATAGATGCTTAATGAGGTCGATCATCATCATTTTCAGGCCGACGTCCATGTGGCTTTGCCTTTGATAGTTCTTGGCCTACTGTCATTCGCGGATGCGTTCTTGACCTTAGCGTTACCGGAAACCTTAAATCAGGAGTTACCCGAAACTCTGCAAGAGGGTAACGACTTTGGCATAGATCAGAGCTTTTGGTGGATTCCCTGCATATCTTCGTAAGTTTTCTATAAATTTATTGAGTCAAATTCACAAGAGGACAAATATCGAAATTGCTCTCTTATTCTATAAATTTTGCAGCTAAGACATTTAATTTCGTAAACTTATTGATTATCTTGGAAATTTGCAGAACTCCGCAGTTGAAGAAATCGCTAAGAAAGAAGAAAAAGAAGCAAGAGGGTGTGACAAACGCGGGCTTCCACCACGACAGTATTCAGACGATCGACTCCACAAGATTATAGCGGCCGAGTCGTCGTAAATATCGAATTTGCCAAATCGTTGTAAATATCGCGGGTAAGTCGCCCGCATGTGATTATCTTAGACGTTAAGCTAGAAGACACGCCAAGTGCGTTATGTGTGTGTGTGTGTGTGTGTGTATGTGTGTGTGTGAGAGATGCGCGATGACCGAACAAAACGTATGTAAAGTGGCGATGTAAAAAACGCACGTTCAGAGATGCAAACAGGAATGCAAATGCGCGTCAAGTTCATGGCATTTTGAAGCCAAACGCGGCCGTCTCGAAAAGAGCGCCGGATTATCTTTCAAATCGTTTCTTCGCGTTACGTTGTTACGACGTGGATTTTCAACTCGCGGCTCTTTTCCTGCAGGAAGGATGCAGCGTGTTATGCGTACAAAGTTATTTAATTCAACATAGTTTTAGCGAAAGATTAATCGTAGTAACGAACCGTTTAGTTCTTTTCCCCCGCATTATTTGCAAGATATCAATGAGAATCGAAAAGATATTCATGAATTCGATTTTCTTGTGTTGCGTAAAGTAAGATCTTGCCCCAGTTAGCGCATTTTATTCACTCGTGAATAAAGGTCACTTGCGGTATTCAAATACGCGAACTCAACGAAATTAGATCGGTTTCAATATCTATTATGTTCGGCTTTTCTCTCATTGTTCCTTTTCCTCGAAAGACGACATCTTCGAAATCTCGAAATACGTAAAAGACAACTTATTTCTCGTGTCGAATAAGATAAGATCGCCTTATTATATTCTTGGAATACAATGCGACAGTCTAGACAAATCGTATGAATGGATGAAAGGAATCGCTGTTGCTTTCTTGATGCGTCATCAAGAATTGTTGCCGACGGCTGTCACAAATTAATTAATGTGTTACGTAAGTAAATAATTTTCAGTAATTTAATATAGAGATAGGACTAGCGTTAATCTCTTTTCACACCCCGCGATGAAAGCATTCTCACCTTTCACTGCCAAATGTGAAAATTATCGAAAATTACGTGGGACCACACATTTCGTATCGGCCAGTCTCATTTCGTTCAATGTCATCTACATAAGAAGGCAATCGAATAGTGATGTAAAATAAAAAAGACAATTTATTTTATCCTCGTGTTCTGTCGTTTCTGCTCGTCAGAACGTAAACTCCCCATTCTGGTGCGTTCACGATTTACTCAAAGTAAATTCTCTTAATCTTAAAGTAAACGTTCATCGAATCGAGAGATTACTTTTATCTTGTCAATAAATTTTATTGATCTACACAAAAGAGAGCATACTAGTTATATTATCACGTGCCGCGCGCGAAAGAAGACCGGCATTAACAATTTCTTACTACTATATTTTCTCGATCGTCTCAGCGAAGATCATATTATAATATAACAGAATTAAAACAACTATAACTGGCGCGGACGATAATGTCGATGCCGGTCCGATCTCTTGCAACAGGGTAGCGCCCAGAAGCTTTGATCCTTGCCAAAGTCCTCACCCTGACGTAGGGTTTGCGGGAGATCGCGTCCAAGTGTCTCCGGTAGGAATAATATCAGAATAGCGGCTAATAGGGATACGATGCTGATGATTATCATCGGTAAACCGTCCCAAATCTTGGCCTAAAGCGATTAATTAAGATGATTTTTTGGTTAAGCGATACATTTGTACATAGATTGAGTAAACTTTTTTTGCCAGCTTTTAGCGAGCACAGTGTGTTCCAATAATTCTCTCAATTATCTTATTATACGCGATAATACACTATAAATCAAAAGATGGAAAAATATATTCTGGTTTCACGATAATACAATCTTCTTCACTGCTGAAGAATATAAAGGAAGTCACTTACACTGTCCACTACGTATGGCGCGATGGAGTGAGCGATTATACCGAAGATATGGATCAATGAGACTCCTTGCGTCCTGATGGGCGTCGGTAATAATTCCGCGGCGTATTGTAGACCCACATTGGCCGACATATTCAGGCAAAATCGCGAGAGCACCGACATTGTTAATTTCGCTGCAACTGATACAAGAAAAAAGCGTATAAGAGTATGAGACGGTGAAGCGCGTTCGATTTTATGAGATACACGAGACACGTGAAAGCCCGTGTACGTGTATATTATATGTATATATGCGACTCACTCGACTGCAACAGCAACTCGGCGAAGCTGAAGAGGCAAGTCATGGCCAGAGTGATAAATCCGCAGAATCGGCGACCCCAACGATCCAGTAGCAACGTCAGCAACAGCCCGGCCGGCAGCTCGGTCGCACAAGCGAGGGAGAAGGACACGAACACCGAGCTTGGGATCAGCTTGAGGGAGTACACGTGGCCGTCAAAGGCTATCATCGT
The DNA here is from genome assembly GCA_963971435.1 of Lasius platythorax. Lineage (NCBI taxonomy): Eukaryota > Metazoa > Arthropoda > Insecta > Hymenoptera > Formicidae > Lasius > Lasius platythorax. The sequence goes on from OZ020547.1 coordinate 13,959,618, forward strand.
CAAAGACCTAGAACGTTCGACAAAAATATACGGAACTCTGCCACCGTATACTCTATATACATCTAATGCCTTAAAGCAGAAAACATTAGCGGAAGAAGATTACAAGTTGCAACAAGCAAATAATACGCGAATGAACAGAAAAATGGGATATTTTGAAAAATTAATATTCCACGACATCTTTTGCACGAAGAGAGGGAGGATGAAACGTTCCGTAAGCAACGGGAAATAAAAATTCATTATTTTTTACTCACCAGAAGAAAATTAGCAAGATAGCGTTCTTCGCTAAACGCGGTGACTTCATCAGATCGAATAGAGTCGCGCTTTCCTTTTGATTGTCGGACGTTGTCAAGTTCCTCTGTAAAGACGGTAAGAGACGGACGGATAGGATGAGGAGCGATTTGTGTCTCGCACAAACGAGCGAGCTTTGCGTCTCATGTGGTCCTACTTACGACGAAGATTTCATAGATGCGCGTGTCGGGGCTCTTCTTGTTAACCTTCGCTATCCGCCGCAACTTCTGCACCACTTTGTCTATTCTGCCTTTGGCGACGAACCATCTTAACCGTGAAACAGTGCTCTATTCAGCGGAAAGTTTGGACATACGGCAGAACACGTAGATAACAATGAAGCAAACTACGACTACGTGTATAAATTTCTAGAAGCGATATCTATATGAATCGCCATGGTTTCGCTCTATTTATTTAAGGATTTGACGTTTAAATTTTTTAATTACATAATCAATTGCGAAGAATATGAAATTTTTTTGTGTACAACGTTTCAAAATTAAGAATATATAAAAAATTATCGCAGCATCTTTTAACATCGTTACGAAGAAGGAATGTAGTTTGGATCAAAGATTGATGATAAAATATCGTACCGAGCACTTTCGGGAAGAATCCAAGGTGTGATGAAGACGCTCATCATGGGCACCGCGCTGACATAGGCGAAGAATCTCCAGTTCGCGATGTAATATGCGATCCATGGCAGAACTGTGCTCCCGACAGCGAAATATAAACCGAAGGCGACGTTGACGACCAGGGTTCGTCTCTTCACGGCCATGTATTCGACCACTGATTCGGGATTCAGAGAGAAATTCGAAATTTTATTCCCGCGAATCATATAACCGACATTAAACATGTTTAAATATTTAAATATTATTGTTGTTTAAATATTTAATAATGATAGATCTTAATTAACATTTTTTTTGTGATACAGACAATATGAATTATGGAACGTAGTTTACGTAAACTGTTAATAATGAAATCTCGCGTAGTAAAATGATAAATGTTGCAGATCGTAACATTCGTGCATAAATATTCACAAGTCACGTACGGATTTGCTGTAATAATTTTTCAATCTGTTTAAACTCTCTTCCGGGTATACTTGTAGTCTACGTAATATCATTCATAAAAAAATTATCGGATAATACCATTCATTAAAAAAACTATCATGTGTACACGCCGTAGAGAGAGAGAAATCCGTAGTCGGGATTTATATAACATTAGAGAAAAACGATGATCGAGGATATTTCTCACGCTCACGCGCGTAATTCTAATGGACATAGTCGGAATAAATTCTTTCGTTCGTCGCCGCAAGCGCATGATTGTGATTAGCGCTCGTTGGGAGCTTACCGATAATCAACGGGATGTTGATGCAATTGTCGAAAGCCAGACCAGTAAGAAATCTGCAGACGGCGAAGGACCAGAAGGTGTTCGCGCTCGCGGTCGCGATCGAGGCCAAGAGGCCGACGCCGTTGCACAGCATCAGGGCGGGAATCCGCCCTTTGTGATCGGCGATCCATCCGAAGAGGAAACCGCCGACGATGGAGCCGCAGAAGAAGATCGACTGTGCCGTCGAGATGAGATACTCCTGGTCACATACCCAATCTAGCTAATCACAAAGAGTTCAGGAATCAGCGCGCATGTATTTGTGGCTATTTTTTTTTTGTTTTATCTCTCACGGATTATGATCGAAATGATCGAGAAGGCAGATTGTAATTGCAGTTAATCGCACGATCGCCGGCAGAGGCACTCAAGTGAGATAATCTTGATTATCTCTTTCTATTACATATATCTCATATACATGGATTCAAGGATACTTCACCTCAGCAGCTATGCTGGCGTACGGAATCTCCGTGAGATTGTATTCCCATTCGCTGCAGTCCACAGTTTTGTTCGTCTCCCATTTGATCGACCGAATATCCTTGTGATTTAGAATGGGGAAAAAGTCCAGATCCCGTCGATGGCATCGATCGTAATACGGATAATCCTGAGACTTTGGTATGCCGATCTCCACTCTGAAGATATTTACAATGTAAGAGGATGACACATAACGCAGTTAAACAACTATTAAATCATTATATAGTTATCTCAGTAAATTATAAACTTTGTCTCTCTTGTGACGTTTAATATAAGAAATTATGATAAAAATTTTCTCAGAATTGTATAATATAAATTTAATTATACACACATACGTATGTGTGTATAATTAAAATTATATTAAACAATTCTTTGAAAATTTTTACCGTGATTTTTTATATTAAACGTCACAAGAGAGACAAAGTTTATAATTTACTAAGTATATATATATATATATATAACGTGTGTGTGTGTAATTCTGTTTGAAAATTATCGGGCCGATAAAATCGTTTCGAATCTTAACGAGTCGCATTGATGTAAAATTTTACCTTTCTTTCTGCGTAAAGTTTGAAGAAACCAATTCCTCTATCTTGCACCAGTGTTCCTGCGGTACTAAAGTAAGGAAGAACTGCGAAAAGTATAGAGTAGCATATGCCACGCTATAGGGAAGCAAAGCCACTAAAAGCAGCCACTGATATTTGCCGAAGTCACCGACGTACGGCAAAATATCGTCGAAGGTCTCCAACTTCGGTCTTAGCGTGGTAGTCTCGTTTGGATCTGTACCGTCTATGGGGTTTTTCACGCCATTCAAGTTTTTCATCATTCTAAGGGGATGCCGATACTTGATACGTTAGTTTTACTTTAGGCAAACTAAATGAGAAGAGAGAAAAAGAAGGAAAAAAAATACAAATTCTATTTTATCAGCTTGGAGTATAGCTTTGTATTAGAATGGAAAAACCTTTTGGGATTACTTGGAGTGCAGATTAATTAATTGAAAATGATTGCAAAGAGTTTGATGCTTAATACTTAGAAAAATATCTAGAAATTGGAAAAAAATGAAGTGATGCAATAAGAAAAATCTATGCAGAATATAAAAAAAACTCTATTTCATCCAGAAACATATTTTGATATATTGTTAATTACAATGTAAAAATTAAAAATATTGTTATCGACGCTTGCTAAGAGAGAGAGAGAGAGAGAGAGAGAGAGAGAGAGAGAGAGAGAGAATTTTGAGTTTGTTAATAATCCACAGTTTGTTAATAATCCACACAATATAATAATACGTTATTAACAATTATATTTAATGCCCCTAAGCTGAAGAGAATCTAAATAAAGATCGAAATGTACTTACAATTAGATGAAACAGAGTTTTTTTTTATGACTGGCTTTGGTTTTCTTCCTTTCTTTCTGAATTATAATTAACAAAATTTAAAAAAGCTAACAAATTATTCATTTTTCTTTGATGCTGACTAAAATTACTTAATATTTATTCGCTGTATGACAAAGTTACTCTTGCCGTTGCAATTTAACTCTATGTATATCATAATGTTACAAGTAGTAAATTACGCAATTTTTTCGAGTTCCAATTTAAGCAAACTTCCGATAAAAATGAGAAAATTTTTAGGACGAATAAGACTTTGCGGTGCGAAGTCCGTGTAATTCGAGCGGTTTCTCTTGGATATATCAAGCAACAACTTGAGTAAGAGCGATCTAAACAGCCAGTGTTGTCCGAACGTGACAGGTTCAAATGGCTCGTGACACGAGTTTCGATTGAGACAATTATAAAGATCAAGCATGAGTTTAACGACTTGGCGCGCAATTAGCGCGATATTGGATAGTGTCGCGTTTATACACACATATAATATTCAATAGAGTCGCGTTTATATACACACATAATATTTGATAGATACTCACACAGATAATATTAGATATTATATACAAATAGATATTTATATAATAGATATTTATATAATAGATATTAATCAATAATAGTTATGCAAATAGCTATATATTAGATGTCATGTATAGAGAAATTCCTAAAGAGAGGAATTCAAGATTTAGAGGGAAAGAAATATGCTCGCAAATTATAAATAAATTATATTAGATCGAAATGATATTAGAAGAATTTAATTGTGGACTTTGCGTTTTCAAGAAAACATTTGAACATTTCCTTTCATGGACGAGTTTCAATACAATACTTTTTATTTTCGAGAGTCGAAAATATCGTACTCGTGATAGTTGATGATTGCGTATCCGCCCCGAGAATTACACACGAAAAGTTGACGTTTAGGAGAGTTCACGAGATATCGAAAGTAGTAGTTGCCCGGGTCAATGTCGGAGCTCGACAAATATCGGCGCGACAGACCATAAAGTGATCTGACGCGTTTGATAATTCAATGAAAATGTTTTTGTAAACAGAGTAATGTAATTTTATGCAAGAATGTTGCGCGAATGCTTTTAATTCCGCACGGCTCGGGTCAATCCTGTGAAACGTTTATACAAGATTTCGTATAAATATAAATTTATAATTTTATATATGTACGTACATAAATTCTCACGCGCCGTATAAACGCTCAATATATTCGAAAATAATTTGAAAATAATTTAGCACGATTATCGTATATGGTTTCTACTCACATTGCGAATATCTAGTTGACTATTGTCCATTAAGGTTAATTGGCATTGATCTTTCGTGAATGCTATTTTCGGAATAACTTTGTGATTGCTATCATGGAATCACCGCGTATATATGTGGGTTACAATTCAATATTTAATCTTCTTTTATTGAGATAAATGCTTTCTTCTATAAATCAAGTGTCACTTTTCGTATCTGACGTATGTAGCAAAAATGACAGTCCTATACATTTAATATAGAACTTTCACGAAGCTGGTCACTGATCGATGAATTATATCTCTTAACTTTGCCTAAGTTTTATTTTTAAACATTCGAATGCATAAACGTAAAGGAGATCTTTGAGACTATTTTTCACTTTGGATAGCTTTTATTATCGATTTATAGCAACATCAATCAAATTTTTTCCATTTTCCAAATAATTTCTTATTAAATTTTCTTTTTTTCTAAATAAATTTTAGAAAAACCTTGAAACTATCTTTCGATAGTAGATATTTTTAATTTGTCGGATTTATTTCTCTGCTACTTGAGCTTTTGCAGTCTTTCTTAGCATCTAAATCATGCATTCAAGAATTATATATATATAATCGCTTCTATTGTTTATACAAAAGCCATTAATACTCACATTTTTATTCTTATATTTCACTTTAATTATGCACTTTTCTTATATTTAATTTTTTATTTATATCACCGTATTGCATTACGTCACGTCAAAAGTTTTAAAATTTAAATTTCGCGTTAGACCAAAAAGATCACGTTGCAACGGAGGATAACTGGAGGATAACTGTTGAAAAACCTCACTAAGCGTGAACGAATCCCATACACCGTAAATTAATTATAAATACTGATAAGGCGGCAATCGTAAACGTTACGATATTACTCCACCAATTTAACGATTCAATATTGATGTCCGGTAGTATATTTGCGGCGAAATCGATCGACAATGATCGCGACTACGACGACAATGAGGTTCTGTTGGGAAACACAAGTCGCTGTATGAAGGAGAAATTCGATTGAGTACGGTTGATATACGAGCTCGGCTTGGAATGCGATATATTATCGTGACGTAGCTCATATATTAAGAACATGCAGTGAGAATATTTCGAGCACAAAAGAAAGGAATAGTGAAAGGTAAAAGAAGATCGACTACTAAGGGAAATGAGAGGAAAGACAAACCCGAATAATATTCACACGCTTCTCAAATTGCATTATTAGTTTACTGGAATGCAAAATTTTTTAGACAAGATGTTTAAAATTCGGAGCGGGGACAACGGTTCATTATTTTGTTATTTTTCCAAAATGTCAATGAATTTCAAATATTCTTCATACATAATCGCGAACTTTCCATCTATCGCGACTCAATGATTATCAATAGTATTTATCTAACAGTGATTATCAAGATCAATAATAAGATAAATGCGCGAAATTTCTCCGAAAGATCCAGAATTTAGAAACCGTACAAGTGAGTCAAATTTTAGAAATCTCGAAATTACCGGTTTTAAAGGGATAAATTTGTAATTAATAATTTAAGTCATAATTTTGTTACTATATTACGATTAAAGTATATTAAATGAATAAAATCGAAAAATCTAGCATTCGTTATAATTTCATTTGGTTATCCTTTAATTTGTGTGGTTATCTCGGTATTCGATTAGTCACATTCTATTATGTCTGCGATAATCATTAGCATAAATAAATATAATGTAACTGATATTATCAATATCACAGCACAAAGAAGTCATCATGTTATTTTAGTTGAATTTTATTCTCACTGAAGAAGATCAGAGTCTGTCGAATCTCGCGAGACGTTTAAAGAATAAAAATTTATTTTATTGTAAGAAAAGATACTTTTTCGTTGAGCCGCGATTTTAACATCAATTTCTGATATAGACGGTGCAGAATAATTTCGTTACAACTTACTTCTTCCGTCAACGATGCAGCAAAGATTCGCCCATAGAATTCGCTAAACTCGCTCGCTAGTAGAAATCTCTCGTTCTCGCGAAATTGTATGCAAATTTACTATCGTGCACCTGAGAAAAGATTGACATAACGTTCACGATCGACCTTCGCGATATACACGCGAGCGTATAAAGAAAATTCTCTGAATATAACATTTCAGGGATCTTTTCGATCGAAATTTTCAAATTGGCTATCAACGATAGATCTATATCGGGAGTTCGACCGTTCTCGTCAAAGACGATACTTAAAGTCTTGCGAGTTGAAACTGCCTCGAACATCATTCGCGTGAACCGAATTGTAATTCTCGCGATTTCTATATCACCTTACTCGTGTGAATTCACGACACGCGATTATTCGACACACTATTCGAACTAGCTCGCAGTTCCAACGTCGCCAAGTCAGAAATAGACCAACAATTGTGTCTTGACCGCTGCTCCAATTTACTATGTTAAAAAATTTTATGAGAAGTTTTTCTTTGCGAACTACAGCAAAATGTAAGTAATGATACAAAGCGTTTGATTATCTGAAATCTGTTATTATGTGTATATATATTTCAAAGTTTAGTAATTATTCATCGATCTCGATGTCACAAAATTTAGATAGGCGCAAAAGATCGTACACTTCCTCAATTTTTTATCTTTCTAACTATTTTCGCGAACATTGGACGGCAATGAATCACCGACGCCAAGATAATGCAATCTCATCGAACAGGTCCAGAAAATCTCCGCGTTATGATGAACCATTGATCGATCACGATTCAGTGATACTCAGTGTTCAATAATAAGATAATTTAAATGATTTGTATGCGGCAATAAATCATTCGTTCAATCTCAATAATAGCGATCATATAGTGCGCTCAATATTAGCGCAGATTTGCCGAGTCTGAGTCGATGATTATTAACTCGAGAAACATGCAACGGTAAATCATGCATCGTAATTTTCTCATCTGCGTATAATTGAAAGGCTGTCGATAGCTTACCGTTTATTGATATACCTTCATCAAAGAGCCTTCATCAATACGTCTTTATTAAAAAAACGATCATAATTATTTTAATTAATTCGATTGAACATTAGTTGACGTTTATTAACACAGATTAACGAGATACAAATTAATTTTTAATAATCTCTTAGCTTATTTACATTATGAAATATTATATGTACATAATGTCAAGTTTTCTCTGAATTTTAGCGAAAAATATTTTCTGGCGAACGCATTTCGACGATGACAAGCAGAGATGTTGACACCGCATTTCGTCATAACAAAGTTGTTGCTCGACAAAATTTGTCATTCGGGATGCGGAATCTTCATTCATATTCAGCACATTGCATCATTCGAGATAGTTCAAAAGTTTGATTTACATCACAATATCATATTGTATGCGAGCAATACTGACGAGATGCACGCGCGGCAGCGTGATCAATTTAAAATACATAGAAGAAATTTTACATTATCTCGAGTAGGTATTTGCCTTTCATCTTCTGTCCCTCATCTATTTTTCAATGCGGTTACATTCCTCGAAATCGGAGAATGATCTTGCATCTGAAAATATATATCTTTTTCCTTCGAAAGATATATTTTGTAAAAGGAACGTGTGTGATTCATGTATTTTAGCTGCAACTTAACTCAGTTTCTTCCTATTACTAAATGCAACTAGTGGAAGAAATATATATTGCAATAAAAAAATCGTAAAATTACGTTAATACTACATGGCTGCCCGTAAAATCCCTATCTATTTTCTCGAAATTTGAATTAAATTTCAGAGATGTCACACGTATAAGATTAAAAAGTATAGTGAGGAAAATTGAAAAGATTCTATGATATAAAATCACAGTAGGAATATACATATGTAGAACGGCCGATTAGAGCTTAATTTAGTCAAGTTCTAATTGACATTTCTACTCTCCTCTCTACTCCTGCTAATACTATGAATCGCATAATCCCCTCCCCCCTCCCCTCCCTTTCTCCTCATTAAGTAAAAGCATGCTAGAAGAAAGCAATACTTCATTTTTTGCCAATTTAAAACTATAGGTACTATTACAGATGTATGTGAGTGTGCGTATAATTTGATTTTGGTAGCTCCGATATATCACATCACGATGCCGAAGGAAGGAACGACGGTGAAAAGAAGAAATATTTCCAAAATCAGAGTCACGTCCCTTGGGACATTCATTTGCTCTCCGCTTCCGTGGCTGCGTTTACGCTCTTCCGCGATCTTACGCTCGATCTGCTCGATCTTTGTATCATACTGCTCCTCAGGGTTTCGCCGCGGGTGGACGCTCTCATCGAACTTCGTAGACTGCTGCGCTCGAACGACCGGAAGATGGCCACCGGCGGTACTTCCACGTCTGCAGGCTTTTTCCTAAAAAAAAAAAAAAAAAAGAAAATAAATAAATAAATACATTTGAATATGACGTCTCTTTCAGAGGACAAATGTATCACTCTCTACTACCACTGCTAAAATTATATTGTATTTAATTAAAAGGAGAGGAGAAACACGAGTCAAGTTTGAAACGGACATGTAAAAGAGAGATCGGAGAACAAATATTTTATCAAGTATAATATAAATGATATTGTTTACACATGTGTATTTAATCGAATAATATAAAAGAGTTCATTTTGACACTTACTTCGAGAGACACGGCATATCCCACATCTTTTGATCTTTTCCGAAATCCTCGCCGTCCTGCAAGGTCTGTGGCAGATCCTTATCCAGCGTCTCCGGTAACAGGAGCGTCAGGAGACCGCCCAGGATGCCTATGATACCCAGAACCAATAGTGGCAGAACGGACGAGACAATGTCCAAGTAAACAACAAAGGGCGCGAGGATGCTGGCGACGTATCCCATTATATGGATCAAGGCTACCCCTTGCGCCCTCACAACTGTTGGCAACACTTCAGCCGCGTACTGAAGACCGATGTTGTACGAGATGTTGACCCAGAATCTACCGACAATCGCCAGGGTGGCCGAGTAAACATCTGAAACGTTCAATTAAAACGAAAGAGATTGTATCAATTGTGTGTAATTGCGACATAATAGCCTGAAAAAGACGCGTGAACGCGAATGTAATTCTACAGTACTTTGTACTTTAGTACACACAGTTACAATAATATTTTATATCATTTCCATAACTCGACTAATTCTTAAATTAATTAAGAAACAGCAAGTTTCTAATTAAATATAATATAATACATAACTTAAATAATATATAACTATAATGTATATACGATATTGGAAAGAGAAGAGTTCATGTGTGTCGTTGCACTCACTGTTTGTAATCACACTCGCCCAAATGCTGAAAATTCCGGAAATTACCATGGTACCGCAGGCCAACCATCGCCTACCCCATCGATCGAGAACGAGGGTGAGGAACGTGTCGGCGGGTAGTTCGGTAAATGCCGCTATGGTAAACGTCATAAAGACGTCGAGCCCGAGATTATTCACGTTTCTAACGTGACCATCGAATACCAACGATATCGCCATCCTGCGTTGTAAGAGATATAGGTAAAATGCAGACTTATTTTATATCGAATATCTATTATTTTATACTATCACCGACGTACATTCCTTTACAAAGATGTAGGTTTAATCGACCAGACTGGCAATTTATTGATTCAAATGGATTACAACGTTTCGACCATGGGTTTTGGTTCTTATCAAGTGAACTGAAAAATTTTTTAGCGATATTATAAGAAGTAAATAACTGATAACACCAATAAGCGAAAAATATATATACATACAGTATTTTAGTTAACTGTTAAATTGCGAGAAATGAGGAAATCACTATGTCAAGATTGCATTATGTCAACCTCTCCGTCAAACATACTAAGAAAGATTAAACGACCTTTATTAATCTATCATAAATATTGTTTAAACAAACTTTTTAATAAAAAACATTTCAGCGATTTCTCTCTTTCTCACATGTTTTTCATTATGTAAAATAATCGGCATTGACCAATCAAAGTCGTGATTAAATTCCGATTTATGTTTACTGACGACGGAAAAATTACTTGCGTGCAATTTTATGTTGTTAAAATGTTCTTTGACCTAAAGAACATTTTAACAACATAAAATTGCACGCAAGTAATTTTTCCGTCGTCAGTAAACATAAATCGGAATTTAATCACGACTTTGATTGGTCAATGCCGATTATTTTACATAATGAAAAACATGTGAGAAAGAGAGAAATCGCTGAAATGTTTTTTATTAAAAAGTTTGACAACACTATCAACTTACAAAAAGACACTGAGAATTTAAACAATATTTATGATAGATTAATAAAGGTCGTTTAGTCTTTCTTAGTATGTTTGACAGGGAGAGGTTGACATAATGCAATCTTGACATAGTGATTTCCTCATTTCTCGCAATAACAGCTAACTAAAATACTGTATGTATATATTTTTCGCTTATTGGTGTTATCAGTTATTTACTTCTTCTAATATCGCTAAAAAATTTTTCAGTTCACTTGATAAGGACCAAAACCCATGGTCGAAACGTTGTGATCCATTTGAATCAATAAATTGCCAGTTTGGTCGATTAAACCTACGTCTTTGATTTTATCTACTGGCGACATTTAAGAATTTAACATTATTCCTTCACAAGTTTGAATACCAAATTTTCCATTAGACACGCAAAGAGCGTTTTTTTATAATATCGTATCTAACTTTGGTATAAATTTCGTTTCAGAAATTGAAGAAATACATTTCCATCGACAATACTCACCAAATGACAATGAGGAGGATCGTAACGTTCCGCAAGCGTGGACTCCTAAATAAATCCACTACGGAATAAGTCTTGTCCGCTTCCTGTTCCTTGCACACTCTGGCGCAAGTTTCCTGTTACATCGACGCACATCGTGAATTTTTATCACTTAAATTCGATACGACAAGCTTTCTCCGAGCGCGAGAAAAAGTTACGAGAAACATGCGATTCTTACACGAAACTGCTGATAGACGTTGTCGGGCACTTTCGTGCCGTTCATGCGTTCGAATTTACCCAGGATCTCGATGGCTTTCTCCACTCGACCTTGGCTGACGAGCCACCTCGCGCTCTCTGGCACCAACCAAGGTGCCGCTACTGCCAGAACTAGGGGGACGGATATGGCGATGCAGGTCATCCTCCAGTCGGCCAGAAAGTACGCGATCCACGGTAAGACGCAGGCGGCGAACGTGAAGAAGAGAGCTATCGACATGTTCGCCACGAAGGTACGCCATTTTGGTCCTACATATTCCAACACTGAAAGAGACACACTGTTTTAAATATCGACATTTAGCGAAGCATCGATAATGATTTAAGTCTAGAGTTTTAGTCAGGAACGATAACAATGTCATGTAAAAATTAATTCGTCGTGTTAAGATAGTCATATATGACTATCTTAACTATATTACATCACTATATTACCAAACTATATTACGTCACGGTCAACATCCTTCGTCTTGACATTGCGCAGAATGTCCGGGACAAAAATTGGAGAACGCGCTGAAATTTTCTCATAATTTAGATAATAGCCATGGCTATTATCTAAATAATAACTGCAGTTATTAGCGCGGGATGTCTAATAGCTGGCGCAAACTTCTCGTTACGTTGTTGTTAGCCCAACACATATCTTTTATCATCTTCCTCGTGAAATAATAAATTAATGCTCCGACATTGAAGCAGCGCGATATTGCTTCCTGTTTATTATAAAAATAGCGCATTACATCGCTAACAGTATTGTAATTAGATCAACAGGACTTGTCATTTTTTTAATGCGCTACCTTCGCGGATCATCCATCTGTGAAGCGTAAAATTATCGGTGAACCGATCTAGGCGTACGTTTAACCAAGGTCAACCGAGACAGTATAAACAAATTCGAAATTTCAAAAACGCGCTATATTGCATATACATATCTCTTGAATAATTTTGCAAGTTTACACGATGCGCGTACGAGTATATATTTTTAATTTTTTTTTTACGAGTATTACGTAATGATTAAAAATATATTTGTTTCTTTTTCTTCGAAAAATAAGCAAATTGCCGTAAGATATAAAGCTGCGACGTCGATCGGGTGATTACGATTATCGGAGATAATATCGTGCGGAGAGATATCCTGAGACTCGACGAAGTATTAGCGAATGTGATCAATCGAATCGATCCTTTCACGTGCCCCGCGGGCGATCCTTTAATTTAATAACATGCTCCTGATATTAGCGACTCTTCTACCGACAGCGAAATCGGCGAAACGAAACTGACAGGAGGCGCGAGTGCGACAACCGTGACGAAACCCATGAGTCAAACCCCGGACGAGCTTGACCTGAATGAAAGCTGAATCAAAGGCAATCGGAATCAGCCATGACTCGCGATAGTCGAAATTGAAGATTAGAATCAACAATCACGCCCACATTCGAGTTGCCGATCCAAGGCCGAAGCGACAATTGGACATAATTACGCGAGAAGAGAGATAAACTCGAAAATCTCATATCTCTCTTTAGAAATGCAATATATATATATATATATATATATATACACAGATGTTGCGGTGTGCGAATCAAAGTTTGAATTTTATTAACTCTCTTATGATGACGTGAGAGACTTCATTACAATTTAATCGACTTAATTACAATTGCATTGAAATAACGACGATTATCGCGCTTATAGATGAAGGGGTTAAGGTTGATGCAACGGTTTGGTGAATACGCGAGGAAATGTGTCTCTCTATCACACTATCACGCATTGTTCTCACGTTTAAAATTGGAATATGGGAAATATTTGTTTTGAATAGAAACGCGCAGAGAGTTTCCGCCGCAATTTTTTTTTTTTAATAATCGTTGATTTAATAATAAGCGCGCTAGAACAAAGAGAAATGATTCTAGAAACGACCTCTAATCGATTCTTACTTAGAATTCCGTCGATTCTCTATTTAACGACAACCGAGTATCATTATAAGATTATAGGTTTCAAGTAGCGCGATCGATTGATAATCGAGGCTATCACATTCACGCTATTGTATTCTCGATAGCAATTATGCGAATGAAATATTGCGAATGAACTATAATTCATCCTCGCTTCTTTACGTCTATCTTCTCTAATTAATTATGCATATCCGAATGTGCAAACGCAAAAATAAGGGAAATTGAGTCTTCATACTCGGATTAAGGATTAGCCAATCGTTCTTGGCGAGGTCATTATCATTGCCATTATTAGCAATTCTATAGTCATAATTAATGACGCGAAGCCGTCATCGCGACTTTCGTTATTTAGTCCATTACCCTTTTAAACGCGTACGCGTTGTTGAATTTCACAACAAATTTGTATGATTTACGGTCTTCGAGACAATAAATTGCATACAGAAAGGACCACTTATCGCTAATAAAAGAAGCCTTTGTAATTAAACGCGACGCGCAAATCGAAGTAGAAAAAGAGCGACGAGAAGAGTTGAATTTTTTTTTTTTAATAACGATTCTTTCTGAAAGAGCCGAATCTACAAAGATCCTGGCAACGCGCGAATATGCATCATATATAATATATGTACCTAATATATACATCATGGTGAAGCAATTATCGAAGGCGAAGCCGACGAAGAAGCGGCACAGCGCGAACTCCCAGAAACTGTTGGCCAGCACGGTCGCGACTCCTGCCAGAAATCCGGTGACGTTGGCGCCGACCAGCGCCGGTATTCTGCCGTATCTGTCGGCGATCCATCCGAATATGAGTCCACCGAAGATCGCGCCGACGAAGAAGACGCTTTGGGCGGCCGTAGGCAGAGCACTGTTCTCGCACACCCATTCTAGCTGCAACGGAGGGTCCAGATCGAATAATTCATTTCTCGAGGATCGACAGAGAGTACTCTGTCGCTATATATGTATGTATATAAGTCTCACGTTACAGCTTTTATAAATTTCCAAGAGCTTAGAATGCGACTATGCGAGAATTAACACGTAGGAGAACCGCGAGAAGATTTAATTCTCTGCAAAAAAAAACAAGAGTGAACAATCATTTTAGAATCTATTTGACGATATGATTCCGTTTTTACACGATTAAACGGATTCGATAAATATGAAAGGATTGCTTCGTTATTTGAAATTAAATTATGTTTAGATGATTTCTTATATTAAGATATTAATTTACATATTAAGATCTTATATTGGGATCTCTCTTAAAATATATCTCTTAGAATCTCTTTCAAATCTCTTAGAATCTATATCAAGATCTTTTTATGTAAACTCGTTGCATCGTCGGTTTGCATTCACGAGTTTGTGTAATAGCAACGTGTTGTAACATACCGTGATAGTATACAGAGTGTCTCAAAATCACCGGATGTCCTTTTAACGACCAATTTTCTAGCCAATTTGGATATGATTTTTTTCTTAGCAAAAATGTCGAGGCATAATTTTCGAGTTACAAGCGAGAAGAAAGGCTTTTCGCAAACAATACTTTGTAGAGTTAAAAGGGTAACAAAACTATATTCTTCAATTAATCTCAGATAGAGTTTACTTTAATAGAATTTTACTTTGAGGCTTATCGTTAGTTACAAAAATATATGATAGAAAATTGGAGACTTGCAAAGCACGATGATCTCTCTCGATATTTTTAAGAAAAAATCGACTCCACATTAGTCCGATCACAGTTTGATCTACTATTAAAAAAACATCCGGAAGTTCTGAGAACTTGGATACTCTATATAGCGTTTTTTTTCGGCTGTCGCAGATGTTTATTTATTACATCTCGATCGGATTTACCGTAATTTATCGTCACTCGTTATTTGCCTGCGCGTTACAATTTACCATGAAATATGTTTCGAATAATGTCGCGAATACGCTTAATGAAAAGATCGGGAAAGAGAAACGTCGCTCCTTATCGGTGATCCATTTCGAGTTATCAATTTCCATCTTTCACTCATGATCCTTCTTATCATTACCTCAGTCGCCACGGTCTCGTAGGGTATGTCGGTAAAATTAAACTCCCAACCGTGCGAACAACCCTTCGTCGGCCAGCTCGGATTCGCGTCTCTGATCCCGTTTAAGATTATCTCCGTATAATTCACATCGTACATGGTGCACTTGGAATAACCATCCTCATCGACTGGTATCGCTAATGCTTTCCTGAAAAACGAGTGAAAAAAAAATTAGAACAAAGTGAAGCTTAGAGTTCTGATAAGATAGTCGATATAATAAGAAAGGTTCATTCAAGAAAATGTCAAACGTTGATCGACGAATAAATGTCAGGCTTTACAGATGGGAGTATCTCGATAGGAAACTGAAAATGATACCGGCAATTAAGAAGGCGTATATAAAGGTCTCCAATTAATCGATGCGTGCGTTATTAACCGAAGGTTGCACGCAATCTGACCTTTACGCAATCTGACTTACACAAACGAATGAACGCATTCGATGTCGATTGCAACGCACGTACGACGTTTTTCATCCTTGATACGTTCGCGCGAGAGCGTCTCCACTCACGAGTCCAGTATCTAACTGCGCAAGAATGTTGAAGTTATAGACCATAAATCTACAGATGCATGTGCAAAAATGCACATCTTTCATCCAGATAAAAATAATCTTTTTACGCATATATTATTTTAAAATACTTGTAATAATTTCTCAAATTCACAAACCAATGATAAAAATGTCATAGTATTTTTCTTTTATAAAAGATTTTATACAAATAAGGTATTCCCGACAAATTTTAAATTTGTGAATTTTTGTGTAATTTAGAATCGGTTCTAGCTTAAAAAAAGTATTTCGCGTGATAGTTTTTCAATTACAAATGATTATGTGAAAAAAACTTGTCACTTTTTTTACAAAGCAAGCTTCAAGGATGCAAAAATGTAAAGCTACCATATATTCTTCATTTATCTTCGAATGAAAATCTTTAATCAAATTTTAAAACGTAAGCTTAATTATTAAGCTCATTAAAAATTAGAAAATAGCGAAAAAAGATGGCACCCAATTAAAGCTCTGTTAACAAAATTTTTCATTCCTCGAAGATTTTACAGATGAAGCTTCGCGGATTTATAGAAACATGAAACACTCTATAATCAATTATCACGCAAGCGTTGCATTTCATGCCCGAAATGACTACAACTTTGAAATAACTTTTGCAAACTCTATCGTGTTATCGCGTTCGTTATAATCACGCAGTTACACAGTATAGATTGAAATACGCATCGCAGGAACATATCCTTACGTGGTGTATAAGATACGCGTCTCTTGTCTCTCACGTGTAATCAGCGTGGCTTAGCGCGGCGTTATATGTCGAAAGATTTACACAGATATTTCTCGCATTCACGCTCTCATTGCTCATACGAAGGTTTCGAGCAAATTTATCATGCATTATCCGAGCAGCCGTCATGTGTCGCGAAAAGAAAATATATATCTGTGTCTTATTGATTTTCAATCATTACAGCGCTAACAGTTAGCATCATTTGCGACAAATATCCGAAGACGTCGTAAAGTACCTATCATAATGGAAAAGTTTTACACGTGCGACATAAGAATGTATTTTCGATATGAGACAATTCATAAAAAAATAGTTATCGTTGGTATTAGAACACACTAAGCCATTAACTGTAATTTGCATAGCTTATGGTAATAGTTCATAATTGAATAAGCTATTTTTATTCATTATATATTTCCCTCGCTAATTTTTTTTTTTTTTTTAAGAAACAAAATTGTCGCGATCGTTATAAGAATTATTTTTCTACTTTATTTAATGTAAATACGCCACTTAATATGAATATATTATAATGATGAATTCACCAATTATGCAAATTAAAGCGACACGTGTTGGCTGCTCCGTTTCGAAAACGTTCAAGACACGACATGTTATTTGTTTGCAATACGTTGTCACACGACATTTGTACAACAATTTCTTACGAGTCTTTTTTCGCAAAAGTCTTGCCCTCAACCGGTCATTTATCTCGTCATAATTACGTTGTGACGTCAGAGGACTATTAAATCGCATGTAGAATTTACTGGCCACGTGTGCGAGCCTCGTCGTGCAATCGAATTGTAACTGCGAAGGTCTCGTCGTGTCGCGTCGTTTTCACACTTTCCCCGGCTGAACGTATGTAAATGCTAATATCTCTGCGCTTTGCAGTTTCCACGTGTTCTTTTACGATCGCGAAAGATGAAAAGAAAAAAATTGTTCACGTCGACGACGACGACGACGACGTGACCGCGAGAAAGATCAACGATAGTAGCCGAGAATAGCATTACACGTGTGTCCTATTATTTAATATTTTTTTTTATATATTCATAAACGCGCGAGAGAGCAGAGGGGGGGGGTCTGTTTATTCGAAGTGCAACGAATCGTTAGGAGCGCTTTTACAACTTATTAGCATATCTATATTTTTTATGCATTTTATATAAGTATATCGTTTCCGTTAAATTTACATATCTTGCGGCGATTAAACAAGTTATATAAACGCGAATATCGCATAAATATAAATGACGCTCCCTGTTTTTGCAACGTTTTCTATTTGTTTCAAAGCTTACAGGTGTTTCCATAATCACAATTTTTTTTTTCCATAAAAAAAGCTTCTAATTTTCAAAGAGGAAATAATTTTAAATAAAACGGTTGAATGCCAATTATAATAAATAATTTATGTACGTCTTTACACGTCTGACAACGTGTATATTATAAAGTTATAATTATAAAGTTTTGCTGATCAGCTTCTTTCGAAACAGTAAAGTACAACAGATCGTTATCGTGAATCGCCGTCTTATCATCTATGATATGAATCGTGGATAATTGGAATGTTAAGAGAATGTATTTACGAGATAATTATAACCAACAGACTTTGGAGGACAATCTCCTAAAGCCTCATCTCTAATCCCTTTAGTATCCAAGCGGTACACGAGGCTCGCACAGATTATCGCAATCGCGTTTCAAGATACAATCAAAACGTCAATGTAAGCACTAAGCAGATTCTTTAATTAACGTCTTGTCGCCCTTCAAATATATTTCTTAAAAAAAAAAAAAAAAAGATATAGGGAAAGGAAGAGAGTATTGATTGTAGTGTGAAATACATGCTACACGCATATAGAGATGTAAAATTTAATACTGTCACTATTTTCACAATTTCTCTGTCCCTCTCTCTCTCTCTTTCTCTCGCTAAATATTCTACTTATAGCTTTTCGTCTTCGCTAAATGTGGAAACGCAAGGCTGAAAAAGATTTCCGCGTCCTACCTTTCCTCCACCGTGAAGTTCTCCAATTCGGGTACGCGGCACCAGTGTTTCTCCGGCACAAGAGTGATAAATATCTGCGAGAAGTATACCCAGGCGACGAAGAAGGCGAACGGTATCATCAGCACGAACAGGATCCTCTGATAGGTGCCGAACTCGCCGATGTGCGGCAGCAGATCATCGAAGTCCATGTCCTTGGGCTGCTCCGGATCGTTCTCCTGATCGTCACTCTTGCAGCCACTCTTGGCGGCCGGAAATCCGGCCTCGGACGAGGCCGAGGCCGACAGACCGTCGGGACTCGTGTCCTTCGAGGATATATCCCCGAGGGCGGATTCGCCGCCGGTCGCGGAGATTTTCTCCTGCGGCGGCATCTCGCCGTCGGTCGAGATCTCCGAAGCTCCCCGCGAAAAGAGAGGAGGCAACACTTTCTTCACGCGGCGACCGCTGCGACCGCTGCGACGACCGCTCGACTCCAGCCTTCAGGGATGCTGCGGTCCCAAGATCGAGATGACGTCCGGCGGAGAGATCGCGCGCGATCTCGACTTATATTAAAGGCGCGCCTCCTCTCCAGCGCTTCCGCTCGACGACGACGACGGTGAGCACTCGCGGGGAATCTCTTTTACGTTCCGTAAAACATGTTGAAGTTCGCCTATCACCGCGTGACGAAACAGATCTTTTTTATCGCCTCGCGCGCTACTTCTTGGAGCACTCGCCGCGATAATTGAACCGGCAAGGCTGACCGGCTGAACGGTCGATTGATCAGTCTTATTATTTAAGCGGCCGCGCGGACATCGTGGGATCGTATACTCGCGCAGCGCGAAGGCTCCGAGGAATATATCGAGGCTAATCCGAGGATAATCGACGAAAGAAAAGAAAGAAAAAGCGGGCTAATCCTGAGACGGGAGACAACGACTGGAACGATTTGTTGCGTCCGTAGCTAGCTATATAGGCATCGATCGTGGGGTATATCCCCTCTCTCTCTTTCTCTCTCTCTCTTTGCTGCTGTTACTGAACACAATTCAATGTTCTCCAAGTGGCATTGAACGCGCCACGGATCACATCGATCGCCCTCGTCCGCTGGTCATCGTTGCTCGAACCACTGGCGTTGGCCTCTTCTCTTTTCTAGCGACGCGCACATCCTATACGGCGCAGACACCCAGTGGATATATTTGGATATCGATTGGATATCCAAGTCCGCTAACGCGCACAATATTAATTTTAAAAACTTTGTTCTAAAACATTTCGCACGAAAGACATTTCAATTATACCTATATAGCTTGTCACAATAATTATTTTATTATTATTATTATTATGAGACTGTATCTAGAATAATCCCATTTTGAACACTCACGAGAAAAGCGTACAGGAAACGTAATACATATAAAATATAGATATCAGAGATATAGATCTATAGATGTATAGATATCAATATATACTAATAATAATTGTGAATATTTGTTTTTTTTTTTTTTTTTTTTTTGTAAATTCGGCCTTTTTGGAAAAAGTCTGCAACAACCATATAGAAAGATGCACATGAAATGACACGATTTATGGAATAACACTTATTATAACACGATTTATATATAAAATAGTAACAATTATGAACGTGCTGAATGTGCGGAAAACGATTGTAAAAATTACATTTAAACATCGAAAACGAAAGATACTTTATTAGTGTGTCGCAGATAAAAAATTCCAATTTTTAATAATAATTTACAAGGAAGACTTAATTGGACTTTTCGTTAAAGAAATTAATTTTAAGACGCAAACATCATAAATAAAAATTTGAGCAAACATAATGTAATATAATATAAACATTGTATAATGATTAATGTAGTCGAATTGTTACTTCCTTATTATTCTTCTCTGCCTTTAGCATCTGGCAGTTAATAAAAAATATACAGAGTAATTCAAATTTGCATGAAAGCGAGGCCTCAAAGAACAGCGTCGTTTTTGTATACAAATGTATTACATACATTATATAAATCAATCCGATGATACGAGTTTGCAAAATTCCATTCGATAAGAATACGATTTATTATCGCGCAATCATTATCTGACTCACTAAGTCAATTAATAATTGACTTAGTTGACAACAAATATAATTCCAGACTTATGTGTATGTGTATGTACGTGTATAAAATATAATATGTATGTGCATACACACATCTGGAATTATAAAGTAATTGACCTAGTGAGTCAGATAGCGTTTACGCGATTATGTTACCGCGAGATTTCCTCCATTTATACTTAATCAACGTTTATCTGATCGAGTCGAGATTGGTATATACATGATTAGTGTATATTTCAATAATTCGTATATATTTTTCTAGAACTGCAAAAGAGCGTTCCTCCTCTAATAGACGGCAATCGAAGAATCGCAAAACGATCTTATCTGTGCAATTGTCGCGATATCTTTCGAGAGCACCGTCAACATTACGAATGTTGTTTATCACGAAATCGTAATTGTCCGTAATTAGACAATAGTAATCATTAATATACGACTGTCTGTCGCGATGACAGGTAAAGTAACATTGACGATTACGTGGAATATCGCGTTACGGAATTTTTACTTTTAATATACCATTATCTCTTCATTCTTATAATCCGTAATTTTATGGCAATACGCTAAAATCTTATGCTATGCAGCTATATGTTTTTCGGTGTAACTCAATTTTCGATCATACGATATTGTCGTGCAAGCGATTTATCGTAATATTACAAAAGGTACAGAAAGTTGATTAAAAAACTATGCATTTATAAATATTATATCTAGGCAGCATTGAAACTATATATATATATATAAAGTAATATCTTTCGAGAAGACATACAAAAATAGAAAACTTACAACAATTATGAACAGGAATGACAATTAAAATAAAATCGCATTTACGATAGTAAATAAACTCATATTGATATATAAATAAATTCATACTGATTTATTTACGTCGCAAATAAATAATTAAATCTTATGTCATTTATCGCGTCCATTAAATTGCAACATAAAATATTTTTTTTGCTCGTTTTATCCATTTTATCATAAATAGCGATTATGTGATTACCTGCTTTTGTTAAATAGATGAATCATTCTATAAATAATTCGGACCAATATGTCTGAGTCACATCGTGCATATATAATTAACTTTATATTCTCAAGATATTTTTAATGTGTATCAATGCTATATAAAACGTGCAACTGTAAATTTATAGATGCAGTTCTAGATGTAGTAGGTTTGTGAAATTTTCGCAGACTCTCTCCTTTCATATCGTATTTATATAATTTCGTAACTTATTGTTAGAGATCTCACAGAAAAGGTGTTACAGAACATTTCGCGCCTTGTTCTTATTCAGAAAGACGCGTATATGTTATATAATCAATATTTACATGTCTACGTACTTTCATTAACGTAATACAATAATTTATATTATCTTATTTTTTATATCAACTTATTATATTAATAGTGTGATAAGTTGATATATTTATAGTACTTTTGTTATTAATAGATATTAAACTAATCTAACAAAAAACGATATTGCAAAATATAGTTGACTATTTCGAGATCAACTGGAATGTAATTTGTGCAATTTTAAAAATTCCTTCGAATATTGTCTGCTTTAGAACGCTGTTGTGCGACAATTATATATATTGTCGTTAACATAGGAGCGGGGATCAAATGGGGAAACATCTCATTGCATTTATGTGCCGAGAGATTTTGCAATAAATATTGTAAGAAACAATTCGTGCGAAATAATTTAATGCAAATTGTTTCAATTTATACGTTCGTGATCGGCTTTACAAGAAATCCAACCGATAATACGATACGATCTCGTAATTAGATCAGATAATTAAATGTGTGGGAAGAAAAAAAAGATGAAAAAAATACTTAATCCTTGACGTAAGATATAGTGTTCCCTTTACGATAGTTTCTATTTGGTGATATAACTTGCATGGAAGATATCAAGTCAATAATTAGAGAATGAAAGTAAATAAGATAGAAATATGAAAAAAAAAATTATTTTCTCTTTTTTTTTTAAATTATACATTTATTTTGGTTGAAAGCAAAATTTTCATAAATGAGGAATTAAACTCTCATCCCAAAGCTGTTGAGTTTCTGATTCATCCAGTACTCTTCTAGAAATAAAAGTTGATTGGTATTAATATTAAGATATATATATACTCAGAAATATTTATATACACTTACAGTAATAAGATCACACAAGTATTATGCATATCATAGTTTATTAAGTTATATCATAAATACCAAGAAGGGGAAGTATCATTAAATTTCTATGTAAGAGTATTTCTGTCTTATGATTGAGCAAATTCTTAACATTTTAAATATCTAAGAATTCTGTACCACATTATCTTGCTAAGCACCTAGATTAGTCCAATTTGATATCCTCGAATCAGTAACATGTTTTTGTACATAAAGATATATAAACACAAGGTTTACACAAAGAGATTAAAAAAATAAGTTAACTTTATATTTTATATGCATTAAAATATAATGATTTATCATAATGACATGATATTCCTATTTAATGTTTCTTACACTAAGTCATTAATTAAAAATTAAAATATAAATAATGTCATATTTATTATCAATTGTAATATGTTATTCGCCCACCGTATAATACGATTTCCTGAAAAATTAAAATAATTTTGTTACTAAATCTTCTTAATGCTGTATAAGCTCTCGTCAGTTTAAATAAAATAAAATACTAAGAAATTTATTTAGAAAAAGAGAGAAAGAAAAATTCGAAATTTTTCAAGACTCTTTCAAGATTGGAAATACTCTAGTTTATATTAATATTTATCATACATTATTTACCTATAATCATACGCTAATCTTCGTTTCTTCCTATAAATTATTGTCGCCACTACTGTAATTCCTAGTAATAAAGCAATGCTTATGATAACTGCAACTGTCAACATAATAACGTTACAATCTTGGAGAAAATTTATGTAATTGTATTAAAAAATGAATACTTACATAATATTCTATATGTAGATACTGATTCCTCTTTCAATCCTGTTCTAAGGCACTTTGTTATATGAGATAAAGTACCATTAACCATGGGACAGTTCAATTCAAGTATTTTACAAAATAGAGGAAATAAGTCTGTATTGTTAAAAGGTTCTAATTTACATCCTGGTACAAAAGCAGGTCCATTAGCAAAGAAGAAGGGATGCATCTCCATAGCTTCATTATTGTAACCATGCAGTCCAAATTCTGTCTGATTGTTAACTAAAAGGGAGTAATAGAGTGAACGTTAAAAGTGATACGCAATAAATACAGCAATATAGTGAATAGAAAATTATACCTGTAATATTAAAATGGTCTTTGTAATAGTCTATAGCAGTGTAAAGATTTTGAAATGCATATCCAACTTCGGCTATGATAAAAATAGGTCCTATACGAGTATTATTGCCATAATGATACTTTTTTGGGATATCTTCTCTTTTATATACTTTAAATGTATTCGTTTGTTCTGCAGCTATCTTTAATTTCTGATAAATTAACTCTTCTTTTTCTAGACAGAATATTTTAAAAAAGATATAATATATAAATATATTAATTTTCCACATAACTAACATATATTATAAAGCAACCTTACCAGGATTTGGGAAAATATGTAATCCTGGAGATGTTCCGACAAATGTGTAATCACTAGCATTTATATAATTTGCTAAATTAATTATTCTTTCCATTGTAACCGATGCCATGCCATGATCGCTTAAGTGAATTACATTGAGATCTGTCAAGCCATAATGATCAATTCTATCATGCATGTATCTCGTAATATTGTCCAGCTTTTTTAGAATTTCATTAAATTCAGGACTGTTAATTCCTATGGCGTGACCATGATAATCTGGTTCCTCGATGTACAATATTCCCAGATTTATTGGGTTTGTGGGATGTACGAACCATGACATTAATGTATCAACCCTGTCTTTCCATGGAATTGTTTCATTAAATGGCTGAAAGGTTTAATTGTTAATGTAATTTCTATATTCTTATATAGAATAACATTTAATATTTCTATATTCTTCATAGGATTATATTGTTCCATAATATACACACCTGTGCAAAGGTAGGCGATGTTCCTTGATACTCAAACACAGAACCTGGCCACATCATTGTACCACTATGTCTGCCACTTTTTTCATTTACCGTCTATACACCATACCATTAATAGAAATTATACATAAATTATACACAAAAATATATTCAAGATGCAAGATATAATAATAATTACTATCTCTCTCTACATACCCAAATAGGAAGAATATTATTATCGTAGTGATACAGCTTGTATGAATATTTTGTAACATTGCGAGTGATAGGATCATAAAACTCGTTATCTACAACCCCATGTGTTTCCGCATATAATCCTGTTGCCATTGTATGATGATTAGGAAAAGTTTTGGTGACAAAGATGTTCATCATATACTCCGTATGAGTGCCTTCTGCTTTTAACTTGCTCATAAACGGTGTGTGGTTTCTCTCAAAGTAGTTGTACCTGCAAGAGAAAGTAGCAGTTTTTTTTAACAATATTTGTATTTTTATATATATATAAGGATACCTTATATATCTCTCATTCGCCTTACCTGAACGCATCGTAAGAAACGACCAACAACTTTGGGTGTGGAGCATTCAATACAGGACCTGCCTGAGCGTTGAGCAAAAAGAAAAATAACGAAACAAATGGGGCTGTAGAAATCATGGTGGTGTAATTTCTAGATG
This sequence comes from Lasius platythorax, assembly GCA_963971435.1. NCBI lineage: Eukaryota > Metazoa > Arthropoda > Insecta > Hymenoptera > Formicidae > Lasius > Lasius platythorax. The sequence continues at coordinate 13,985,259 of OZ020547.1, forward strand.
ATTTACAAGAACGTCATTAGGAAAGAGAGATAAATTATCGTTGTGACATATTCAAAGTGACAGCTGGAGTATCGTTCATGGCTACAAGTACAACCTCTCATCAGTCGTTAGTTGCCGAGTCGGCAATAGGTTTGTTCGTGTTGCTGAAATCTTCAAAATTTTCTCCGAGTACAAAAAGTGCAAGCAACACGAACAGACCTAATGCAGGATTCACACCGCGTCGATATCCGACGTACGACGTCCGATAACCAATAAGAAAATTTGATTTTTATAAATCAAATTTTCTTATTGGTTATCGGACGTCGTACGTCGGATATCGGACGCGGTGTGAATCCTGCATAATGCCGACTGGTCGTTCCAGATGAGCTAACTTTAGAGAGAAAAATAATCACAACCAATTAGCGTTCGCCACTTAGCAGACTCGTTCTAAAGCCTAGTTCTAAAGACGTTCATGTTGCGCATGTCACAACCATGAACTAATAAAATGACTAGGACGGAATAATGGCCGCATTCAGCGGATTCAACAGTTGGGCAACATTACTAGATTTTCCGATGTCATTCGACGCTAATTGGTCGGATCTGAAAGTAGAAACCAATCACGTTCGATTGCTACTTAGCGGTTGAGTCCGCTGAATGCGGCCAATGAGATGGGATTTTAGGCTAGGGATAAAGTTTCACGTGACAAACCATCGATGACACTTTCGATGATTCAATGGATTTGCGAGGCGTTTCGTTTCTTGAATTCAGCTGGAATTGGCTAAAGTCAAAAGTCGCATAGAATAATTGCATATATTTGTAAACTCTACAATTTTAATTTTCTGCAAAAGTAATTTTCATGCACCAAGTCGAGTTTACTCGTTAATAAATGCTACGATTTTTACCGTTCATTTTAAAATTGCAGAATTTGAAAAAAATAAGGCCTTGCACCAATAAATCATTCATTCCTACGTTTACGAGAAGGAAATATAGCAAGATGGTGAAATATTTGAATCAATCGGAAGCTATTAACATTGATAAAGATCTGTTCGAAAAATATAAATTCAGCGTTGATCAGTTGATGGAATTGGCTGGACAAAGTTGCGCTATTGCAATTGCAAAATCTTACCCGTTGTCGGAAAACTCGAATAAAGTGCTAGTATGTTGCGGACCAGGCAACAACGGTGGTGATGGCCTTGTTTGTGCCAGGCATTTGAAACATTTTGGATATTCGCCAGAAATTTATTATCCAAAACGACCAAGTAATACATTATATGAGAGACTGTTATATCAATGCATCGAGAATGATATTCCTATACTGGAAAATCAATGTATAGAGAAAGCTATTGATTCCACAATTTTGCACGAGTACGCAATTGTAATAGACGCTCTGCTTGGATTCAGTTTCAAACCACCAGTGAGAGAACCATTTGTCTGCATCATTAACATATTAAAAGATACAACTGTTCCTATTTGCAGTATAGATATACCCTCAGGCTGGGATGTTGAGAATGGTCCACCGGAAGATGATGGCATAAAACCACAAATGTTAATATCTTTAACAGCACCAAAGATGTGCGCATCCAAATTTGAAGGAAGATTTCATTATTTGGGTGGACGATTCGTACCTAAGAAACTAGAGTCACAATATAATCTCAATTTACCGAAATATGTTGGTACAGATCTTGTTATTAAACTGCAAGAATAAGTACAGAGTAATTCACACATTTAAAAATTGTATTTGAATATATCAAGTTGTATATATAATTATTATATCAAATACCTAAAAAAATGATCTTTTACACTAGAATAATTATACCTTTGAATATAATTTAATGTGTTTTCTAATTAATCTTTTTTCTATGTGTAATCAAGTTTTTTTTCTTGTAATAAACATGTGTTTTTAGATTCACTTGTAAAGATTTAAATGCAAAAATGTTTTATGAAAGCAACGCTTCTAAATTTATGCAAAACATTTCAAGTATTAAATACATTGCTGATCTAGTATAATGAAGACTGTAAAAACTACTTAAATTTTGATTATGAAATATAGAAACAGATTACAAAGCAGGATAAATATTTAAAATAAGGACTTATTATAAATTTCGATAAAAGTATCCCCTTTAAATGCTTCTTGATACATAAAAGAAGGCTTAAGATCGTCGCATAACACTGCAAGAAAAGAAATAAACTGTCAAAGATGTATATTTTAAGGTTGGAAAATCTATAGAGAGGGGGACCGAAGGCGTGTTCCGCTTGACGCTATTTTTGCTTCAAAGCTCAAAATTCTTCGCCCTGATTGGTCCATCAAACGCTTCGAAGCGAAAATAGCGTCAAACGGAATGCACTCCTGAATATAGCATGCTTGATGATGTCATGTTTGGAGCTCACTTCATGTGAAAGATAGAGATGCGAGAGAAAGAAAGAGAAAGAGAAATTATGTTATTGGTTATTCCATTGCGTTGCCATGATCCATCTGTATAGAAGGCATATTTGATATATTTATAAAATAAATGCATTAATGCACATACGGTGCGTAATAAAAAGAGTGATACTGTATCTCGAAAGGAATCATAGAAAAAAAGGAAAGGAGATTTCATAAATTCGTAATCTATAATACGATTGACATTTTGCAGCTTAACAATTTATTATATATTGTAATCTTTATATATTGCACTGTCCTTCAAAGAAAATCTCAGGATTATTTTGCACTAAAAAATGGTACGTAATTTCTTTATTTTTACGTATAATTGGACAAAATTTTTTATGAAATGTATATATTTTTAAGGCACAAGAGGTTGAAGAAACTATGAAACGAATTCAGTCTCACAAAGGAGTAGTTGGAACGATAGTAGTGAATGCAGAAGGTATTACATGAGAGAATTGACATGGTTTATTTATGGCTATAATGAAAATTTTATAAAATTATATCTATTTTTATATAGGTATTCCGATAAAGTCAACATTAGACAACACAACAACGGTTCAATATGCGGGTTTGATAAGCCAATTGTCAGACAAAGCTCGTTCTGTCGTACGTGACTTGGATCCAACAAACGATTTAACTTTCTTGCGCATACGTAGCAAAAAACATGAAATTATGGTCGCACCAGATAAGGAATTCATATTAATAGTAGTACAAAATCCAGTTGATTGATGTTTAAAAGAAACAAAAATATATTTCAAAGTTTATTCTGTATGCTACATTGGATGTTAATATCTATTCAATTAGAAAATGAAAGAATAAAGCTTAAATATTATATAAGATGCGGCATTTAATTACTAATTTAGCAAATTATGAGCTTAAGAGCTTTCAAATAGTTCTTTCTTCTTTGGTGATAATATTTTATATTATTTTCAGTTTCATAATGGATTGTGAATAAATGTAGAGTAATTGCTTCTAACATATTTATTTTTGTGTTATTTAACACAATTATAAGTGTATATCTCTCATTAATATAGTATCACTTTTTTTATTTTATGATTCAATTTTAATACCGAGATCATATTTTTATTGTTTTATACTTTATATAAAAGTATATTAAGGATCTTACAGCATAAAGAGATGAACAGAATGAGAAAACAAAAAGAAATTAATTAAAAATTAAACATTGATCAAAAATTGTTTTGAATCAATGAGTGAGGAACAAAGTATGTATTATTTTAATTACTTTATCTGATATTGTAATAAACAGCATGGAAAGTAATGTTTTAGAAGATTAGAATGTATTTATATATATATATATATTTAATTCTATTTATTTATAACTTAATGTTACAAAAGTACGAAATATATATGGATTGAGATAGCAAAAACTTATTGACTAGAGATGAAAATAATATAAATTCCGAAATTTATGAATAATTACATATACATACAGTATATTATAAGATTATTATTTTAGTTATTTCAAGGTGAGTTAAACTCTATTAATATAATTCTTATTTAAAAAGAAAAATATTTTTATATTAGTAAAATAATATCAAATATCTATTTTTCTTTATGTTTTCCATTTATTCTAAATTATTATGAAATATAATATATTGTGACAGCATATATTCTTGAGTATTAACATTATGAAATAATATCACATAAGTAAATCTTACATGTATCATATATTAGATTATTATTACTATTGTATTCTGAATTCATACATTCTATATAAATATGCCTGAGAAATTTTATATTTCTTTACATCTTAAGTAAAAAGATTCTTATCAAAATTTCAGTATAAAAAATTACGTATATAGTTGGTCCTTGTCAATTAAATATTTATATAACAAACAGTCTTGCACAAATAATTCTGTGCACAGTCTTTTTAAGATAATATTTTTAAAATACTAAGTATAATCAAAATGGCTTTGTTTGTATTAAAACTACAATAGCATATAAAAAAAATTTGTGTAAAAATTATAGATATATAAAAATATAAATATATATATATATGTAATATTAATTATATATAAATATAATTATATATTATATAATATTAGTTATATATAAATATAAATAAATAAATATGTATATATATATATATATATATATATATATATATATATATTTATTTATATATCATATCTATTTATTTATATCTATGGTAGAAATACAATACAAAGTATGAGTTGCTTCATTTTGCTAAATCTTTGAAAGTTAAAAAACTATACAATGAAACTATTATATAAATATAATAGTGAGATTCTTTTCTCATTATAAGGTTATCATAAGACCTTATAAAAATCATAATATAGGATCGATTGCACATTGTATAGTTTATCTCTTGTCTTTTCTAAATAAGAAATAGATATCCAAAGTTACGTTGCTTGAACTGATGTGTTTGAAGTACGTTGCCTTTTTGAGGGATGAAAGACAGTATAGTACAGAACCATTGCTGTAATTCCCAGGCAAAAGGAGACAATACAAACAATAAAGGATACATTAAAGTACCAAGCCTCTCTAACTGCAGGAGGACAATTTTTTCGCCACAACAAATTTGATGTAACATTTTCCAGAAAGCACAGACTGTAGAAAAATAAATATTTCCAAAATGTTTTGCCATCCACGGTATTGACATATATGAAAACGTGAATTACGCCAATAACTGAAGCAAATAATATGGAATAAATGCGTTCTTTAATCGCAGGCGGCATATGTGGTGGACGACTGTGAGTCCGACAAAATTCTAATATTCCACGGGAATCGATCAAAATCCATATTGTCATACTTATCCAATGTATTATGCAATAGATTGTGGTATATAAAGGCCAGATGCTTGCAATGACACTGAGCGATAAGATCCTTGCCACTACAATCATGATGATAATCTCCATGAATTTCTTTCAAAATATTATCTGCACACAGTGTGTGGCCAAAAATATTCAATTTCGTATATTAATTATTGTATATATATATGTATATACCTGTAATGCAAAAGTGCCACGAAAATTGTAAAAGAGTTCCTACAGCACCGATATTCGATTTATCCTGTTGAGCTAATCGAATGCTACGATGGTAATTAGCCATTGCCCAACCCATGCTCACAAACGAGCTGATAATACTACTTCCTTGATGCACATCTGGAAAAAATATAGAAGCAGCAAATTAAGAAAATTATTTAAAATATATGCATACATATATAAGCATTTATATAAGATATTTAATAATTGAAATTTGATGTAATAGCAAAATATCTGATTCCATGTCACAGACTGTCAATTTGCGCAAGAAATACTGTGACAATAAACTTGCAAATAATAACATTGAAAATATCTTTGGTAAAAGAATTTTTTTCTGTGAATTTAACATTACTAATTGCTCTATACTTTGAGATTTATAGAACACAGAAACCTATTGATATGATAAAATAATATATAAGTACATCCAAGATTAAGCCTATTCTCATAATGCTTTAGCATTAGAGTGAGTTGCAGAATTAGTTGTGGTGCATCTTCCAGGAAACATTCAAATACCCTTAGCAATGCAATATCTTGATCTGCTTTGAGCATCTTCAGGTAATATCGTCTTTCACCGGCACGGTCTTCAGTTTTCTCACATTTGCGCGCTTCTAGTGCATACTTTAAAGCTTCCCGCAAATGTATAACTGGCGCTAATTCAAAGAGAACAGCAATCGCGAAATATAATTTACTTTGGATCATTAAACGCGTTGTTTTATGATCATCTGTCATATCCATGCCGGAATTCCTCTGTACCTAGAAACACATATTATTCTAATCAGATGAATCGTAAAAAGTATACATAATATACAATATAATTAACATAATTCAATTAGCTGGAATAAGCCGGATTAAACGAATATAATCTACTTCACTTCTCTATTTTGTTGTTGCATCCTTTTACTAACTGTAACATTTATCAGAGAGGGAATCAGGATAAGGCAAATTGACAAAATGAAATACGTAATTTCGCCAATCAAAAAGTATCGAATAGCAATGTTATAATCGAAACACATGTCCACAATTTGCATAATTATGGAAAAACGCAGAAGGAAAATGTCCAGTCGCTTTATGTGATTGTTGGGCGGTCTGTCCACGGTGTCGACACCGACTTGGATAACTGAAAATACATTAACGAGATGATGAGGATTATACTCGCGATTTCTTTCTTCCATGGTTCTCTTATTTTCTTGCGATATACGTTCCTTTTGAAATATAAAACATCACCAAGATGATTTTACTGGCACGTCGAGACACTACTCCATTTTTCTCTTTGTGCTAACCTGAATAACCTTTGTTGGTTTCAAAACACGCTTTTTTCACGCATGTGTAAGCACATCTGAAGGATGCGCGAAAGGAGTCTTAATGCGCATGCTCGAAAAATTCAAAATGGACGTCTACAAACAGTGTGTGAGCTGTCAAAATATTTGTCAGACATCGATTTATACGTAATTATAATTATTTCGCGAATCGCATCGATTACAATATTGCTCGAAAAAAAATGTCGGCCATGTTGACTGCCGATTGGTTTCCTCTAGGACGAGACGTATACTTTCGGTAAATATAAAATTTATATTCTTCTTATGGCATGCAAGTTGCATGGTTATGTTTGTATATAGTGTGTATGTAAATATATACACAACGCGAAAAGATAATTGAAGCTGTACAATGTGCAAGTAGTAACAACGTTTTTTTACAATTGCAGAAAATTTGAGCTGTACCCGATATCCTTCCAGCAGGAAATTTCCATTAACAATTTATTAGTGGCCGCTCCTTATGGAGGTTCCATCGCTATAACGAGAAACCCCAAGAAGCTTGTCAAAGTTCAAGGAGCTAGCAAGCCTTTAATATTGCTGTACACAGCGTCAGGAAAATTGACAGCCAGATTGCAAGTAAGATCACTTTAAGGCAAAGAAACGCTCCAAAGAACTATTTATCAAGCATTTATTTGCAACTGAAACACAAAGTATTACTCGTTAAATATTTCAAATTATTATGTAGCCAGATATCTGCAAGTAACATCTTTATTTAATATTTTCTTCAGTGGAGCAGCGGACAATTGATAACATTCGGCTGGTCCCAACAGGAAGAATTGTTGTGCGTACAAGACGATGGCATGGTTCTGATATATGACATGTTTGGAACTTATCAACATACTTTCAGCATGGGAAATGTAAGCCAACTGCAACATAACTCTTTCTATTGTCGATGAAACTTCTCTATATGTATTAATCTTCTCATTCTTTAAGGCAGCTAAAGATACTAAAGTTATCGACGCAAAGTTCTTTGCGACATCCAATAGCACCGGGATAGCTGTTTTGACGTCCACTAATCGCATATTTCTGGTGAACAATGTGTCCGAGCCTAAAGTCCGACCAATTACTGATATGCCAAGTAAGTATAATATAATATATCTGTATATTTTTCTTCTGTGTTATTAACATTATCATGACTGTTGCTTTTAGGATATGGTGGACCAATTGATTGTTGGTGCATGGTACATTGCGATAGGGAGACACAGGTGATTTTGTCAAATAGAGAAGGAATATTTGTAATTCATCAGTCCCATCAGAACACATTTCCATTTGTAAGCATAATATTTTATAATATTGTCGTTAATATAATTCTTAACTAAGTTTACATCTTACATGAGAATCGATATTTGATGCAAGCTTTATTTCACTTTTAGAACAATCTCTTCAGCAATAAGATCAACAATGTGGTAGCAATGGCTGTATCTGGCAACTATCGACACATTGCACTCTATGCTGACACTGGACACTTGTATATCGGTTCAATAGACTTCAGAGAGAAATATTGTGAATGTTATACAAATATGAAGGAACCTTTGGCAAATATAGCCTGGTCAGTAAAGACAATTATATAATTAGATCATTGATAGAAACTAATTTTCGAGAAGCCGTAAGAGATGATATATTAGGATTTTACAAATATTTCCGCGCAGGTGTGGTACGGAAGCCGTGGTATGCAGCTGGAACAGTGCAATAATGGTGGTAGGACGTACAGCTGAGACTATAGTGTACAATTACGACGGTCCGGTGCACTTGGTTACAGAGATCGACGGAGTGCGTGTACTTTCGAGCTCCTCCCACGAAATGATACAGAAAGTACCAAATGTCGTGCAAAGAATATTTAGAATCAATTCGACGGATCCCGCTTCGTATCTCCTAGAAGCGTCTAAGCAGTTTCAGAAAAAGAGCCATAAGGCTGACAGTTACATAGATCTAGTGAAAGATAAATTGGACTCGGCGATAAGAGCGTGCATCGACGGAGCGAGTCACGAGTTCGATTTTGAAACACAAAAAATTTTGATGCGAGTAAGTTTGAATAAACATACATTTTTACAGGACACCGAAATTGTAATAATAATTGTCAATCTTGTCAGGCTGCCAAGTTTGGAAAAGGATTCAGCAAAAGAATGGATTCGGAATATTACGTTCAAATGTGTAGAACTTTGAGAGTCTTGAATGCAGTGAGACATCCTGCTGTGGGCATTCCACTAACATATACACAGTATCCTTTTGTATTTCGTATTGATATACATCTTGTGCAAAAATTCCTTATATTCTTTTGTGACGATTAAAAACCTATCTAAATCCTTATTAATGCCAGATTTAATGTACTCACAAATCAAGTGCTACTAGACAGATTAGTAGTGCGAAGACATTATTATTTAAGTATACAAATAGCCCGTCATTTGCAATTACCTGAGATTGATGGGGAAAGTAGAATACTCGCACATTGGGCTTGTTACAAGGTGAATTAAATGATCAAAAATAAAATATTAAAAGTATTTCAAAAGATATATATATATATATATATATACATATTTTTTATATAGGTGAAACAAACGCAATTGGATAAAGAACAAATAGCAGAGGAGATAGCCGATAAATTAGGATATGCCCCTGGTGTTTCGTACAGCGAAATTGCGAAGAGGGCAGCAGATTGCGGGCGAAAACAATTGGCTATTAAGGTAAATCTACTAATTTCTATAAATGTATAAGGCATTACATATTTTATTACAATTATAATTTGTGTGTATTTCAGTTAATCGACTATGAACCGCGTGCGCATCAACAAGTACCCTTACTGTTGACGCTCGGCGAGGAGCGAGCCGCTCTACATAAAGCTGTAGATAGTGGTAATACGGATTTAGTCTACACCGTCATTCTTCATCTTAGAGAAAATATGACTCTCGGAGATTTTCAAGTAAGCAATAAAACAATCTATTCTAAATGCAATATATGTAAGATTCACACTTATAATTGATCTATAATGCAGATGTCTATAATGCATTGTCCTCTAGCAATGGCATTATATATTAAGTACTGTCAAAGTCATAATAGAGAGACATTACGCGATATTTATAATCAGTACGATGACTTTCATTCTCAAGCAGTGTGGTTTATCACTGAGAGTTATCAACGAAAGGTAGTAAAATTGTATTTTTGCATATTTATATCTTTTTTTACAATACATTGAATAAATAAAGATATATTAAACACATTTTTAGAACACCATGTCGAAAGATGCATTGCTGCAATCTGCACAAGAAAATTTCAGATTGGCTCGTAATGACACCAATGCATCACTAACAGAAGAACAGATAAAGCTATTGAAGTATCAGAGATCTTTAGAGGACACACTACACGAGTCAATCGTTGGAAAGCCTCTACACGATACTGTAAAAATATTATTATTGCGTAATGAGTTGAAATTGGCGGATAAATTACGATCAGAGTATAAAATACCAGATCGAAGGTATATCAACTTTTATAACTTACTAGCGAATTGTTTGTATTTCGTCTTATATTAAGTAGTATATTTTGACAGATATTGGTGGTTAAAGATACAATGTCTAGCAGAACAAGGTCTGTGGAGCGATTTGGAGAAATTCTCCAAAAGTAAAAAGTCTCCTATTGGCTACGAGGTAACGATATAAATATCGCAAGCTTGCATTATTTTTATACAATTATATACATTTATTTATTTGTCGATTGTAACAAACTATTTTAATCCTTTTTTGCAGCCATTTGTAGACGAATGTCTCAAGTATAATGAAAAATTAGAAGCGAGAAAATACTTAGTCAAAGTTAAAGATGACCTCAAAGTAAAGTATCTAGTAAAATTAAAGTAAGTACATGAAAGAGTTGTACTTTTTTTTAAAATTAGGTATATATACTCAATAGATATATTACTATTCTGTGCAGTATGCTGAGCGAAGCAGCGAAAACAGCATTTGATCAAAAAGATACTTCTGCTCTTACATTTGTGTTGGCACAATGCGGACCGACAGACAGACAATTGGTGGATAAGATTAATATGTATCTAGCTAGTTTTAAAAATTAAAGTTTTTTTTATTTTATAACTTGCGCACATTTATATACATTATGTCATCTGAATTGTATGTGTATGTATGTATATATACACAATTCAGATGATATAAATATAAATATACACACAATGTAAAACAATTCCATAAGGCAGTAAACATTTATAAGATAATTTATACAAATCAATTAAATAGTAAATAGTTATTTTAATAGGTAATCTATTCACAATATATCTCGTTTTAATCAATATCAATGTGTTCTATCTTTTACTCATGCCTGTTATAATCTGTACCAAAATGTGAATGTAAAATATTTGTTGTGCAAAATAGTAATATTTGTAACTGAAGTCTGTACATCTAAATATATACATGTGTGTGTATATATGCATACATATATATATTGGTACATACTAATCCTGAGTATCCTATTAATACCAAAATTTATCTAATTATAACATCTTTGAAATGCATTTCATATATATACATATATATTTTGTAATCTAGAGCCGTTCAATCAATTAACTTCCTTAGACCATATAAACTTTGTATGCTTTTCAACAATATCACTTACAATTAATTGTTCAATCTCATCACCAATATTTAATTGCTCATTTGTAAGAGACAGAATATAATCAGTCTCTTTGCTTACAATTATCACTTGTTGTTTTCTAGTTTGCAACATGTTTGCTATTACAAGCTGAAAAAAATTTCCATCAACATTTAAATATATCTTGGAGAATTTGCGGAAAAGTCTTAATAGTATATATATATATATATATATTAATAATAATTACTTACATTATGGTGATATTTATTGAGAGCAGTCCTCGCCTTGGAAATTAGCAAACTTTCATCAGTTTCCAATTTAAAGGAGACTACAAATGCTTTCGGTACCCATAAACTAACTAATGGAGCTAATATCTTTGGTACTAATTGAAGAGATATAGTTGGTGGTCCAGTTGAGTGAATTTTATGGACTGACTGAAAAAGAATTTACTATTATATAAAATAATAGAACACATTATATTAAAAAAAATGTGAAATAAATTTGTTTATATGTTCACCATTTCATTAGAGGGAATGTAAAAATCCGAGACTGCTGCTGCTAAATATAGAATAGCTCTGCTTTCCAGAGGTGCTAATGCTTGGCAAGCAGATCGGAGCAGCCAGAGATATTCAAAAAGAGTTGTGAAAGTGAATTGTAGCAATTTCTTTTGATCAAGTGCTTCTTTATATTTTCGCAGTACTATTGCCACCTTCTGTGTATATTCTGGTGAAACTGTAAACATAAATGTACTATGTTTATTAATTATATCACATTGATTATATATGATTATGTATGATTGATTTTTATATTATATGTAGCTCACCTGTGATAACAGGAGTCTCATTACTATTATCTGATATTTGTAGCAAGTCTAAAAACTTTTGCCCAATGAAATGTCTTGAGAATGGTTCCAAGGATTTGACTCTGTGAAAATTATAAAGAAATATCTTTATATAATATTGCTTATATCATATTAATTTATACTATATAAAAAGTATATATAAAATCTCGATTACCTATACATAAAAATAACTGCATATCCATGCTCCAAGAAGTATTCTGCCGAAACAGATCCTCTTGTGCCTGCGCTGAAGTTATCCACAAATCTTACAGTGTTATGTTCTAAGGGTACCGTTGTACCTCCACTCTGTAACATCCAAGAGTTAGAGAAAATATCACAGAAAATTTGCTACTAACTGAGTAGCATTAAATTTTACAGACTCACCGTCACTAGTACCACTTTATTGCCCTTGTCTAAGTGCTTCTTGGTAAATTCCTTCAGAGCACTTTCATTCTGCACTAAATCCTGAGGAGGTGGATGCATTGCATAAAAATCTTCCCACGCTGAGACCATTGTAAATATTTATACGACGAGTTAACAGAATTGCTGTATGAATGAAAGATAATAGAAACTCATAAGAATGCTTCATATTATATAATATATATAATATATTATATAATATATATAATATATTATATAATGGTATATATATTACATAATGAAAGCTCTCTCTTTCTCTTAATCTTCTGATCAACGTTGTCAAATATATTGCTTATTATTTACCTCCAACAATATTGTATCTCTGTAAATTATAATTTTATGCAAAGATGCAACAATTTTGATCCATAGATAAATGCGACTTAATAATGTTGAATTAAGAAGTAGAAAGAAAACACGAAGGAAGGTTAGAAATTAACCCCGGTGTCAAAGTTTTCCGTAAAAAGATCAGTCTTCGCTCTTTAATTTCGATTATCAATTAACGTTTTGTAAATATCGGTTACGTAAGAATCTTAAAATAAATTAGAATCTTTCTATATACTTATATAACATAAGTGCAACCCTCTGGTATTTCAGCTCCACTCTTCTCTTCCTAGAACCTCATTCTATAGAAACATGAAAGTGATTAGAGACATAATGGATCTGTCATAATCATTAATCTCCATTGTAAACTAAGATGAAACATAAGACATAAAGTTAACAATATGTATTGTTAATTTTTGCTTTAAACATATGATGTTTAGTAGAGAAAGAAAAAAAAAGAAAAACGGTATTTTATATACATGTGAAATTATTTCTATTTTGTTTACGATTAGTTTATAGCGATATTTTAATAAAATAGACTAAATGACTTGTCGCAAAATAATACTCTATTGGAATATTTTGTGAGAAAATTATTTTCCCAATATAAGATATACATGCAAAATAAAGCTTATTCGTTTCATCAACACCAGATACGAGATATGCAAAGATTACTCTTTTATTAAATATTAAACCTTCTATGTTTAAAATTACATTACATAATGTACGTTTAATAATAATGGATTCTTTTTTTCAAGAAATAACTTAAGATTGCTGCACTCTTGTCGCTCTGTCACAAGAACACAGCTTAGAGACAAGATATATACTTAGAGGTAGTATTTTATAACAATTTATTCCTACAACAAATACTAGTTTACATGTCGCAGCTCAATATTCAGGTGCTGGGCTTTTAAGGTCTTTGTAATCCGTTTGCGGAGCGTAAAACTGTAAAAGGAAAGGAAGATAAATGTGAGTATATACAGAAGCAATCTAAAATCTAATATTGCTGAGAATCGAGACAAACTACGATTATCACTCTCGTCACCTTGTATTGTTTATCTTTGTAGTAGTTCCATGGCTCGGCCTCCTTCTTATTCGACCAGGAGACGTCGGGATTGCGAAGCGCCAAACGTAACGTGTAAACGAATGCCATAGCTCCTCCTAATCCTATACAGAAGTATAGCGGCATCAGCTGGAATGAAGAGAGAGAAAGAGAGAGAGAGAGAGAGAAGAAAATATATTGAATGTGCGATGAAACGCGCGTCTGCTAATCATGTGCAAATCTCACAGCTGGATGCTTTTTCAAGCTAGTGAAAGACGTTCCCTGCATTTTCATTGTTGCGGTATCGAATGGAAGATCCTCTCGAACGAACCAGACGAACCCCTTTCCGCGCTCGGTTTTTCTCGCAATACGGAGTACGGAGTAGCGTAAAGATTAGGGCCGATATCTATTTGGCGTTTGCGCGATGAAAGGCGTCGAATATCGCCGCAGTCGGCGCGTATGTCAAGTATGACGTATGCATAGTGGTGCTTAGAATTTTAAATTCAAAACGCGTTAAAATGTGAAACTTTTACTTGGCTAGCGTTGAGCGAAGCTCCGTTGGATCGCGAGCACTTAAATATCTGCTAAACTTGATTAAAGTTTATTGAAAAAAAACCACCGTTATACAAAGGAAATTTTAAAGAGAACTCTTTACTATATGTATATATAATTTACATATGATGATAGGAAATTTTTTTCGCATTCGCGCGTCTATAAATTCCTCAGTCTACGTGTCGATGGGCTTTTGCACTCAACGCGATAGCCAATCGATTCGCAGCTTGCCCGTAAGAGCGAAAAATTGATTGGCCGGCGCGTGCAAAATGACATGCAATTGGCTGGACGTGTCGCGTCGCGCGTTGCAAACAGCAGCGAAAGAATTTATGTCAATGTGACGGCGGGACCTATCCTGTCTGTCGCGACGGACTTCCTTGATCGACATCATCGTGCGACGTATCCAATGGCGGTATTTTGCTGCTCTGGTAAAGGTGAATTTTTCCGTACGATTTCGGGAGGACTGGTATAAATATAAATGTTGATCTCAGAGCTGCGGGAAAGACGTTACGCGCCCGTGTAACGGTGGCACGTTCATTACTGGCGGTCATGTAACGAACCCGGACACGTCGTCCAGGGAGCGAAATCGCCGTGCCTGAAAATCTTGGAGCTAAATGTCAGAATCATTCCGCTGATCAGCAGATTCGGAATATCCCTCGAAAGAAACTAAGAATGCGTCGCCGTTTATAAAACGCACCGCGCCGATTTGCTGATAACTGCCGCAACGTTTGTCCGCGAAGATGGGCTTTTCCACGAGCCTGCAGGGCCAGGCATCGCACGAGGCGCTGCTGGCTCGCCAGGACGCCGAGATCAAGCTTCTGGAGACGATGCGAAGATGCATCACGACGAAGGTCAAGTCCGACCGGGAATATGCTTCCACCGTTTCCTCGCTCATCGTCCAAGGAAAGAAGATTGAGCGCAACGAAGATCTTGCTGGCAGTCTCATAGTGCAGGTAATTGTTCATTTGTGTGTTTACGCACAACTGGTGTCAATTGCTGGGTGTCTGGTAGAATCTGTAGAAATATCGTGTTGTACAGAGCTGGAGAGACATTATGGACTCTATCGATCAGACGGCGAAATTGATTAAGCAACAGGCAGACTCTATTGAAAATATTGTTGTGGATCATTTGAGTACGTTGTACTTGGAAAGGAGAAGAGCCAGAAAGCTTTATCAAGAGGAGCAGACCTGGCTGACTAATCAGTTTCAACAGGTAAGTGAAAAGGTTTAGACTCTTCAACAATAAAAGACAAATAAGAGAAACTTTAATAAATTTTGATATGATATTCTTTTACTTATATTTTTATTTATGTTTTTATTTACTCTTCTTTTTTAATTTATTGTTTGGTTTATATTGTTTAATGTTTCTTATACATTGCATATCATTTTCAAGTTGACAGATGATGTAACTAGGAAAAAAAAGGAGTATCAGAACAGTCTGGAAGTGTATAAATTAATGAGGTCACGGTTTGAAGAATATTATGTAAAGTGTAAGTTTTATATTCAAGATTACTCTGAATTATTCCAAACAGAGTTACATTTATGTAATACAGAAATAATATGATAATACAACTTTTTTAGCTGGTCGGGGTGGCCGCAAGTTAGATGAAGTAAGGGAAAAATATCAAAAGGCATGCAGAAAACTTCATCTAACACACAATGAATACGTACTATTACTAGGTGCTGTAACAGAATGCGAACATGATTTAAGAACCTGTTATTTGCCAAGTTTGCTTCATCGGCAACAAGCTATTCACCAAGAATTTATAACTTCATGGTGAGTTGCACTTTATTAGGAATAGTCTTTGCATGAACTAACATTAACAAAATATCCTATTATTTCTACTATTATTTACAAGTGAGATTTTAATATTCTCTCTTGATTTTTCTCTTTGCATACAAATTAGAAATGGAGAAGGTAAAGATTTTATATTATAGAAATTAATGATTATTACTTTTTATATAAATGCTTAAAATAATTCTTGTAATTTTTCAGGAAAGGAATTCTTCAGGATATTGTAAAATACTCGGATTTTACAACAGAGAAATTTCTGGAGATCCATGTACGGGTGCAAAAAATAGTAGACAGTATTAAACCTATCGAAGAGTACAGAGATTTTATTGGAAAGCATAAGTATATATCTGATTTTATAATTATTTTTATATCTAAAATATACCTTTATCTGAATATTGTAATATTAATGTAGAACTAGGCCAGCATCTCCAATCAGATTCACATTTGACGAGAATCTTGTAGATGACACCTCAGGGAAATTATCGCCAAATAAGTTGACTGTAGATAATCTAACTATAGATTGGTTGAGAAGTCGTCTTACGGAACTCGAAACTTCTCTCAAGACCACACAACAAAATCGACAAAGCCCACAATTCCTGCAAGAAAATAATAGCGATTCTAAGTATATAAACCATATAATTTTTGTATAATATATTAATGTCAATTTTTTATTATCACTGAATTCCTTGTTTTCTAATTAATCCGTTTTTAAGCGCGTTTTTATATATTTTGTGCTAGGATTTCAGTTTTGGACTATTCTCGCGAAAGGGAAGAGCTGAAATTACGTTGTCAGGAGAAAAAATTACAAAGACAGGTGGAAGTCATTAGGGGTGCGCTTAATGAATTAGGCTGTGAAGAGTTACCTTTGGGTTGTGATCTTTCTATGGAAGGTTCTTTCACTGATTCACCTACAAATAATAAAGTGAGTAAAGCATAATTTCTTTTTTTCTTTATTAATTAGAATAATTATAATAAATTTTGTCAATTATAATAAATCTAATATATAAAGTGTATCATGTTCCTGTAGTTCAATTCTTGATATCAACATCCCAAGAATATTTTTGTCATAATCAGATCTCAGTGTCCAGAAAGTCGGAAAATTATTTTGTAATCTATAACAATTAATGCAAAAAAAAGGAACATTATTAAATTTAATTAGTCTTTTTCCATTGAACACTAAGTTGCCTAAAATTATAAGTTAGTTAGATTTGATACTTTACAGAGAAAGAGAGTCGTAGACAGTGGTCTGTTCACATTAAGGAGAAATCAACGATTTATGACAATATTAAAATCACCTTTCAAATCCTTGCCGACAATTAATGATTCGAAAAACGGACTAATTAGGGCAAATAGCGAAGGGCCTACAGCCAAAGCAGACAATAATATCCCCCCTGTTGTATGTGTTATACTTTATTTGTGTGATATCTGAGTGCTCGCGTGTACGTTTCCTCTGTCGAATCGCACAAAGCGATAACATGTTTGATATGTTTTGTGTTGTTACATAGTAAAATATAGACTTTACATACAACATAACACATCTTTCCGGTTTAGACTCTATAATGAATTTTTGTGTGATGATATACTATCGTGCAGATTTAGATAGTATTAAAATTTTCCATATTTAATATTTTTTTTATCATTAGAAAGATGAATTCAAAGCTTATATGAAGATGATCATTTTGCTATCACTTTCGAAATTATTTACATGATTTATTACAATTAGAAAGTGTTGCATGAATATGTATAATATGGATATAATTTGTATGTTCTACTCATGTTAAATTATTATGCTTTTTTATCAGTAAAGCATGAGAATTTCATGCATGCAAATTAATGATTTTACACTAATATTTGTGCACACTTATATTTATATGTAGAAATATGTTGCAAGGATAAAAAATATATATGCAGCGATTAAAATTGCAAACACAATTACATCGCTTATATTTTTTATTATTAATATTTATTTTAGCAAATTAAACTTATCTATAGGTACCGTTGCATTTAACTAACAACCAAAAAAGTAACGGGAATGGCGGTCTTATGGAGGAGGAATGGTTTCACGGAGTGCTACCGAGAGAAGAAGTCGTAAGACTACTTGTCAACGAAGGAGACTTTTTAGTACGCGAAACAATGAGAAACGATGAATGTCAGATAGTTTTATCCGTTTGTTGGGACGGGCACAAGCATTTTATCGTACAAACTTCAGAGGTGAGAACAAGCATAAATATAAATGTATGAGTCAACATATAAGTAATATTTGAATACTATAATAAATTTAATTCTGACATAACACAGAATTATTTTTACAATTATTATTACAAACTGCTCTCGACAAAGAGAGAGAGAGAGAGAGAGAAAAAAACAGATTATATAAAAGTATATTAATTGTAGGGTCAATATAGATTTGAAGGGCCTACATTTCCATCTATTCAAGAACTAATCAGGCATCAGTGGCTATCCGGCTTGCCGGTGACTAGTCGATCCGGTGCTATTCTTAAAACGCCAATTTTGCGCGAGCGATGGGAGCTTAATAACGATGATGTCATCCTTTTGGAGAAAATAGGTCGAGTGAGTAGGCTGATACACAATAACTATATTTTAGCGAGGTGTAGTGCCGATTATACATCGCGATATAATAATACGACGTGATTTATAGGGAAATTTCGGGGATGTTTACAAGGCGCAATTGAAGACTTGTAAGACTGAAGTGGCCGTGAAAACGTGCAAAGTAACGTTACCGGACGAACAGAAACGCAAATTTTTGCAAGAGGGAAGAATATTGAAGCAATATGATCATCCAAACATAGTTAAATTGATCGGTATATGCGTTCAAAAACAGCCGATTATGATCGTGATGGAATTAGTGCCTGGTAAGCCGATAATATTGTTGTTAATTACGTTGCACTACTTAACATAGACATCGTGCTATCGTATTAAAATTAAAAATTCGCAATACATTTATATATGTTACTAATGTTAATTAATTATTACTACTAATATTAATCGCACTAACTTTAGGTGGTTCGTTACTTACGTATTTGCGGAAGAATACTAGTACAATAACACAGCGGGAGCAATTGCGTATGTGTAAGGATGCTGCAGCTGGTATGAGCTACTTGGAATCTAAGTATTGTATTCATAGAGATTTAGCCGCTCGCAATTGCCTCGTAGGTAAATAAAAACTATATTTCAATCATTCAGGGGATCCTATTGAACCCGACAAATTCGACGATAAATATAATGTCGAATACGATATTTTCTTAGGATACGAATGCATAGTCAAAATCTCAGACTTTGGAATGTCGAGAGAAGAGGAAGAATATATAGTCTCAGATGGTATGAAACAAATTCCCATTAAATGGACCGCACCGGAGGCCTTGAATTTCGGTAAAACCTTTTCTTAATATCTTGATCTGAATGTCACACATTTTGATGTTACTCTGATACTTGATTACTGTCTCAGGTAAATACACATCGCTTTGCGATGTGTGGAGTTATGGGATTCTAATATGGGAAATATTTTCTAAAGGCGGCAATCCATATAGCGGTATGTCCAATTCGCAAGCACGCGAAAAGATAGATGCAGGTGAGAGAAGGAGCAACAGAAATCGATAAATAATTAATATTACAGATCAATATCTATATATTTTACTATGATGTATTTTTTATATATTCGTAATTTGATTATTTTGGCAATTTTTTTATGCCGAATGGTTGCATTAGGATATCGAATGCCAGCTCCAGATGGAACACCCGAAGAGATCTATCGAGTGATGCTGCGGTGTTGGGAGTACGAACCCGAGAAACGACCGCATTTCGATCAAATATTCACCGTGGTTGAGACGCTATCTCAAGCATATCTATAAGTATTATATTAAGAGTATTTTATGTGGACAAACGCCACACGAATAAGAAGTATAAATTGGTGCTATAATTTTCTGACACTTATTTTGTATAATTATATAAAATTATATAAAATTTAAGTTGATATCTAGAAGATACAGGTTTTAAAAGTATGAAATGCTCACAACCAAACTGTATTTTATTCTGTAAGTATATATATGTATACATATGTATATATATATCACGGATCTACCATGATATATCCGTGGTATATGAATATACTAGTATAAAAAACACAAACTATTAAATTGCCATTATTATACGTCATTGCGAATCCGCGTCAATGTGAATGCCATTGCTTATGTTTTTTCGCAATATATGTTTAATTATTGTTTTATAAATTATTAAATATTTCTCCGTCCACACACACACAATAATTTAGCTCACCTTGCACCGAGTGATACTGTTGTCACTTTCTTATAGTTTATTTGGATATATATATATATTTATTGTTGTGTGTATTCATGATTATGACACAAAACATTAGTAGACTTTATTTATTCAGTTCTATTGTCATCTATGTGTTCTCTTTATTAATTTTGTAGCGTCTCTTTGATATACATACAATGAACGTTATATGTACGTAAATTATACGTACGTATAATACGTTATACGTAAATTTGGCAGAAAAGCATATCGGGGGATACACATCTTGCATTTGTGTATTTATTGTAAATTTGTTTTTCATGAAAATCAAAACTCATAGCGAAAACATCATAGATTATGTATGTATATATATAAAGTATACCATTCTCGCGATTCTATATATATTTCTTATAATTTTTAATATGAAAATTTGACCATATTTAATTGTATATTTTAAATAGCAATATATAATTATGTTGCATATGTAATGCATCCTGACCAATGTTACTTGTTTAGTTATGTATAAAATTATAATATTCATGTAAATTAAGTTGCATTCAACAAACGTATCAACAATATCTAAAAGTTGAATATATAATATCAATTTCAACCAAACTTTTCTTATATATATATATATAAAAATTGTAAAAATCATATGGCGTATAAATACTAAAAAATTTGTGTGAAATCTCATTGAAAAGAAATATGAAAATGTGAAAAGACCACTTGTTACTGACTTTAAGTCTTCAAAGAATACTTTAGTCTTATATAAACAGTTGAACAGAGAGAAACTAGAATTAAGCAATTTGCAATATAGTATTTTAATCATAAGAACTCTCTTCCAATGAATAATTTTATATTTCATTATTGCTGTGCAATATACGATCGAGCTGAAAATAAAACGTAAATGCGTGTATGTATATCATTTGTTATAAATTTAAGTATAAAATTAAAATGCTATAACATTCAACACTCTTTCAATGTTAATAAGTTGATATTTTTGTAATTTACACTGTAATTTACTCTACACTTCTTGCACTTTTGTTTAAATAACAATGTTATACATTGCACGCATTGTAATAAGCAGTCTTTACGAATAAGTATAAGATTGTAATATGAAGAAATTCATTCTAATGTTACAACTAATATAATTCAATATAATTCACGTATATAGACACAGTTTATTACTTGTTATCACAATGTGTGCAATTTAACGAAAGACATGTATCTTGTTTCCATATATAAATACTCAATGTTGCTGTAATAACAATAAATTAATAAAGACTGTATACATATTGGTCTTTTACAAAAGTACATTCTATATTTCCAGTCAACTTAATCTTTACATCTTCAGAAAAAGATGAGAAAGATGAGATTTCTTAATGAATCATGCACGCATACACGCTATGCCTGTGTCATATCACAAAACTTGCAAAATTTAGGACTCACCACTTTTGTGAAAAAACTTTTCAAATTATAAGTATAATTTAATAAGTTCGTCGCTAACAGCCGAAGGCGTTAAAATTCCCAAGTCAGTGAGCAACAGGCTGATGTAGTGAGGCGGAGTATAATCCACTAAGGGATGTTCTTTCTTCAAATTATTATTTAGAGTACTGGATGTATACTGCAATAATAATATTACATATTTTTTTTAGGCAGACTACATCAAAACTTTCTTGCATTCTTTTTAATGGAAATCAAACCACAATATATACATACACATACAAAATAAAAAATTTACCTTAAATTCATTAGGTAAATCTACTTGGTTCAAGGGATAAATTCTCCCAAATTTGAAACTTTCTGTCAGTACATAAAATGGCTTCTTTACTTCTTTTGCACATATTGCCATTGTATATGTACCTATCTATAAAAAAAAAATTGAAAAATATTTTAAAAAAATTATACATTGTTATTTCGAGTCATTACATACCTTATTAATTACACCACCACTTTCTGCGACACCCTCTGCTCCAACCATTACCATATCCACTTGCTCCATCACATATCCCACTGCAGAATCTAGTATCACTGTACATGATATTCCCAAGTTTGTTAAACTTTGGCACATCTCTTCTCTGCTTGAAAATATAAAGATAAAACGCAAATTAAAGTTTATTATAGTTGCAATCAAAAAATATATCTTATTATGTAAAAGAGATTTACACATACCCTTTATTATCGGGTGATGATGATGTGACATATACTTCAAATATTTTATTACTTGCAGCAGCTTCCTTCATTGCTTGCAGTACTACTCTTGATTTTGAATGTGTAAGTATCGTCTGATAAAATATAAAGCAATAGAAAGTAATTGAAAATATTTTGTATTATTGAAAATATATATGTTCTGGAATATTTATCCTTACCGAACCGTCAGTAATAAAATGTGCTGCTACTTTAGCTACTTTTCCTCGTGCCGCAACTAATTTTTCATAGAATACTTTCCCTCTGTCCAGCATAATTCCTTTGCATTCTGCAAATGACTGATTAAAAGCATACAAACATCAATAAAATAGATAAATGTTCATAATAAAAATAAATATTAAAAGATAAATGTATTCTATAATTTATTTCTCTTTAATATATATTTTATTTATATACATTAAAGGTATAAAACATAAAAAATCTAAATATTAATATTCTTACGGGAGAATCTAATGTTGCTAATGTGATAAAACGCAGAAACAATTCACTTCCTGAAGCAATTGCAGTAACTGGAGTTTCTGTGGAGCGCATAGCATCAATTGCATGTTGTAAACAAATCCGGAGCTCTTGAACTGTTTCTGCTATAATAGGGATAAGAACATGTAGAAGATCATTCTATACTGATCAAAAACATTACATTTTTTTTAATATTTTATTGTATTCAAGAATTTGTTAATATAAATTTGTTAAGTACAATATATATGTATCTTACAATGTATATGTATCTTACATATGTCTTTAGATATATATATATTGTAAGCTATACATATAGTTCAGATATATATATATATAGTAAGATATACATATATATTGAATATATAATTGTTATAAAATATATAAATATAGAATATATGTGTACTGTAGATATTTACATTTTGAATGTTCCAATACTTTTAATAAGGTACGAATAGCAGCCATGCCAGCAGATATATCCTTCTCATCTTTAATAATATCGTTGAAATATCGACAAATTTCTGTAAAAATATTAAAAAATTATATTAAAGAAAATTTCTTTATAATATTTAACATATTATTACAATATACACATTAATAATCTATTGATTCATATTGCTAGCTAGCAAATATTTATAATCTACTGATTCTAGTACGTACCTTTCTTCTCCATTATTACGACCTATGTTGTTTCCGCATACATCCAATCGGTTTTTAAAAATTAATTTAACAAATATATAATGTGTCTAATGTTTATTTTAAAATAACATAAATTAAAGAAAATATATTGTCCAAAGTTATGTTAAACGCATTTAACCTAACCAAATTTAGACAGGATAATGTTGATATCAGACTTCCTTTTTCGCGCATGCGCATCAAATGTATCAATCATAGACTCTCATTATCATTGAGACAAGATGCGCATGCCTCAAATATACTTAACTTCAAGGTGTTCCATTTGCTGCAAAAGTTTAAATTTGTTTGATTGACCAATCAGGACTCAGGACGAAAGCGACAAAGATTTCTTCGTTTCCGATTTGTCAATCCAACGCTTCGAAATTTTCGTTAGAGCGCCTTCTTGTATGTTAAACAACTATGGTTGAACTTTGGAATTGTGAATTTCCATAAGAATAGAGAGAGGGAAAGAGGGGGGAGAGAGAGAGAGAGAGAGAGAGAGGAGAGAGAGAGAGAGAGAGAGAGAGTGAGAGTGAGAGAAATTTAATCTAGATTATTTTACAAAATAATTTGATCGATCTAATCTGTCAAATCGGTGCTTAAGTTTAAATCTGTGTGCATTTGTTATATAACAAGTCTAGATGTAAATAATTTTCTCGAGTTGAAAGCACTCTCTAATAAAAAAAAGGAAAATATTTGAGCTGTTGTCAAATGTGTCAAAACGTTTATTGTGTCTTATAACATAGCTATCAATCAAGAAGGCGATACAATGGAAGATAAATCTGGCGATATTCTAAAAAATAGCGCTAACAATACTGACATAGAATCCAGAGTAGGTTAAATATTTGCTCGAGAGATTTTAAATGTATGTTTGGTTATCTCGTAGTGACATTCTACATGTGTATATATTTGTAGGCAATATTAAGAAGGAAGTTGCAAATGAAGTCAGAAGCGCTCCTGTTGTTGAGTCAGGAGTTGGATCAATGTAGGATGCAACGAGATCAGTTTAAATCAATGGCGGAACAAATTCAGGAAAGATTTCTGCATTTGAGGAAGCAGATGTGTGAGACCAAAGAATTGAATAGGTAAATAATTTAAACAGAGCGGTATTACACTTTAATATTCTGTTCCAAATTTCGTTTTAGTTTAAGCAAGTAAATACTTTTGCAGATGCTACAATTCAGATGAAGATTTTAGAATTTTGGATTTATTGACAGAAGCGCGGGAGCAAAATAAATGCCTCAGACTACAGGTTGAAACATTAAGGCAAAAGCTAGCAGATGCCGAAGGTGATATTAAGGCATTACGTACAAATAGCAATCGTACACCGGTTGAGCAACAAGAGGCTCAACTTGCACCAGCAATGCATCAAAGGGAGGAAATGATAGAACAATTAGAAAAATTAAATTTAAAGGTAAGCATTACACATAAGAAAGCATCTATTATTAATTATTTGTCATGATTTATATTTCAACATATATATGCACAAGATATATTGTTATTTGATAACATTAGTTTCTATAATAGTGTTCACAGTTACAAACAGATCTACAAATAGTATTGGATGAGAAACATGAGCTGGAGATGGAAAGAGATGCCTTCAAGTGTAAGGCACATCGTTTGAATCATGAATTATCTAAAGCTCTGAGCGCTTCCAAACCAGTTGATCTGGATGCTCTTATCAATGAAAATAGGTAATTAATGCTTTTTTATCATTGAAAATAGGAAATTAATGGTGAATAATTATAATCTAATGATAAATATTTTAATTTTACTTATATTGCAAATTTGTTTTTAGATACCTACAAGAAAGACTGCAGCAATTGCTTGAAGAGAAGGAACTTACACGTCAATCTCTGTCAAAGTATAAGGTAGATTGACTTAAACAAAAAATTATTGTACATTAATTTGTGACTGTTTGTGACATTAGGTATAATTGATTTTTTCTAGAGCATGTTGGATAGTAAAAGGACTAAAGGAAATATTAAGTTGGGAGTAAATTCTGCAGCTGGAACAGTAATGACTCACAAACAAGGTAAAGTATGTGTGCTATGTGTGTGTGTGTGTGTGTGTGCACAGGAAGACATCATAAATTTTTAATATAGAAAAAATATTTTTCTCTATTTTTTTTAGTTGAACAACTTCTTCAGGAAAGTTCTTATATACCGCCTCAGAAATCTGCTGCTGCTGTTACTGATCTACGGTGTCTCTGTACTGCCTTGTTAGAAGCTTTAAATGACAAAACTTTGGCTCTGGCACACCAGAAGAAAGCGAATAAGTAAATAGTTTTATGTTATATTTAAATTTATGCGATTCTATAAATTCATTTATATATGCTGTTTATAGAATATTGGCACTGAGAATTTGTGAATTGGACAGTGCGGTGCAATCACCAACCATGAAACTCTTGGAGGGATACACAAGTGCCAATGTTGATTTAAGATGCGAGTATAAACATACAATTTTAACATATTACATATTATCATTATTATATTTATATTCTTTACAGGTGATAATGAATTCAATGATTTAGATCACACAAGTAATTGTAATATGGATAATATTAAGGAAAACAATATTATAACAAACGAGAATAATGTACAGTGCAGTTCTTCATCTGAGAGTCAAGTTATGCAACAATTGCAGTCGATACAAATGAGTCTTCCAAAGAACTTGGGTGTATTGGTTCAAAAAGCGTTAAATAATCTGAAGGATAATGATAAGCAGAAGATATGAAATTAGAAATGTTTGATATACAGAGAAATGTGTCAACGTGCCTCTCCATACAAATATAATGTATATATAAAACGTGTTTCTGTAAGTAGAAACTGCTATGCTTCATTGGAGCACATAAATCTTTGTAAAAAAATCTAGTCTCTCTGAAAATCATATTTATTTAGGAACAGCATATAAATTCAACTTTAAAGATTAACTTATTGTAAGTGTTGACACAACATAAAGTGCTATTTAATATTTTCGTCAAATTTGCAGTTAACATATTAGTAATCTCAAAATTTTGATAGAGATGACTTTATCGAACGATGAAAGACAATTTATTATACAACGTTTGTTGTAACAATTAGTTTGACATATCATTTACATGTAATATGTAGCTGCATCGTAATACTTAGGTTGATTAGTAGAATGATTGTACTAAGTGATGATGTTTCCACAAGTATCTTTTGCGCAAGACATTATCCAGCTGATCTAACCACGAGTCGAATTGCGTACTAGGTTGCTCTGTAAGAGTTGTTGGCCCCAACGATCTTTTTAATTGATGATAAGACGCATTCTCCCTATATGAATATATGTATATACGTTATTTAAAAATACATAGAAATGACATTCCGCGCTAACGTAATATATTTGCATTTACATCGTCATTAATTTCGCTTCTTTCAACTTTATATCCTTCTGTCTTTTCCAGACGTTGAACGCTTGGTCATTGATAATGCGTCTCTCGTCGTTTTGTTTCTGCAGAATTTCTATATTCATTTGTTGAATCATTTGTAACTGTTTTAGCTCCCTTCTTTGTTGAGCTTCTTTTTCTTTTATTATTTGAGCATATGCCTGAAGATTAAAGAAACTATTAGAGGAATTTAAAAATATAGTTAGAGAAATTTTAAAGATGTCTGGATTAATAACTAAATGACAAAAATGAAAGGATTTCTACCTCCTGAGAAGCTTTCTTACATTCGATGTCCTCCAATTTTTTCTGTAACTCTCGTTGCTTCTCTTCCTCCGCTTCTTTCAGCAATCTTCTATACATCAGGTTTTTTCCCTTCTTCCAAGACTCGAAAGATAATTTTCTCCTCACTTGCTTGGACAATTTTCTGTTATTGGAGAGAATGATGTAAATTTCTTTTTATATATTAAATTGCAAATGTTTGTAATTTTCTGAGAAGAGATCGAAAATTCCTATTATATAATAACCCGTCATTTTGTTCCCGGTTTTGATGCTCGATAATATTGTTTTTCAATTTCTTCCTAATTTTCCCTCTCTGCGTCGGATAATGCCAGACTTTGGTTATTTCCAGATTGGGTGCGATATTCTTACCAATTATACGTTCTTGATCTTCAGAAATCTTATAAGATTTTTCATTATGCTTGATATGTATATTTGTCTGTGCATGTGTATGTGTGTGAAAAAAGATTTATTATTAATCAAGCAAAATAATTTTGTCTTTTTAATGTAGCTAGCTAATATAATAATTTGGATAGTTTGCCACATAATAGGTCACAAGTATTACTTCAACCGATTTATTGCATATAATAGATGTATCTCGTTCATCAGACTTATTGCGATCAATTCTGATATTATCTAGATCTTGCTTCGGTAAATATTTTATTTCGTTTGAAGCATCTATTGAATTGGCTCCGTTCGATATATTTCTTGTTGATGGTATTTTCTGTAAATGTATCATTCTTATTTATCTTCGACATTATTCCTGTGTATAGCTTTTTGAAAACCTAATTGATCTTCTCCCGAATATCTTTTACATTTTCCATTCTACTTTTTGTGTCTCCTAATTCCATCATTTTCTTAAAGTACCATTCTTCGTAGATGGCTTGCTGCAACTTTGCTATTTGATCTAAGTCGTAATATTGTTTAAATGACAATTTATAACGCATTATACAATAATATATATGAATAACTAACCAGAGTCTTTGAGCGCTATGTTGATCATTTGCTTTACGATATTTTCCAGATTATTATCAGAGACGCTTTTTATCTTCATTTTGATGAGGTCTTGCAACGATATTCTTAATTTGTGTCTTTTATAATATTTTCTGTGATATGTACAAAACACTACAAATTTAATATTTAATTTTTTGAAGTTTTAATACCACGTTAATTTGACAGTTAAAATGCAATTAGGATGCTGCGTGTATCCTTCATATGTTTCCTATCATATATATATATACTATTTATTTTATTTTTATAACCTATAGGTAGATTAAAGAAATAGATTTTTGAAGCACATCTCCTATGTGTATAGAATTTTAATCATACATTATATACATAAATATATAAACGATAATAATTTATTTATAATAAGTTTATTTATATATAATAAGTTATTCAACGAATATATGTATATATTCATATAGCACATTTGTACGTTTCCACAAAGATATGGATGCCATAGATATTTCTGTATTTATGTACACATACATTTAGGGAATACAGTGGGAGAGCTAACTGTAATAAAACAGTGATTATAAAAACGACAGCACAATAAACGTATAATGTATATGTTAGTTTGACATTTTCTAAGATCATAAGTGTTTTATCACATTGAATGGAAATGTGCTTTTATGTTATCTAACGTTACCTCACGTCGAATTTTTTAAATTATAAAAAAGAAATAAAGGCACATATATGTATATGTTACAAATCCGTATTATGTGTCAAAGCATCTTGGCACGTAGCACGCCAGTTGACATGGAACATTGAATTGATAAACTTCTTCAAGTACTTTTTTGCAAATAACCTGAAAATCATAAACCAATTAGGGAGAATCCATATATATCTTAAATCTCTGATTTTTTAAAATTACCATTCAATCTCGCAGAAACGAATACATTCTAATATATTTTAATTTTTTTTACAGGTTTTTGTAAAGGAATATATTTATATAGGTACCGCTTTTTCCCTACGCACGACTTTGCGCGTGTATGTTGTCACTTCATATTATTTTTAATCCAATCGGTGTACTCGGAGACACGCGTGTACACGCCAGGATAGCCGGGCTCGCCGCACTTGTTGCCGAACGAAACGATGCCGATCTGCGTCCATCGACCCTCGACTCGCAGCATCAACGGTCCACCCGAGTCACCTTGGCACGCGTCCTTGCCGCCTTGGCTATAACCGGCGCATAAAAAATTGCTGGTGATCGGTTGAAAGTAAGCCGCGTTGCAGTCCTCGTTCCTCCACACTGGTAGAACCGCCTGTCGTTGAACGGTGCTTTCCTTCCCGCCTGTTACACCATCCTCATTACGACTAATTTATCACGACCATAGAATGTGTAGAGAAAAGAGAAGGAAAACGAGAAATTGGAGCAAATTTCAGCGCACATTGAAAATCTTCCATTTTTCCTTTATCTTAATTAAATTAATTGAAATTTTTACTACAATTTTTTACATTTTGAACGAAAAAAGATCAATTCTCAGCGCTTCGACGCTGCATGATTAGTATGAGATAAGAATATAAATTACGCCCTGTCAGATATATAATCACGAAGAGAGAGATATTAATTACCATAATAAGTGGTGCCCCAACCAACCACCGTCGGTCTGGCGCCGGCGAACGGTTCTCCGCGAAATCGCGCCTGCGGCAAGCAAATGGGTATTACGTACGGTGACCTTCTTACGGGTCTGGTGAGCTCGAGGACGGCGATGTCGTTGTAAAATCCGACGCGCGAAAACTTCGGATGCGCGTGGATCTCCTTTACCGCGTAGGTCTCCGGCGACGAGGGTTCGTCGTCCCTTTCCAGATCGATGTCGCCGAGACGCACAGTGAACTGGCGAGCAGCGAAGCTGTAACGTTAAGAAATATATTAGATTATATATATATATATATATATATATATATATATATATAGTAGAGATGATTGCGTGAGAAATTCGTTTCAGAACTTTTGTAGTCATTCGGTAAAAAGGAATAGAAAAAATCTGAGAGAATGTATATATATTTTTAATTTTTATCTTTCAGATTAAAGTTCGTGAATTAAAGTGGTTGTTGGAACGTTCCTTACGGCCGCTGTCGCTGATCTCGCGTGCAATGAGCAGCGGTAAGGATGTGGTGCGATCCCACCAGAGAACCTCCGCACCAGAACTCCGTTCGTCGGGAACCGTGAAGGAAGATCGCCGCCATCCAGGGCCAACGACCGGGCAACGCTTCCTCGCCTCCGACCACACGGTATTTGCCTGAATTTCTCACTCCGCATTCTAAACAGACGAAAACTCTTCATACTCTTTTCTTCGAGATACAAACGTTTTCCAAACTCTAGCTATTTATTGGCAAAAGCTGATGACATCGTGAAGGAAATCAGCCGACAAAATTTTCTTTCGCTAGAGTCTGCAATTATTTTTCAACGCGTTACGAGAAAATGCTGAAATACCGTCGTCGTCTTGAATAAAATTGTTGTCGATCGTCCCGATCGTTTCGAAGCCATTCGTATTATTGCTCAGTAAGTCTGACGATGAAACGATATGCGTCGTAGGTCTTGTAGTCGAGGACGTTACCGGATACAGCGGTATCGGGCGTGGTGTGAGGGGTTTCGTGGGTCGAATCGGCGGTCGTGGGGAAGAATGTCCACCGCTGTCAGTTCCGGAGAACGTATCTCCACCGACGTTGCTGCAACATTCATTTGTTTAAGTTTCGAGACAATAAATGAGATATTTTAATGTTTCGAAACATTTTCTTATAAAATATATGTGAGATGGATGAGATCTCATTCACAGGAAATGATATAAATTTCCACTTACATAGGAACAGAAGGATTATCGGCTTTATCTAATGGACAGCAAACTCCTGGCACGAACAGACTCTTGAAGCACAACGACTGCCTCAGCTTAGTGAGATCGAGTAACAATTGCGGGCAATTGCTGAGGTCCTGGCACTTTCCCGGTGCACCCTCAGCCGTCGTGCACGCAGATAGAGTGGACTCCTTGTCTCTATTCGACAGTTTTTCCGCAGTCTGCTGCTGCAGCTGTTGTTGCTGTTGCTGCTGCTCTTGGACCGGCGGCTCATGTGTGGAGGATGCGATCGTTTGTCTCAGTGGCAATGCGACGCCGCGTACCAAAGGTGCGATGCTATCTGTCACGTTGCGGCCTGGAAAAAGAGTTAATAAATCACCGCCGAAGATATGCCGCGGACTAATAAGAACAGCCAGTTGATCGGTTTTCAAGTCGCATTAAAAATATATATACACAAGACGTATATATATTATTAATTAATAATTAACCGGCCGTCATTTGCGCGCGCGCGAAGAGTTAATATAGAAAATAAATAACATATAATACATTCTACATAATTTAGTATATTAATTTATTGAATTGTTTTTTTATATGTATTACCCAAGATGTTCTTGGAGATGGTGTACAATGCCGAGGGCAGTTCCTTCGGCGGATAATTCGAGATCTCGACGCCCCTCGTCATATTGACGATATAGTTGCCCACGGTGTTCAAGGCACCCAGGGTCTCGCTGATGGTCACCAAAGGATCGCTCTGCTCTTGCTCGACCTTCACCAGCTGCGTGTAGGGACGTACTTGCGTGTCCCTGCGATATATCGGTCTGTCCGATCTGCTTGGTCCAACTCGGTCCCAGGAGTGCGGCCATCCTCTCGTCGGCGAGACGTACGAGTTTCTGTATCCGTACGCTGCATTGCGACATTGCCTCATATGAATCAGAAGCGAGTAGAATCATTATAATAATAAACGTAATATAGTAATGAAAGTAAACAGTAAGTGTGACGAAGCGAAAGCGCTTTATTCATTTTTTTTTTTATCATTTAGTCGTTATTATCGCACACAAACGATATTTACAAAATCTCGTAAGATTGCATAATCGTATTCCTCGTAATAGAATTGCGAGTGTATCACTTGACATGATATAATCGCGATTATTCCGATAAATCACAGAGAAAGAGAGAGAGAGAGAGAGTCTCATTCGTGCTCCACTTTTATTTACAGAAACCTCGAGACGCGCCAGATGGATTTAAATAGCCGACGATGATAATGATGAACACGATCCGTCGAGACGATCATATAGTGCGAACGATGTTTACGCTAAACGTGCTTTTGTCAAGACGAAAGTTACTTACGGGAAGTGTGGTAATGCACGATTTCTTCGGTATACGAGATGGAGCCGACAAATAGACTCCATATTATGCACAGGCCTGAAACACGAATACGTTATTAAAACGTGAATTATAGGCATAATCCTACACGCTAATCTCACGCAAATACATCATTCCGTTGTACAATGCGTTTAGCATCAATATGAAACGATGCACACAACTCGCGAAATTATTTCGCGCATTATTAATTTTCGCATAAATCGATCATTCATCTTTCATTTGTATTATTTTGCATAATTTATTGTTTTATTTTTATTTATTATTGTCATTAATTTTAAGTTAAGTACGTTTAGAGAGTTTAGTTTGATATAAGAAAAATTTAGATATAAATAACTAATTTTTAATAATTATTAAGTTATCGATTTTTCTTTTTTTTCTTCGCGTCTCTATCGGGTTTGAAATTGATATACAAATTCAGAGAGACCCCGATAATGCTGCGGACGCACGAAAATGATCTCCATCTTTATTCATGAGAATTACGAAGTCATTCGTAATCATCTGTCATCGGGAATACCGTTGCCGTTTAACACACGTCGTCCATAATAAACGAGTGCGTTATGCAACATGAAAAACGTACGCACAATCACATCCGACTTTCCGATTTTCTCAGAATTTGTCGAAATCGCAGGTACGTCATGCCATTCGGGATAAATGCGAGAGAGGAATCTGGACGCGCGCGCACAGATCCGACAAAAACTTTCTAAAATGAAGAAAAGGAGATGTTTATAAAAATGCGTAATATTTGACCGCAAATGTGGCCGCGCTTATTATAAGAGGCCGAAGGCTCATTAAAGACGCGTAATTAAAGGTATATGATTGACACGGATAAAATTTCGCCGACACAGCGCGAATATCAATCTCTTCGCAGGTGTTTCTAATTAATACCGCAATTATGTATCAAGATACTTTGATTAGAGTTTATCTTAGATCGAGTACAGATTCGCAACGCGTTTCATTTCGACCTTGTTTCACACGCCGTTCTCTCGTTAATTAGGTGAAATTAAGTCGAGCGTTAAACATCATCAAACCTCCCGGAATCGCGAGAAAAAAAAAAGATGCTAATTCGCCTCGAGTCTGAAATCATCGTCGTCGGATGATTCCTCGATAAGGATCTAGTTCCGGTTTTGAAACTCGATTCATTGATTTATCGATGCAAATATAGAGAAAATTTCGACTTGCTTTATAATTAAAATAAATAATTAAATTAAAATATAATTATTCTTTTAGATTATAATTAAAATAATATAAAAATCAGATCCTTCCTTGCTGAAGATAAAGGAAGACGAGACAATGGCTGATTATATTAATAATCTCAAAAAAACAAGAAATATAGTCAGTTTTGAAGTAACAATCGCGCTTGACCCAGTTGCGAGAGGGAAATGTTTTTTTTTTTTAAGATACAGATCGCGATCTTCAAAAATCATATACGCACGTACACGAATGACATTTCCTCGATCCTCGAGGTCCGGGATCGGGAGATCAAGTAAAATGTATATAATTAAAAAATTACGTGTCCCCCGATCGCGTGGAAGTAAGATCCTTCGGAAACTGGTTACGAACGCGCGTTCGGACTCTTCTCATTGACGGTGAAAGTTGCCCGGCGTGAAAGTGTGCCTTTCTTCCGTTCACTGATTCACGTCGTCGTGATACGTCGGAGGAGCGACGAAGACGATTTATCATTCTTCTAGGAACGGAAATAGTAAGGGGGGAGAAAGAAAATCCAGCTGCAAGCGTTACAAGGACCCCTTTGATAACACGTGTGTATCAGGATTATCCGAATAACTCTCGCAGAGCATGCGGGTTGAATAATGCCGAAGTTGCAATTGCATTGTCTCTCGCGTGTGTGGCCGAGATTATACCAGTTATATATTATAATTATATCGCTATTATGACTGTAAACAATAGCGATATATAATTATGATGTATAACTGTGATACAAATCTATGTCATACTTCGGCACTTTTGCAGACTTCTTTTCTGCCTAGCCGAGAAAAATTATCGAATCGTTTTCTTTCAGTACAGATTTCGATTTTTTTCTTCTTAACAAAAACGTCGAGACACCTTTAATCGATTAATATATTAATTTCAATTAATTTTATTTTATAAAATTATTTATTATTAATGAAATGCGAAATATAAAACGTTGATAAAGACAGTGACATATAAAACAGTCCTGGCAAATGATAAAATTATATTAAATTTCAAGGCTTTAGGAATTTTAATTTAAAGAGAAGTTTGATTTTTACAAAATATATAACATTACAAATTAGTAAGATATGTCACAAATCATATTCCTCGACGTTTTTGCTAAGGAATGATTTTTTTGCTTATCTGAAAAAAACCCAAAGATTCTATGGAGACGTTTTATAAATAGATTCACGGTACTCCATACATTAGGCACTATTGTATGAAGGTGTTATTCTGTCGCTTTTAGGCATGTTTCATTTGATATTTCGTGACAAGGAAAGGTGCGTCTCTTTTCTAAGTTTCAATCTCTTTGTGTCGCACAGTATATGTGTGTGTGTGTGTGTGTATGTATGTGTTACGTATATGAATACATAGATATACCCACGCAGTAACCCAGATACATATGCTGGGCGCCGTGCATGATACCTGCGCTATCCGCAACTTTATTTGCGACATTACACGTCGGTGGAGAAGAAAAAAAAAGGAGAACATGTCCAAATATAAACCGTTTTATGGCGCTTAAATCTTCAAATGAAACCTCTCGAGATCTTAATGTAACATTTTACGACACTTGAATTCAGGCAATCTACTTCCAGAAACAAACATGCGAATGTTCAGTCTAAAAAAAAATTACATTATGTATAAAGATATTACACACACACACACACATATATATATATATATATAAGCGAAAAAATAATTAAATTCTTTTACATATATTAACTCTTCATTTTAAATTATGATATATATTATCTATTTTAGAAAGCGATCTTAGTTGAAGATTTACTTAAATTATAAAATCACATTATAGAATTTATTTATGTAAATTTTATAAGAACTTCAACACAGATTTGCATTGCTCTTTTTTTTTCTCATAGAAAAAAAAGAGAGACAGAGAAAGAAGAAAGCGAGATTAGGATTAATCAATACTTATACCAATTAAAGCAATGCATAATTTTCGTGAAATATTTTGTGTGTAATTCGTTACACCGTCTTAAATTCGTAATCTACATCACAAATTAATGAGAAATCATGTAAGAGGTGCACGCATTATCATTATTAGAAATATAGATTAAAAAAATTTATTCATGAATTCTACGTACTGAAATTTGATTTGCTAAAAGCAATAGTTATGCTTTTAACGATAATTAATTCGCGAGATATGGCGAATCACGATGCTTGGACCTTATTAGCGCATAATTGTCGCAATTACGATCTTGTATGTACATATATCGTAATGAAAAAACTGAAGAGTGTAAAGTTTCGTTGTGTCAGTAAGTTACTGTGAAATTCCGTATCATTAGACAGTTCGCGATGATAAAACTAATATGAGAAAGTGAGAATCTGCATGAGACACGGAATTTGTAAACGTATAATTGAGACCATCTTCAAGCTAAATGCACTCACAAGTTAAAATAAATTTACGCAAAGTCGACAATATAAAAGAAATTAGAGAGAGTTTTTTGAGTTTTAAAAGATATTTTTAAGTATTTTTAAAAATTATTTTTTTCTCTCTTTTTGTTACTTGATTTGTTTTTATGTCGAGAGAGTTTTTAATTATGTTTTATAATCTTATATTTTTTGGCATTATTTTGGCATATTATATTACACACACTTTTTCAGATTCACGTGAAATTTCCACACGTAGATTCTTAGATGAAAAATAAAGAATTCAGATTTAGAAAATGTTTAGAGAAAGCGATCCTACAGATATGTATTGCTGAAAAGGCATGTAAATATGGATCGCTTTCTTACCCCACAGCCTTCATCGGCGCACCAACATACCAATTTCAACACAGTTTTCACTTTTGAAAACTAATCCGAGCTACCGGTCACGCTCGGGCATATCAATAATTCGCTGTCACTGTTACGCGTGACTTCCTATCGCCAATTCACTGAGGATAACTGGACAACTGGTTATCAAGCACATAGCGTGTCATCAGCATCAAAGCACACATTGCCTTCCGCATTCCTACGTGTATAATTCCGATACTCTTTCGGCACACTCGCAGATGCAAAAGAGAGGATTTCACTTACTCAGAACCGCTGGCGACGACATCTCCGTTAGAAAAGAAGAAAACCTGTTATCCCGCCTGACATCCCCAGTGTTTGTGCAACGCGTACCTGTACGATACCCGGGATATGAGAGACGCGACGTCGAACTATTTTAACTAAGAATGTCGTTTCGCGTGATCAGCGCGAGAGCGTCGGCGAGTTATGCATGGTGCGTCGAGAGTGGCGGAAGAAACAAAGAGAAAGAAAGAGAGAAAGAAGAATGAGAGTGACAATCGGCGGGGAGACGGAAGAGGACACGACACCGACGCGGTCAAAGAGAGAAGAAAG
This sequence comes from Lasius platythorax, assembly GCA_963971435.1. Taxonomy (NCBI): domain Eukaryota; kingdom Metazoa; phylum Arthropoda; class Insecta; order Hymenoptera; family Formicidae; genus Lasius; species Lasius platythorax. The sequence goes on from OZ020547.1 coordinate 14,022,559, forward strand.
AAAGAAATAAAAAAGAGAAATGATCGCGGGATATATAGAAGGAAGGAAGCGTGCAATCGCGGTTGCACGGGACAGATCCACGATGAACTGTCCGTGAAAAGACCTCGACACACTTTACTCTCGACGGTGGACCGCGACCGCTCGCGCGCTCACTCTCTCCCGTTCTTTCTCCTTCTTTCTCCGAGGCGCCGTGGTCTTCCCTGGTTTTCAAGGGAAAGTGGTGCTCCCTCTACTACTCGCCGCTTCGTCTTTCGATGACGATTCGTCACGTAGGAATGTCACGGAGCCAGCATATATCTTCAACAGGTGCGTGCACCGGATGTAATCGCTTGTCGTTTCTCGATCCCGCTGCGGAGATAAACAATTGTTGGAAGGGTTTCCGACGAAATCTTCGGGATATACTTCGGGATGGCAAGGTCTCTTTTTAGGCTGAAAGAGAGAAAAAGTGAACCGAGCGTATGCGAGTCCGTAGTATTTACCTAAATTTATTTACGTCGTGATAGTTTCTGTTACATCGAGTTCGTGTATTCTGTTGTATAAAGTAAGCGTCGCTATATATACCACATTATTTAACATATATAATTTATCCTCTGTGATGGAATTCAATATACAGATCACCAATATATTCTGAGAGAGAGAGAGAGAGAGAGAGAGAGAGAGAGAGAGAGAGAGAGAGAGAGAGAGAGAGAGAGAAAGAGAGAGAGAGAAAAAGAGAGAATACGCGTTTTTCTTAAGAATATAATTATGCGGTATATCTTCGCTCCTCTGGTACATTACTCATTCATTTTACATTCTATTAGGACGAACTAGTTAAAGATAAACAGATGCATTTATAGCCTTATAGCGTCTCTCTCGTTAAAATTGATCACTCTTCGAGTGAGAAGAGCTGACTGAGGTGATCAATGTTCATAAATCAAATAGCAATTTATAAACTGATAGAGAAAAATAAATCGCATTTCGTTTTGTTAGGATATATCACGGAATCTATTAACACATGTACAAAATTACCGTTAGATACGTTAGAAATGGTTAGAAACGTTTCGTGTTGCACGCCGAATGGGCATATATAGAAGAGAAACGATGATAAGAAGCGCCCGTAATTGCAGATTATGAGACAAGTGCTCTTCTTCGACATTATTATGCATGAGATGTGGACTTTGTAAAAATTCAAACATCTCGCAGATTGTGATAAAAAATATCGATATAGACAATTGTATATATAATCATCATATGAACCAAGCACAATATTATGAAATATCAGCGCGATATTTGTGCGGAAAACGTTTCAATAATTGAGAAACCCTTATACTTTCAAGACTGCAAAGAACTCGCATAACAGTAATATACTCCTGTTCATTGAAATCGCAACACCTATAATATATAATAATATTATAGGTATATAATATATAATAATATTATAGGTGTTGCAATTTCAATGAACAGGAGTATAATTTACAATCTATTGTAATTTAATGAACGCACATTACATAAAATCCACTGAACGTGCACGTTAAAAGTGTAATCTACACTTGTCAAAAGAATGTTCCTACGAATCTCGTAAACGTTCGGATTACTCGAATGAGATGTACGTGATGTATGCGAAAATTCGCACGGCCGGATAATCAATATTTTCTCATAGGCATGGACGATTTATACGCGTCAAACCGTTCGTACGATGGCGCCGTTCCGGGTGCGGTCAGTCCCATGGATTGCATCGGTCCGCTTTGATACGTCGGTGGAATCGGATGCCGCAATGTATTTCCCATGCTACTCGAGTTGCTCCATCTGCAACAAGCGCGTCGCGTACTCGTATTTTAATTATGCTCTTTATGCTGTTTATCGAGCGATATTGGATAAAGAAAAATTCCGCGATGTTGAAAATTATATGTTGGAAAATAAAGTACCTATTCACACCGTCGGACGACCTGGAACTCCAGCTAGAAGGCTCGTTACGGGGATCGCGAGATCCGCTACTCGTCACGGAGTTAAATGACTTTGAGGATGTAGGTCCCGAATGCCATCCACTCGGTGTACGATTGCTTTCTACGTAACGACTTTCACCTGCATTGAGATATAACAATAGCATATATACAAAGATGAATAAAGACACACACATACATATACATTATCGTAAACAATAATGTGTGTATTTCTCCTTTGCACAAGATATGCAAACAAATCATTAAAATGTTGATTAAGGTGATCGTGAAACTTAGTCTCTTTTGCAAATGTGTCTTCATCGTTATACTGAATACAGCCTTTTGAATTATTTGGTATGCTTTATAATAAAAACCATGTTATACTGATATACCAAAAGCGTACGTGACATTAATGTTCATGTTAAGTATCGTGTAACATTTATAAGGCTAAAAAAATTTTTGTATGGTATTTTCATACTCTCTTTATTAAAATCATAAGACTAATAGCAGGTTCAACTAACTACAATGAAAGTCAACTAAAATTGAGAAATCGTATAAATTTTTATTACAAAGCATACACATTTGTAAAAGAGAATACAAATTGGATTTAAACTGAATCTTAATAAATTTTTCTACAAAAAACATCGTTATGTGTATATATATATATATATATATATATGTATTATATATACACATATTTTGAAAACGCGTGCGCACGTTTGGCACTTTCAACTACAATCTATATATCTCTTGCATTTTTTTAACACATATGATATATCTTTGTATGTTTTTTTTTTAAATATCTTATAAAAGATATTTAAATTACTATCAAATAATAAAAATGCTATCAAGATTGCTTACACGCCAAAGGTACATAAATTGTGAAAAAAAAAAACTTCTTTCTGTTATACATTTATCTAATTTTATCATATATCAACTTTTCTTATTAAGTTCAATATAAAATTAGACTTTAGTGTTTATAGATTTTTAAAACTTCGTTAATTTTTTAAAATTATTACGTGTTATGTTCATTGTTCTATAAATTAGAATGTGATCTAGCACCATTTAATCTCACTTGCATATTATAATTATGTATCCAAGAATTCCAAATCAAGGATATATAAATAGATACATATAAAAATAAATTTGAGCTTATGTTACAGCATCGAATTATGCGTATCTCTCATCTGCTAGAAATACTTCATGAAAATGTTTTCTGTTATACTCTTACTTGAGATGATATTTAATATCCTGTGTACAAAAGAAAAAAATAATATAAAAAAATCTAATCTAATCTATAAAAAAAATAATCTAGAAATGGGGTTCAGTGTGTGTGATAAAAATATTATTATGAAACTAAGAAGTTTCATGACAAGATGCAATTATAAGATTAAAGAGTCTTGTGATAAAGTGTGTCCTAAGTTAACACCACCTTTCGTACGTATGCAGTTTATCATACTTACGTGGCGTGCTAGATCCCGGCGGTTTGAAACTATCACTGTATCGTGTATGACTGTCCCTGGAGGTTCGATGCGTCTCGGGCTCGGATCGTCGTACTTCGCGTTCGCGAGTATAGGATGTAGTACTTGGCCGATCGTACCTATGAGGTCCAAAACAAGGATTCGATTAAACCGCGATAAGAGGTTCGATCATACAGTCATTTTATACAATAATATAACAAATACCTTTCCTTGACTTGTCGAGGATCTATGGATGAGGATGCAGTGGACAGACTTTCTCGTCGTACAATGACCTCTCTTCCGCGAGAAACGTCAGAAAAGCTATCCGGTCGGCTGCTCCTCGAGGAGAAGTCGCTACTTCGCTTAAATTCCTTCTTCAATCCCAAGTCTTGAGCAGATCTGAAACAAATTATTCGCATTATCATTGCATATTGCAAAAATATATATATTAAAGCAACTTCTCTCGACAATGCATTTTTAACGATAATCAAGTAATAAAGAAAACGAGAAAAAAAGTTTACCTGCTAGATTCATATCGAGAAGGTGGCGAGGGATCCAATCGTCTATCCGACACTCGATCTAGCATTTCGTTCCGTCTGTCGGCTACTCTGTCCGGACTGTGTCTACGGCTGTGTTCCGTACTCATTCGTTTCCTGTCAGGTTCCACGTACAAATCCCGTGGATCCCTTCTGTCGGTAGACGATCTCTTTAGTGACGGCGGCGGTGGCGCGCGTCTGCTCTCCTCCAGACGCATCTGCTGCCTCTTTAGTTCCAATCTCTCGCGCTCGAGTTTCTCCCTTTCGAGCTTCTGTCGTTCGCGCTCGAGTCGCAGCAATTCGGCTTTTTCCTGCTCGATCCGCTCCCTCTCTCGCCTCAACTTCTCTCGTTCTCTCTCCAAGCGCGCGGCTTCTTCTCGCTGCCTACGTTCTATCTCACGTTGACGCTCCATGTCTTCTCTTCTTCGCCGCTCTTCCTCCCTCAGAATCCGTTCTCTTTCACGCAATCTTTGCCGTTCACGTTCTTCCTAAAAATTTCAGATTTTTTCTTTTATACTTTTTTTCTTGCTCTACTGACGATAGTTTTATCTTCAATGAAGATATTTACTCTTATCTTCGCAAATGTGAGAACGTCGTCGCGCCTCCGTCTTTCGCGGCTCCTAGATCGACTGTGACTTCGGTGATCTCTATCCCAAGTACGAATCCGTTTTTCTTCTCGTCTTCCCCTCTCGCTCTCCGGTTTTTTACTCGTAGATTTCGTCGATCGGGAATCGGATTCTTTAGATGGATCTTCCTTCTTATCTTGTATCTCGATTTTCTTGGATTCGGCACTTTCGTTTTTTTCATCAGACTTTTTTGCTAAACAAATATAATAATTGTTGGATGTTTACAACATAATTAAAAGTTGGAGTAAAAATTATTTACGGAAAATATAATTTGCTCGTTGCTCCACTTTTAATTATTATCGTAAAGAGATAATATTTACCAGCGTCCAATCCCTTCTCTTCAGTCTCTTTCTTGGCTTCCTTTTCCTTTCTCTCATTTATATCATGATCCTTCGGTTTTTCTTTTTCTTCCTTCTTTTCCGATTTACCATTAACAGTATCTCGTTTACGTACATGACTCTGCTGCGAATCACCCTTTGCCTGATGACAGTTTATAATAAGAATAAGCTTTGTACCGATACTAGGAAATCGAAACTTTACCTTTTCGACAGATATGACGCGTCCGTGAAGCTCGGTTTTGTGCAAATGCTGTATACATTTCGCTGCATCCTCGCTTGAGGACATAGTGACGTAACCATAACACCTTGCCCCAGGAGTTCTCGCGTTGGTGACCACTTTCGCGCCTATAACTTTGCCATACTTGGAAAAGATCTGCTTTAGATCGGTAGCGCGAGTGCTGGACGACAAGCCGGAGACCCATAGATTGCGACTGCTCGCGCTCGGACTGACCTGAGATATCTTTTTATCTGCAAAGCATATTATATATACTTATGCATTTATAGAATTCCACAGAATTTTAATAGCCACATATTTGTAATATTTGTTAAATATTACAAATCTAAAATAATAATGCGCATTCGAAAATAAATAGACGCATATATAACTTACCCTTTTCATCTCTTTTCTGATTTTTATTGCTAGACTCCGCACTGAAAGAGACGATCATTATTACAGATGATATCATGTATACAGAAAATTAAGGATTGTAATATAATATTTGATTATAAATAACGAATTAGGACTATACAATCTGCGAGGCTTAATAAGTATCTCTGTAACTATGTTAAGGACACAAATTTGGCTAGCAACTTATATATTTTTAGGCGATATGACCTAGATTTTTTTCTTTAGAATTCACTCATACACCATCGTTATCATTATCAGTTCTATTTTAGATTATTGAATATATATTCACTGTCTGTATTCTCGGTTCATCCATTTTCGTCACTCGTGTATAAGGAAAATCCATGCGGCAACACTTATCAGCTCTAAGTATCCACAAAAGGGAAATCAGCTGCATAGTTCTTCTGACTGAGGTTACTTCTTGTCAGGATAGTTTTTTAAAAACGCCTACGCGTTTTTTTTTTTTTTTTTTTTAATAGGGTAGTAGTATTTCTTCAATAAATAATAGGATCGCTTCTTGACAGTACGAGGATTTAAGCACGCTCTGCCAAATGTAATTTTTAGCATAAGATATTAATGTCCTTTGTGTGCACAACGACGCACGATGGAATTGTGGTCTCTCAATGAAATAAATGTCCTGCAAAGAACACAGCACACGGGGACTCTCATCCGGGGGGGGTTTTTTTTTTTTTTTCATGTCGTAGAGTATATGTAATCACCTTTACTTAGATATACGAAGAGAAATGCAACATGCGACATTTGTGAGACTCGTTTAAGTTTGCTAGCCAAGTTCTCGATTACTTAACATACTTGCCAGAGTTAAGAATTACAGCCTAGAGCACACGAGATTGGAAGAGTAACTTCCAAGATTCTCGATTTAAGAAAAGGGAATAAAGGTAATCTTGCGTGTGTGACGTGAGTGATCTCATCTTGGAAATCCATATTTTGTCCCGACGGTACAGAGAGAGAGAGTTAGAGAGATCGTCCCGATGATACGGTTATGCAGCAGTAGAACATCACTAGCAGAGTCGTGAGTGAGTGAGACATTTCCAGTTTGCCGTACCACAGTACTGCGAACCGTACTTCTTAGCTCTATGAGAGACCAACCTCTTGCTTCCTCCATCTCCACCGTCCTGCTTGTTCTTCGTCCCAACGTTCGCACCGGACGTCGTCCCTTCCTTGCCGCCGGCACCAGCTTCCGCTCTACCGCCGCCTTTAGAGTCTCCCTTCTTGCTGTTCTCTTCTATTTTCTTCTTCTCTCCACCATCTGCGGGGACAACCAAGGTAGCATAGTCACTTTCTGCAAATCTCCAGACTCTTCTCCCTCCCGCCTAACATCTCTCCTGTTTTAGTGGCTTGTATTTCCAGTCAGGAATTTTGGGCAAGTCACTAAGAAATTCACACAGCGAGCAACGATGTAAGGCTTGCACGATATTATAAGCCCCCTATCTTCGAGATAGGATCAATGCAGAAAACCTAAACCCGTTTTGCCGGCTTTTTGGTATACGACGTGCGCGCGCAAAGCTACCAGAAGAATACTTCGTACCTTTATATAGACGAAACTTCGATTTATAAAGGCTTCGAACGATGAAAAACTAGGGGGGAAAAAAAAAAAAAGAAAGAAAATAGCGGCGCAGAGAGCATATTTTTTTTTCGCTTTAGAAGAATCTGCATTGCTATACGTCAAGAAAAAAATTCCTGCAATAGACTAATTTTCGCGCGCGAAAAACGTGCTCTAATGTGTTACACGCTACTCGTCGAGGCACACGATACTGGTCTCTCATGTGACAACATGTCGTGTTAATTTATATTCTGTGGGAATTATATTCGCTGATGTACACTTGAATCTTCCTGTATCCATGTGACTTGATGATAAGAGAGATCCAGCGATGCTCTATGTAGTAGGTATAATTAATGTAATTGTGTATATCAAATTCTAGCGTTAACTAACTTAAAGACTATAGGATATATGGCATTTTTTTTGCTGCCAACAACAGCGCCTGGGGAGATGTCGGGAGATGTACACTTTATCCCGATTGGAAACCTTATCGATCACCGTGCGTTCATCCCGGTCGAAACACCTTATCTGTAGCCGGCTTGCGCTTCAATGATCATGCCACGGTTGGCTACGTTGCATCCAGATGTTGAAATGAAGTTGACGAGGATGAGGCTTAAAGACTGAATCTCGTAGGACGGAGAGAAAGTTGATTGTGGATGATTCCGACATTGCCCTTGTTCCAGATGGTTGCGCTGTTCTGTTTGTACTTGAACATGTTTGTTCTTGATGCTGGCACTTTTGCTAATTTACTTGAAGGATGCCGCAGATACAAATATCGCTACCCTTCATACTCTTGGAATCTTACATCTAAGTTAGGAAATAATAAATAGTGAAAAACTTACCCTTGTGCCTGTCGTGAGATTCTGTCTGTAATGAGAAAGATGTTTATTAGAAATGATTTGAAGACTTTTGATTTTAAAACCTTTAAGGAATTACGCATAGTTTTGAAAAGTTGTCTTCTTTTCTCTCACCTCCTCAGCGAGGAGATTTTCTTCATCTTCTCCGATAGTCAAATTAATGGAGTCCTCGTTGTCAATTCCATTAGCTTCGACAGTGGCAGATGTGTTTGAGGTTTGGTTTGCGGTATTATTTTTTTCCAATTCGTTCTTGTCACTACTCTGCACATTTTCGGCTGTAGCTTTGAGTCCTTGAATTTTGGTTTCCTGTTTAATACTTTCTTCCATAATGATGTTATTCTTGACTTCAGATTGAAATTCCTAAATGAAAAAAAAATCAAAATATAATACAAAGTAAATTGTCAGTTTCAAGCACATGATGTTCTAACTTCATTAATTTAAATATTTAATGTCAGTAACAACAATAAGTGTAAATTACCGTTTTCTTAGAAGAAACTTCTTTTTCTTCATTTTCTTTTTCGACATTTTCCTCTGTCTTTATTTCTCCCTTGGGTTTCTCCACATTTTCTTGTCCGTCAATATTTTCTTCTTTCTGATTATCAGAGCATTCAATAGATTCTTCTTGACTCAAAGTTCCTGTAACAATAAATAGATTTAATTAATAAATAAAATCTTTCATTTGAATATACATATAATACATAATAATTTAATTTAAAATAAAATACTTAATAAATTAGTTATTTTAATTATGATGCATAAAAATATATATACCACTATTTTTTCTTGGAGCAGTTTTACACGGCCCATCAGGTGGCACAATGAGATACTCCTCAGGATTTTCTCCATCTTCTGATATAGCCTAAACATAATTATTTCATTTATAATATACAAATGGTGATAATCATTATGAATCAAAGCATTTAAAAATTTAGTTTCAGCCAAAGTTCATGGCTAATCAATCGCTTTGATTCTATATCTCCTTGCTTATTATTACTAACTGTATTTACAGTATAGTTTATGTAATGCTCTTGTTATTAGCAATTAGGATGCTAATGCGCTAATGATGAAACAATTATCGTATATTTTAAAGCAGTAGCAAATTAGATTGTTTTTCTTTTGCTAGTCAGTTAGCATGTTAGTCAAATTGAACTATTCCGACTTTACGTGCTGCAACAGGCAGTATCTTAGCACATATTTAAATAATATTGCTAGCAAAGAAAAATCTTTTAAACCACGCTTATATGATTTACACAATATTTTTTGACTAGCGCACTGGTGCATATGATAGGACAGATGTTTAATTTCATTAACATTTATAAACAAACTCCGATTGAATACTACAATGCTCGTCAATAAAACACCTTTCTTATTACATCATATGTCGACACTTTAGTAGCTAATAAAAAAAGCATCGTGCGAACGAGGCTAAAGTGCGCGTAGAGTTGCACGCGCGATAAATTCAATCAAAGATTAATCGCAATTTCCGGCGATTATCCGGCCGTCGTTATTTCGATTTACGCAAAACAGAGGCCCGTAACAAGTCTCTGCTGCTAAATCAATAGGATTAATATGGCGCGAAGCCCTCGGAAGGCTTGAAGCACTTGGGAAGGATCGGTTCAGAGAGCATCGGAAGGCAACAAGCATTTATTCATACCTTCGACAGCCGTTCGAGAAGTGCCGCTTTGTTGCCGGACCTAGGCCAATCCAGGCCGCGACGTTCCAACTCTAATTTAAGATCTATAACCCGAAGCTCGGTCAGCTTCTTTCCCTTCTTTCCTTTCTTTACCTCCTTTCCCTCCTTTCCCTCCATATCGGCCATTGTACTCGCGGAGACGATCGTTCGCGAGACGGTGTGGCGACGACCAGGAATGAATATGTATACGTCCACGAGTGATAATCAACGCGATTACGAGTACAACTGCGACCGGACGGCAATACCGATTGTTCCAGGTAAAAGAGCTCGAAATATGACGAGATGCCACAGGATGCGAGCCTCGATACACCAATTATACACCGTACTAGAATCAAGTGAGAACGGCCATTGTGAATTGCCATTGAACATTGAACTGCGTTCGAAAAGACACAAATATAGGTTTGGTTTTTCTTTTTGTACCACATAATCTGCACCACGTTACACTTTCTGCACTTCAAAGTGAAATTGCGGGGATGCGTTTCGTTTGACGCTATGAAAGCTTCGAAGCGTTAGCTGGACCAATCGGAGCGAAGAAATCTTTGGCCTTTTGTCATTGATTGGATAATTAAACGATTCGAAACTCTCGTATCGAGACGGATAAACAAATTTCCTCGTTCCAGATTGGTCGGTTTTGAAGGATTCGAAGTATTTGTAATACCAAGTGAGTGTACCTTAAGCGCTTCTTCACAAACGGATCTGATTGGTCGAGCTAGAATTACAGATAAATCTGATTGGCTACGCCATGTTGTTACTACCTTCTCGACTGAAGAACGATGTGACCAATAAGCTCGTCGGATTGTACATGCGTATTGCATCATTGAATATGAAATTTGCCGGGTCTTCTCTATCAAATAACGATTGAGATCATTTAGGATTTATCTTTGAGTATAATAGGATTTATCTTCTTGAGAGAGATTGTTTATAAACGTCGATAAAATATAAAATTAACAATCTTCGGTTTTTGAATGATATTGTTAAGATTTTACACAAGTAATTCAGTATATAATTTATTAGGCAATTTATTACTTCATTATATTTCTCTGTTTATATAAATGTTGCATACATTTTAGGGTTAGAAAATCTGATTGATTAAAGAATACACAGCGAATAAGTTGTTATATACACAGTACCTTCGAAAAATAAGTCGCCAGGCTTGACAGCATATTATATTATCATCTTGTGGTTGAAAACATGACGTACAAACACTAATAAACGATTGACGAACGATTAATAATCAACTTGTAATCTGGATATTTTGTATTTTTTATACATTGGAACTGAGTTAGTATTTCATGTAAAATACTATAAACAAAATGGAAACTATGGATTCATTAAGTAAAAGACACAATTATTCTATCAAATCTAAGGAATTAATGGAGGAAGAAACTTATGTGAAGAATTATACAGAAGCAGAAGTTGAACAGTATTTAAGGGTAGAATAATTCATTATCATATTTGATAAAGCATGTAATATTGCTTGTAACAAGCAAGTTAATTTAGTATAATTAATATTAATTAATTGCATAATATACATTTAATTATGCAATAATAATATAAATTGATAATATCTTTAAAAAGATATTTGTATTTTTATCGAAAAAAATAGTTGTTATATTTCTATGTTATTTTTAGTTTATAAACAGTAAAGATGCCAATGCAAAGGAATCCGAATTCAATACAACATTCGAAGGATTAGAAGACAATCTGCAAAAGCTTTATATGGAAGATCTGGCAAAAGATTACCAAAAGTGCAATTTCTCTTATCAACCAACATCTAATAATTTATCAATTATTTCTGTGAAAAATAGATTATTATCGATAATCGAGACGAATTCTGTAGTTGTTATTCAAGGACCAACTGGTTGTGGAAAGACCACTCAGATTCCTCAATTCATTCTTGATGCTAGTACCAAGAAAAGGCTTAACTGTAATATTATAGGTATACTTTTAAATTATAATTTCCACATATACACATACACATCACACATTTGTGGTATTATGATACATACATATATAAAATATATATAAAACATCTTCAATAGTAAAGTTCAATAAGTAATTTCGATAACAATATTTATATTAATAAGACTAATAGATGTGTTAATAAATTTCTGTTATAGTTTATAAATATTTTCTAATTTCTAATAATTTATTATATAATTTTTTATATTTTTTTTAGTTACACAACCAAGACGAATTGCTGCAATAAATATCGCCAAAAGAGTTAGCCAAGAAGGGGGATGGCCCCTTGGTAAGCTCATAGGCTACAAAGTGGGTATGCGAAAGAAAATTTCTGAGGATACTCACTTAACATATTGCACCACCGAGGTCCTCCTCAATCTGTTAATTAATGAAAAACATATGTTGAGATATACACACATTATATTGGACGAAATTCACGAACGCGATCAAAATTTGGATTTTCTTTTACTAGTTGTTAAAAAATTGTTGCAAACAAATTCTGGACAGGTCAAAATTATTCTTATGTCGGCGACGATTGATGTAGTGAGATTCGCGGAATATTTTTCTACCAGAGTGGGAAATAAGCTAATGCCAGCGCCAATTGTCAAGATTCCAGAAAAAAGAAATTTTAAGATTTGTACGTATTATCTGGACGAAATAGAAAATCTAGGGACGGTGAGTAGAAATTATAAAAAACTGTTAATAATAATTATTTGACATTTAATTATCTTGTAATTTTATTAATTTATTATATATTGTATCAAAATTATTACTTATTATGATTTACCTGTACATAAACGAAAACTATTAGAAGAGATTTTATATATTAATATTGCAGATCTTAGTTTACAATAATTATGACAAATTTTTTTGTATAATAATGAAAAGAACATATATATTTTAATAATGTAATACTAAATTTATGTAATAATTTACTAATACGACATAACTTTATGTTAAATATATAATTATAAGTATATAATAATAATTAGCTTATATTTTACAGATACCAGAGGTGTCTCTCATGGAGCCAAAAGTCACTGAAGACATGATCAACTTTTGCTCCCTTATCATCATTGCTCTGGATCAAGTTGATATAAATGATAATGAAGACTCGGATTCGCCTCAGAGACACTCCGTTCTAATATTTTTACCCGGAATTTATGAAATTGAAGAACTGTATAATTACCTATCGTCAGTTTACCATATGAACAAATTATGGGACCTGGTGATTTTGCATTCATTGATTTCTAGTGATGAGCAGCAACAGGTTTTTTACAAACCGCCGGAAGGTTACAGACGCATTATACTTTCCACAAATGTTGCTGAAAGCAGTATTACTGTACCAGATGTAAAGTATGGTAAATAAAATTCTTATAAATTATGCAATTATAATCTTTCAGAAAAGAAGAAAGTATTAAAATAATATAGAAAAGTATTTGTGTTAAGAGGTATTATAGAGATATTAAATAGTATAAATAAAAATAATATTGTTATTTTATAATATTTTCTTAAAATTACACATATATATGTGTACGCGCGCGCGCACACATAATTTTTAATAATTTAACAATTGTATAATAAATAAGAAAATAGTTAATGATTTAATAAATGTCTACAATTTATAGTGATAGACTTCTGCCTTATAAAAGTGCTGGAAGTTGATTCCATTACTCATTACCAAACATTAAAACTTTGTTGGGCAAGTAAAGCGAATTGTACGCAACGAGCTGGTCGTGCAGGTCGTGTAATGGATGGCAGAGTGTACAGATTAGTGCCAAAAGCATTTTATGATGTAAGTAATGCTTATTTATATATTTAAATAAGCTTATTTATAATATTTACTATTCATAATCTGTATAATTTAGGAAGAAATCTCTATAAATATGTAAGAGATTAAAATTGATTAGTATAGCTTTAAAATATTTTATAGGAACATTGTATTAAAAAAAATTGAAATTTTTTGAATATGATATTTTATATATAACAATTTCAATTTTCCTCCACTAACAATATACTTATTAATTCTTCATGCAATTTACAGAACATTTTTAACAACGAGGGTACTCCGGAGATGCTTCGGGCCCCGCTCGCCAACATCGTTCTTCGCGCCAAGATTCTCGATCTTGATGAACCACGTGCCCTCCTCTCCCTCTCTCTTAATCCGCCCTCTCTCTCTAATCTAGCGGCCACCATCCTGACTTTAAAAGAGGTCGGGGCGTTAGTAAACAAGGATGATTCCTTTCAACCATTTGACGGGGAATTAACCGATCTCGGTAGAATAATGGCGTTTCTTCCGCTTGACATACGAATTACGAAATTAATTATGCTGGGTCACGTTTTTGGAGTTTTACGAGATGCTATTATTCTGGGGACCAGTATGGCCCTCAAGGACGTTTTTAACATCACGCAGTGCCGTTCTAACATTTCTTCTTATGCTACTCGCAGAAAATGGGCTTACGACTCTGACAGTGATTGCATCGCCACTTTAAATGTTTACAAAACGTGGCAAAATGAAAAATCGAATCGTCGATTAACCACTTATCAAGCCCAAAGACAATGGGCGCAGAGAAACGGAGTCCAATTAAAAACTCTGCGCGAATTGGATGCTTTAGTAAACGAGATCACTGACAGATTGCTGAAGCTTGGAATTACAGAAAGTACTGGAGTTAATAAAGTCACCTGGGAAGGTATAATTATTTCTTTTATTTTTGTAATTATTTAATTGTTTTTGAAATTTGTAATTAGTTGTTTAATCATTTTCAATTAATTTTTAATCCTCCTTAGTTATTTTTCTATTAGTTTTGTGATTATTTTTTGACAATTTTTAAATTTTTGTTTATCACCTAATTATCTTTTATTATTATTAGTTGTCTTTTATCTCTCCTATCTCTGAATTAATGTACAAGGTTTCTAAAAAAAAATTATTTTAAATTTTCATTTTAAAAATTGTTTAGTTTACATTTTGTTTTGTGATTATTTTCAATTATTTTTTTACTTTTTTGACTACTTTTTGATTATTTTATATTATTTTTTAATTGTTACATATTTACAATTAGATTTATTTCTTTTACATTTTGCAATTATTTTTAGATACAGATCGCGATTTCGTACTTCAAGTTGCTCTTGCAGGAGCATTCTATCCCAATTATTTCGTCAAACGTATGCAAAATTTGGAAATTTATAAAGAAAATATTATAATGAACCTGGGTGCCTTAGATCCTATGAAGACAGTCTATCTAAGAGGGTGGCCAATAGGTCAACCTGGATATTTGTATGCTAAACAATTCCAGGAGATTTTTGCCAAGCATCAAGGAATTCCAGAAAAGCAGATAGCAGTGTTTTTTGATGAATCAAAACGTGTTTACGTGCAGTTTCACGAGAAAACCCCCATCAATGACAATTTTTACAATATATCAAACTTTGTGTATCAGGTGATTATTAATTTATTATTTATGTTATATATACATATAATTAAATAATATATAAATAAATAATAATACATGCATTTGCACACATCTATATAAAATATAAAATATGGATTATGAAACCTTAGGTGATTATGTAACAGATAGTAATTATTATTTGTTTATCAGGCTGTCAAGATGAGACAATGTGATGTGCCAATCAACATAAACTTGTTAAATATAAAAGAAGCACATAAAATGGCAAAGTATCATAATGTTTGTAAATTCGAACGAACTCTTTTCTTTCATAAGGATTTAAGGAGGATAGAGAGTAATAGTTATAAAATCAGACCGGAATTACCAGGACTTGATATCACTTACATACCTTTATTTATACAAACACAAACTGTAAGTTTTTCTTTATCTTGTAAATTAGTAAAGAATAAAAATTAGAATTAAAAAATGTTACACGTTTATGTTGTCTCATAAAGAGGCACATTTGTAATAATATTTATAAGATAAATATAGATTCATATATATCTATATATCTTATATAGATTCATTAAATCATTGCATGTCTATTAATTGATTGATGCAATTATTGTTGAATAAATTATTTGTCTAATCTCATTTACGTACATTCTATATTGATTCAATATATGTCAATCAATTTTCAGATTATCAGCCCCGGATATTTCTGGGCGATTCTCGATGATAATGCCACCAACAGTAAATTACGAATTATTGAAAACATTCTTAATAAACATCCCTTGAAAGAACTTTCTTCTCCCCCAAAAATTTCAACCATAATCGCCGCCCCTGTGGAAAGAGATGATTCCTTAATTTATCATCGGGCAATAATTGAGGATTTCACCTCTGGAATTGGAGAACTAGCCGACATTTTTTTTATCGACAACGGTCGCTTCTCTCGAGTACGATGTAGCGATCTAAGAGAAATTAATGATACAACAATTTTGAACATGCCTCCTTTAGCGTTCCGTTGCAATTTGGCTTTTCTGCGACCTTCAAATCAAGCTAACTTTCATGGTCGCTGGTCAAAACGTTCGAAAGAATATTTCGTAATGCAAATTAATGAAAAGAGTAAAATTTTTGGAAAGATTTATTCAGTTGTTGATAATACCGTTAATTTGGAATTGATTGCTGTTAATGAAAAAGGAGAGGAATTTAATATTAATAATGATATGATTAAAGAAGGACTTGCTAGAAGAAAAGAAGAAAGTTATTTATCGACATATAATCATGAACTGAGAGTGAATATTAGCAACTCTCATAGAATGACAATGGAGGAGAAAAAATTTTACGAAGCGGAACAGTATGATAAGGATTACTTATTAAAAGTGAGTAAAGTAGTTGATTTTAATAAAGATGAATGAAAATTTAATTCAGTAATAATGTAATATCAATTTTTATATTTTATAAATTTTGATATTTGTTCCTAATTATTAGTTTTCATACTGAATAATAAAATGTGTAGATAATTTTTATACTTTTCTCTCTACTTGTAGATAATCTTTTATAAAAACAATAAAAGAAGGCGGAATATAAGAGAATTAGCGTGCAATAATAATAATAATATTTGAAGAAAAATTAATATATATGACTAATGTTAATTTATAAAAATATATGTATTCTTGTATATGTATAAGTAATTCTATATATATGATTCCAGTATCCTGATCCACCTAAAGAAGATTGTGACTTCAGCATAAAACTTCAAGGTCCATATTCTCCCTTAGAAATGGAATTGATCCAATTAACATCAGTCGGGAAATTAAAAAAGACAATTGTAGACTCGAATTCTGTGAATTGTGTCCTTCTGGACGACGATCACGACCAATCGTCGGGACGTCTTTTGGTCGCTCAGATCGTCAATCAAGGATCAAATAGTGGAGGATTAATTCTAAAAAATACCACTTTCCTACCAAGTATTCCTGGACTTGCAGCATTGCTCGCGCTAAGCTTTGCACCGTGTATGGAATTGAGATGTAATTCACGAAGGACTTGTTATACAGGAGCTTTATGCGGTTTGGGTCCGATGGATAATTGCACTAGACAGGCTATGTTTGCTGATCATGATATGGAAATTAAGTTTGATGTGGAAATCACGATTGACGATGTGAAAGAGGTACATTATTGGTAAAAATAATAAATTGATAATTTAGCAAAATAAAGTATAAGAAAATTAATTAAATAATTAATCTTATTGTATAAAACTTGGAGAAATTAAGAAAAAAATTCTCCATCTTCAGATTTAAAAGAACGACGAAGGAAAGTCTTTTATTAAAGTCTCTTGTTCTTTTGTATATTTTACCATTTTGTAATTATTTTACACAGAACTTGTTAGATACATCCTATGTATTACATTTAGCTGTTCAAAAAATATTTTTACTTTTTGCTATCTGTCACATGATTCATTAATTTATTAACAGATTACAAAAATTTTCTATTATTTTTTCTTTTATTCTATTCCTATTATAATCTATTAATATTAATTTTCTTTTATCATCTCTCATTAATAATAACAAAATAATCACATTAATAGGCAATTTTTACACAATTCTTACAGATAAATAAATTACGTCACTGGATGAATGTAGGAATGCAACTAGATCAAAACTCCAATTGTGAGCATATTATAAACTGTCAGAATAGAATTAAACGTATTTTGCTTGAATTAAGAAACAAACAAAGAAAATCACGAAATCCATTGAACGACGAGATCGATTATGACTCTGATAAATGGAATTGTTATGAGAAATCATACTTTTTGCAATCCATTCAAGAAACGACGAGACAATGCGACATATATCCGTTGCATAAAGCGCTAGAATTACGCGAGATGGATGGGAAAAAGGAGGAAATGTTGGAGCATCTTTCGGAATTGCAACGTCTTGCTTACGAGTATGTAAACATTACATTTTTATGTATTATATATTTTTATGTATTAACATATAACTTATATACATATATACATATTTTATTTTTCATCAGAGATGTACTTAAGATGAAGAATGTGGCCATTTTCTGTAAGCTGTGTGGAATGAAGACATCTGGTCTGTTGGAACTACGCAGTCACCTTTGTTCAGAACAACATATAAAAAATGAGAAAACAATACGAAATTAATTAGATCATTATATCAAGAAATTATTGCTAAATCAGAGCCAAATTACTTTACTTAAGATTATGATAATTATTGATTTAATTTTATTACAGATGCTATTTTTTCTATTATTAGAGTAGATGTTACATTTATAATTACATTTTTTATTCATATTTTGCACTTGGTAGCATACTTGATTTAATTTTTTGTTATATTTAGAGATTAATACACTGTAATTTTTTATAAGACATGTTCAAACTTGTGTAACAATTTATGCATAATTCATATATGTCACAAATTACATATTTACAATATAATATATTTACAGATTACATATTATTTATATCACATCTGTGTGTGTGTGTGTGTGTGTGTGTGTGTGTGTGTGTGTTTGTGTAGTATGCATATACACTGCATGGAGGTTGAGATTTGACCAATCAGACAAAAGGAGCAAAAGATCTCAATTGGTCAAATCTCAATCTTCAATGCGTATAGTCTAAGGCTTAACATAAAGGCTGTGTTCCGAAATTCACTGGCAGTACTGCTAGCATGTCGTTATCCTTGTCTAACACTTGGTATACAACAAAGATGACGATATGCTAGCAGTACTGCCAGTGAATTTCGGAACACAGCCAAAGTACGCTTGTATAAATGAAAATTGCTTTGCAGTATAAGATTTGAGGTTAGATTGAAATGTGATTCGCGTACGCAGGGATTATGTCAAGAGAGCGTATATATATTTTTTAAATGTAAAGAACACGAAGAATGTAACTAATTGAATTGATAAATAAATGTGCTCACGAGTTTTCGTTTGCTGGAATTTTCGTGAGTAAAATTGTATTATCAATGATGCAACGTACGTTGAGCGATTGTCCTTTTTTGCGTATGGATTTTCTTTGTCGGAAATTACGATATTGCACCTCAACCGCAACTGCAGAATTATGCAATAATAAAAGATTAACAGGTACATTTTTTTTGTAATATGTAGAACTGAAAAAATATTAATTAGAAATAAATGAGGGAATAAGGAGGAATTAATACCTTTAAATTTGCAAAAGCAGATTTTCCCGCTACGTTCAAATCGAAAGATGTGGAGCAAGGCTGGTATGATATTTGGCAGCACAACAATTATTTTACAGCCTCTAGATTAGCGAAGATAAGAAGAGACAAGTATGAAGAAAAAGAGAAAGAAAAGCCCTTCAGTATGGTCTTACCACCGCCCAATATTACAGGAGTGTTGCATCTGGGCCATGCGCTCACTGTCACAATCCAGGATGTTCTAGCAAGATGGTTAGCAATATTATAATAGCATTAAGTAATATAATAGTAATAACAACATACATATAATAATAAAATTATAAATTAAGAATCAAATTATTATATCATAGTACAATTATATATTACAGTCAAACATATACAGTCAATCATATGTTACAGTCAAATTTTTTGATTACTAAATACACACTATATAAAGATGACAGTAATTATATTAATAATTCTTCTCCTTAATAAATTTATTTTATATTCTTTTTATATTAATTTTATTATAATTATAATATTTTTACATTGGTACATTTATTTACTATAGGTAAATTTACCATTATAGATTTTTCTCTACTGTACACACATACACACAGGCACAGAATGAAAGGCCATCCGGTGCTGTGGATACCAGGTCTAGATCATGCGGGAATCGCGACGCAAGCAGTGGTGGAGCGTATGTTGCAGCGCACGCGAAACATCACGCGGCACGATATGGGTCGCGCCGAATTTAGGCGATTGCTCTGGCAGTGGAAGACGGAGAAGGCCACGATCATCAATCAGCAGCTGAAAGCCCTTGGTGCCACGCTTGACTGGAACAGAGAATATTTTACCATTGATGAAGTAATGTGTATTTTCTATTTTATTATATATAAATATATATATATTTATTTATTTATACAAAATTATTACTATATTCATTTATTGTAACAGTGAATTTTTATACGTGTGCGTGTGATCTCGTAGATTCATAGCGCGGCAGTGACAGAAACGTTCGTACGGCTAAACGAGAGGAATCTGTTGTACAGAGCTACAGACCTCGTCAATTGGTCGCCGGCGCTGCGCAGTACAATCTCAGAGATCGAAGTCGAGGATTTCGTAATAGACGGCAAAACACAACTCCAGTTACCTGGCCATGACGGCAAAGTTATCGTCGGCCAATTAATCAAGCTAGCATATCCGATCAAAGATTCGAGTGAGTGTAAAAAATAAATATTAAATAAAATTAATTTTAATATATTTTATTTCGCGCAGAAGAAGAACTGATAGTTGCAACGACTAGGCTGGAGACGATTTTCGGGGATGTGGCGATCGCCGTGCATCCGGACGACGAGAGATATTCGAGGTACATTGGGTGGCAAGTTTTACACCCCATTAAAGAGACGTTTATACCTGTCATAGCCGATTCCTCGGTCAAGAGAGATTTTGGCACTGGTAAAAAGAGATTTATAGAAAATAAATTTATAAATTTATATCGAAAGAATGTATAGAGAGAGAGAGAAAGAGAGAGAGAAAGTAGATTAATAAGTTTTGAATAAAATTTATTTCTCTCTTTTATTAATTAATATTTCTCTCTCGCAGGTGCGGTGAAAATCACACCGGCGCACGATCGCTCAGATTATAGTATTGCCAAAAGGCACGGCTTACCAGTTATTAGCGTTATCGACGAGGCTGGCAATATGACGGTCATATGCAAGGAATTCAAGGTACGACCTCTTGGAAAAGATGCGTAGTTCGACGTTTCCTTTTTTTTTCTTTTCTAGACATATATCCTCGAGATATTTTTTCTTTTCAATATATTTAATATCTTTATATTCTTATATATATCTATATCAAATACTTTTATTCAATATGTTTTTGTAGAATATTGGTTAAATATATTGTCATATTTTTTACTTATTTAATTAGCAATTTGTTTTCTTGTCTATTATTGTTAATAAATAATTTTAGGGACTGTCAAGGTTCGTCACACGGGAGAGACTCGTGAACGAGCTGTCGGCGCGAGGTATCATAAGAGGTGTGGAGGACCATCACCGAATGATACTGCCACGATGTTCGCGCACGCACGATGTGATCGAGTATCTGCCTAAGGAGCAGTGGTTCGTGCGATGCACGGCAATGGCTAGACGGGCGCACGAGGCCGTAAAGAATGGTGAATTAAGGATCGATTCAAGCGACGACGGCATATACGAACAATTGTGGTATGACTGGCTCGGAAACGTCAGGTAAAGTTACTGTATGGGCATTTAATTATTAAATAAATAAATAAATAAATGAATAAATAAGTAAATAGATATATAAATGATATAAAAGATAAATAAATCGTTGAATAAAAAAATAAGTAAAAAAATACATAAAAAGTGAATAAATAAAACGAGAGAATGAATAAACAAGAAAATAAATATATGAATAACTCTAAACATGCAAATAACTAAATATTTGATAAATCTTTTAAGAAAAAAAGAATTCCTTTTTCTTTTCTTCAGGGATTGGTGTGTGTCGAGACAGTTGTGGTGGGGTCACCGCATCCCGGCATATTCCGTAAACCATGGTGACAATAATAATGATAATGGTGGTGACGATGATATTTTCTCCACTAGTAGCATTAGCAAGACTTCGTGGATAATCGCGCGATCCGAAGAAGAGGCATATTCGCGAGCACGGGAGAAATATGGGGACACAGTGAGCATACGTCAGGATTCTGATGTTCTTGACACGTGGTTTTCTTCGGCAATTATACCATTTGTCACACTCGGTTGGCCGGAACACGTTAGTTTCTGTTATTACTAATTTCATTTTAATAATCGATTACTGTTATTATTAATATAATGTATAATAAATAATAATGTATAATAAATTACAAATAATTATAATGCAATGATAAAAATAAGTAATAACAAAAAGATAATGTTATCATTATCTTTTTGTTATTACTTATTTTTATCATTGCATTATAATTATTTTTTATTTTACTTTTATTATTCTCTCATTACATTTATTATTGTCACAGACAAAGGACATGGCAAAATACTATCCACTAACACTGATGGAAACCGGTCATGACATCTTTCTTTTTTGGGTGGCGAGAATGGTGATGCTAAGTCTAGAAATGACACAAAATTTGCCATTCAAGGTATACAATTATATATGCATAATAAATTGCACAATTATATATGCACATTATTTGCGCTTTATATATACATATATATATACATGTAGTATTAATGTCTTATTAGAATTTTAATATAAATCCTCTAATAAACAGATTATATTAATCAGTCCGATCAATTTGTAATTTGAGTAGTACTACTAAAAAATAAAATTCTATACTATCTGTTTTTGAATCGTAATATTATTTTTTTTCAAACAATATAATTTTTCTGTTAAAATTTATTTATATTGTTAAGATATAGTCTAAATGTAGTGTAAATTTGCTTAAATTGATAATTACAAATTAAATGCATAGGAGGTTCTGCTTCATGGGGTCTTGTGCGATGCTAATGGCAAGAAAATGTCCAAGAGTTCTGGCAATGTCATCTTACCAGAAAACATTATGAACGGTTGTAGTTTTGAAGTGAGTATTCTTCAAACTTGCAACACAATTGCCAGCAATCATTTTTTCTTACAATTTTAAAAGTTCTTAAAATCCTTAAAACTAATAAGATTATATATTGTAATATATAATATAAATATAATACATCTCTATACATAAAATATTAAAATATAAAAATATAAAATAGAGAGAGTGTGTATTAAGAATTTTAGAAATACAAATTTTAAGAGGAGTGCGAGAGAATATGTTTAGGATTTAAAAATTTTTTTGGAAGATTTTAGAATTGCGGAAATTTTATAAAAGTGAAACTAATATGATAAATTTCTCTCGAATGCAACATAATACGTAGCATTCAAATACATAAGAAACTATGCATCTTGTTGTACATACACATATACATCAAAATTATGTTATAAAAATAGAATTAAAATGTAATTGTAACACAGGAATTGAACGCACAAGCGAGGCAAAATCATGCAGCAGGCATTCTCAGCGCTGACGAATTGCAGCGAACACTGCGCGTCAACGCAAAATCATACTCCGCAGGAATACCAGACTGCGGCGCAGACGCTTTGAGGCTATCGTTGTGCGCACGTAATATTAAGAGTAAGTAAATTAGAATATTAAGAATATTAAGAACGTGAATATGCAGAACCTGAAGAATTTGTTAAAAATTGAAAGAATTTCAAAAAAGAATTTAAAAATCTTAAGAAAAAGAATTATAAGAGAATATTGAAAATTTAACTTTTACTATAGATCGTACCATCAGTTTTGACTTAGATGATTGTCGCACGAGCAAATATTTCTGTAACAAAATCTGGCAGGCGAGTAAATATGTGTTACTGATGGCAAAGAATGACGAGGAGAACGAGGATAATCAACAACAACATGGAGACAAAGGAAAGAAATATCTAAGTAATCTGGACCGATGGATTCTGAGCCGATTGTCATGGATGGTGGAAACAGTGAACAGTGCGTTTGCAGAGCGAAACTTTCATAAGGCTATTGCTGCAATTCGTCAATTTCTACACTACGAGTTCTGCGATCTTTACGTGGTACAATATTGTACAATATTTTATGCATTGTAAGAATGTTAAAAATATTGACCATAATATAATAATAATGATAATGTATCTTAATTATATAATTTTAATTTAATAATTTCTTAGAATCATATATATTATATATACATATGAAATTTTTTTAAATACAGGAGGGCACAAAATTCGGATTCAGAAGCGGCAATGCCGCCGGACATTTCGATACTCTCGCAAAATGCCTGGAAGTATCGTTGCGCCTTTTAGCACCCGTTACGCCTTACTTGTCGGATGATTTATATATGAGACTCGTTAAGAAAGGTTTGCCAGGATTTCAGTCAGTCTCCTCGTTGCTGGAGACATCCTATCCCGTGCCATATGAGGTATGTATGTATATATAAGTTACATAAATAGTCTTTATATTATATTATCAATTTTTTTTTCAATGTATATATTATTTTTTTAAATTTTTCCTTCTCTTTCTCTCTTCCCCCTTTCTTTCTGAACACTATATTATATATGTTAGATAATTTATTTTTAATCTATTTTCATTTGTTTTAACAGTTCGAGCATTTGAGAGACGTCGTATTGGAGGAAAAGATGTGCGAGCTTGTGAATGTGATAGATGTGATCAGAAGCTGTATGGCGAATGTGAGCAAGAAGTCAAATCCGAAAGGTGGATCCTGATAATTGGCGAAACAAATATTAAACAATTAAATAATTTAAATTTTCAATCAGATTAATTACGAAAATTAATATTATATCTAATAACACACATACATATGCATATATATATATATAGACATGTACCGAATACAATAGCAATAGTGAAATGAAAAATTATGAAAATTATGGAAGTATATGAAAAGTTTCTTCTTTTTTTGTTACAGTTAATATTCTGACCAGCAACATGCATGATTATGACTTTTATAGAAAAAATGTGAACCTGATTAAAGGAGTGAGCAGAATCTGGAATGTGCCCATTCACTTGACAGAATCTGCTAATGACGGTGATTTTCGTAATGAGACGACGAAAGGCAACGATAATCCCGACGACGGCGGCATTTACACTACTCGATATATATATACGAATGATTGCTTGTTACTCATTGCAGTTACGGTAAACTAGAAAACAGTATTTTATCGTTTTCTAATATATAAATGTAATGAAGAATTATCTATATGTATGTATGTATAATTATATTTATAATATTAATAATATTTATTATACATATAGTATGATACTTATATACATATAGTATGATACTAGAATATTATCAATATCGATATTAATTTTTTCTATATTTTTAATAAAAAATAAAGAGAAAAAATAATATATTTATATATCTATTATTTATAATATATAGTATTTATTTCTAAGATATATTACACTTTTTATTACTATCTTTTGTATAAAGGATTTACCATACTTGTTATTTATTTTATAGGATGCGTCGATGCTGGAACAGATTAAAAAGAATATTGCAAGAAAGGAGAAATTGGAAAAGAGAAATCAAGAAAAAGAGAATCTTTGCTAGAATGTGTGATATCTCCCATATGTTTGTACAGATGTAACTTCTCTCTTTCACACTTTTAACAAATAAATTATAATATAATATGTTTTTTGAGATTTTTTATAAATAAAATTTTACGAGTTGAGACTGCGCATACATATAGTTAAATTAGTATGTAGTTGCTCGCACGAGGTCGAGCATTCGGGGGTCACATGACCATGCTTGGCCAATCACCGTTAGCGACGTTATTGCGTCTGCGCAGAAGCGCCAGCGGATGCGCACGCAACTTAGACAAAGATGGCGCGGGGCATTGAATTGTAACCTAACCTTACAATTCT
This sequence comes from Lasius platythorax, assembly GCA_963971435.1. Classification (NCBI taxonomy): domain Eukaryota; kingdom Metazoa; phylum Arthropoda; class Insecta; order Hymenoptera; family Formicidae; genus Lasius; species Lasius platythorax. The sequence goes on from OZ020547.1 coordinate 14,048,145, forward strand.
AAGATCACCGGAGCCAAGTATTTCCTCTAATTTTTTCTCCTCAACCTACTAATTATTCTAATTACATGCGCACAGAGTGAAAAATTTTGCGCCTTTTGTCTTTTATTCGCTTTCTTGCTCTAACATATGATCGCGCTAGATGGAATCTTTGGCGGAACGTAAAGCCTATCGCACAATACAAAAGTACAGGCAATAGAAACAATAATATCTATTCCTTGCTTGGTGGATAATTTCTATTTCCATTAGCGAAACAGCGAACGCTTGTACTTGAGTATGTACGTTGTCAATTAACTGACATTTGTTACGAATAATTTGTTGAAAAATGATTATGGAAGCTTTAAATGAATATTTGGAGACTTTGGCTGGCCATGTTTTCGATAATGATAAGCTGGTAATTATATTACAACCGCGTTCATGTATAATGTTTATATTCTGTATATAAATGTAATTAACGCGTAATTAATATTTTTAGGTCACTTACAAATGGTTGAGCAAAGAATTGCATGTTCATGTGAATGTTGCAAAACAAATCTTGTGGGAATTCTACCAAAAATATAAAAACAACATTGAATGCACATATTTATTAATTGGTCTCCTAAAGAATAATGAAATGCGTGTGGAGGTAGTAAAAGAATCCGCTGTATCTAAAGCTAAAGAAAAGTTCAGTAAAATTATTTCGGAGCACCTCTATAGTGTCCACAAACCTCTCGCGAATCTGGAATTACTCGCTACATCTGATTCTGGAAATGTGGATTACAGCGCAATAAAGTGTGATGCCTGCAAAGAGAGAAATGATGAAGAAATGCAGCTATTACGTTGGGGTACAGCTGTTATAGCTGCAAAGAAGATTACAATGGAAAATAGGATAAATTCAAAGCCTATAGATTCTATAAATCCATCAAAGATAGAACAAAATTCAGTAACAACAAAGAAAAGTGGATTTAATAATTTGTTTGGTATGACTGGGAAACCAAAGAGTCCTGAAAAATTAAAATCCTTTCAGGAACAAGATAAATGCTCAACAAAGAAAGATAAAAACTTTTCAAAGGAAAAAGATTTGATGAAGAAGGATAAAGATTTAATGGAGAAAGATGAAGCTTTAAGGGAGGAAGTTGAAGGATTAACAGAAAGGAAAAAGGAGTCTGTGAAAAAGGATAAAGATTCTATACAAAAAGATTCTTCTAAGAATAAAGGTTCTACAGAGAAGAATAAAGGCTCTGTCAATTCCATCACTAAAAAAGTGTCTCCAAAAAGCAATTCTGTAAAGAAAGGAAGCTTGGATAATTTTTTTGGAAAACTTGCATCCCCTTCAAAGTCTACAGAAATTATATTATCAGAAAGGAAAAATGATAGTGCCAAGAAGGAAGTTGTGGAAACAAGGAAAGCTAAAGAGAAGAAGAATTTACATGGAAAGAAGCGTAATAGAAGCAAAGAAACAGACGAAACTGCCAGGAAGCGGAAGAGAATAGTTGTCCAAAGTGATTCCAGCGATTCAGAGATACAGAGTGACATAGAGATGGAAGAATCAGTTCCTGAATCCCCAGAGCCTGAAGCTGTTGTAAGATCAAAAAGTCCCTCTCCACCAAAAGTGAAATGTGAAAATGGTAAAAGAAAAGTGCTGAAGTTAGTCAATAAGACTTATAAGGAAGGCGAATATATTGTAACAAAGAAAGAACATATTTATGTAAGCTGTTCTGAGGACGAAGAGGAGAAAAAAGAAGAGGAGAGAAGGAGGGAGGTAAAAAAAGTGGAAGCAAAGGTGGAGAAAGTGAAGAAAAAGCAATCCATGTTGACAGATTTTTTTAAGAAATCTTAAATTGTGTCTTAATTTTTCTTTTATTAATATTGTTCAAATAAAAAAATTAATAAATAATTTTGATAGAAAAATGCTGCATTTTTAGCAATTTATCCTTAAAATAATATTTACCTTTAAAATATGAAAAAAAAAAAAAAAAATATATATATATATATGTGTTATTAAAATTATTTCTGTACATGATTTGATTCGCTAGGATGTTCCATAATATTATATGGTTAATACAAATTATAAATTGTAACTAACAGATTAAATTTACCATATCTAATTTTCCGCAACAAGATGAGTAATACATTATCTGGTAAACATACTTATCAGGTATATTATCAGGATCGGTGAGTAGATATATCTTTTGCTATGACTGAATAAGCAACCATTGATACCTAGTCTGAATGTGAAGTTACAAAAGTCACGAATAATAAAATCACGAATCATGATGTTTAACTATTGTAATCTTGTTATGTCATTACTTTTAATTGTGTGCAACAAATGTTTGTGTGACATATGCAAAACTTGTATATGTTCTGCCTTAAGTAAGTCCAAAAGAAAAAAGAAATTTATAAAGAGAAACGATAAAATCTAATGAATTAATATATAAATAAATAAATTCATATATAATAAAATTAACAAATATATATATATTATTTTTGCCATTATATTATTACCAGCAATGATAAATATTGGTACTATGTCTTTCAAGAGAAAAGAATAGTCTATGAGAAAAGGATTATAATAAATAATAAAATTAATAATTACTAACTACATATACATTCTTGTTGTTATATTATTAATTTTATTATAATTATATTATTAATTATAAATATTTTTATGTTATATATCACTGTTCTTATAGATGAAGGAGCAATTATTGATTGCCATGACAGGCATCTAGGAATCAATGAAGCCCTCAATTTCGATCTTCTCACTCTCGACCAGCATCAACCATTAAACAAACTTATTCTTTCAAAAAACAACATAGTACTTTTACCCATAAATGAACTGAAGAACCTGAAACATTTAAAAAAATTGGATCTGTCTCAGAATCAGTTGGATAATATACATTCAGATATCTTCAAGAACCTAAACGATCTCGAAGACTTAAATTATTCCCATAATCTATTATGGGGTTTCGATATTTCCATTTTAAACATAGACTCTTCCCTTTCCAAATTTAATTTGAGTCATAATCAGATTAGTAGCCTGGAGAAAAGCTCAGAAAATATAACAACGAAGTTGAAAGTCCTTGATGTGTCTCACAACAAGCTTAATAATCTGGTAGTGTAGTATATATTTTATTTAATTTTGACAGTAAAAATTATTAAAATTTTTTTGATGATGTTATAACAATAAATTATAATATAAGTAAAAATAATCATATAATATGTAATTATTTTATAATATATTAATATTATATACTAATCTCTTATTTGTTTCATTTTACTACTTTGTAGAACTTCTTCGATGATTTACTGGAGCTGGAATACTTGGATCTCTCCTTCAATAAACTGTTTAGTCTCCCAGTCAAGTCACTGCTCCGTCTGCAGCATTTGAAGATACTTTACATCAACAATAATCATCTCCTCGATTTAAATCTCCAAAATCTTCCATTGTCATTGCTGGAACTTTATGCAGAAAACAATTTTATCAATTGCTTATCACTACAAAAATCATTAATTTACACCTTGAACATTCAAAACAATCGCATTTTTAATATATATAAAAATTTAACATTATTGGAAGGATTAAAAGATCTAAATATTAATGGAAATTCCTTATCGGAATTTCCGGATGTTTTTCTGAAAGATTTAGAAACGCTGGATTTATCCTTTAACAATTTAACAATGATTCCTCAAACGGTTTCTATTAAAAACTTTCCAAATTTAAGAATTTTAAAAGTCAATGGAAATCCTTTAAAAGATGTAAAAATTCGGTCTGAATTGAGATTGGAAAGGTTTGAAATAAATTTTGTGAAGACGATTGAAGAGATTGATAAAGAAACATTTCTAATGCTGCGGGAGAGGAAGAACGATTGTATTAATATAACTGTTTCGAATAATAAGAAGTTGAGTACAATCGAGGAAAATGTTTTTCAGCACATGAACATTTGTTCTGTAAGTATATCTTATAACTTGTTAGATAAAAATATTTTTTACACGTAATTCTTTTTCTTTATTTTCAGCTAGATTTAAGCAATAATTGCTTTGCTCATTTGCCATCCAAGTTATTTGATGTAAATGTTTCAAATGCAAAATATCTCATTAATCTACAAGGTAATCCATTTATTTGCAATTGCTCACTGCAATGGATGTTAAGTGCATTAATCCCAAAACTTTACTCGATAAAGCCTAGCCTGTTAGAAGATTTAAGGTAATTACAATATAAGTTAATGTATTGTATGTATTATTAGAAGATATTACACAAATCATGAATAGGTAAATGTCAATAAGTAAATAAAATGTTTTTATTTTAAAATTTTTTAATTATAGGTGTGCTGGTCCACCTCCGTTAACTAATAAAAGAATGATCCATTGGTATAAATGGAAGGGAAAAGTTTTCTGCGGTGACTTTTCGCATTTTGCAGAAAGAATGACTGTTAATATTGCGAGTATATCTAGCAAACAGGTCGTGACATTCGAAACCAGTCCCGGAATGATCGCTGCTCTGGCCACGGCGATTACCCTGTTTGCAATTCTAACGATAATTGGCATTCTGTTGACTCGAAGAATGATCACGAAGAAAAAACGAATCAATCGTAGATTTTAGTAAATATATAAAAATTCAATCGTAGATTTGCAGATAGAATGAATCGTGTAACCTGTTACAAGTCAATAATTCAGTAATCAATCGAAATAACGATAAAACCTGCTAAAGATAAGCTCAAGGGTAAGAAAAGATACACGTTATATACATAATTTTTTCAAAATAAAGTCTAAAATCTCGTGAGATCACCTCTTTTGGATTCTTTATTAAAAATACTATTTAAATCATTGATTGAATCTCTTTGATTCTCTTTATTTTATTGAATGTTATTTTCTTATAAAAACATGAAGACTGTCATTGTGGGAAAACATATAAAAGATATTATTACTTCTATAATTTAGCGCAGCTTATACTCTTGCGTAAATTAGCTGTCATAATCTCTAATCCTTTCTTATCTTTTTATTATAGCACTTATTGTAACAGGAATCACGCAGTCTGCACAAATAATATATAATAATAGTTACCATGTATAGAAACATATCGAGAATTTTGTTTTCACGATTACACGTGCTTTGGTAAAGTTACAAAACTATTTATTTTAATAAATAAGTTTATGTTTAACGATATATTCTTTTCATATAGCTTTAAAGTTTATAATTATATGAATTTTTTCATTGACTAATTAATATTTTTTCAATTACTAATTAATGTAACTGATTAATTAAATCAATTATTTAAATTGATTTGTACTTACAAAGAGTTAAATTATTTAGTCTAATTTAGTTTAATTATGACTTGATTTGGACGCAAGGGTAATTATTAATTTTCTCTTTGAGTCATAAGATTGATTTCTTTGTGGCTATAATGCGCGAAGAAGACCTTTACGAAATTCTGATTCAATAAAGTCGATTCTCCCACGTTTATAACACATGAAAATGATTCTTATGTCTAAGATTGTAATAATAGGCGCACTTGTCAGTGTCGTCATTAGATATCATCGATTTGCCAATGACTAGACGTTACTCTTGGAGGGGGATTTTCTCTAAGTTCGGTCAAAAAATTGCAAATGTTTTGATAATAATTCGGCTGGCACCAAGTTTCGTTATGCGTGCCACCCACGATTGGAAGTATGCGCTTGCACGTGCTTCGACAATTCTTATAGAGGTCCTGCATCATGCGAGGTGGTACCAATGTGTCCGCCAGACCAGAAATGAACAGAGTGGGCACTGTGACTGCGCGAACTTTCAGAATAGATAAATACTGTAATAAGAAATATGAAAATATAAGAATATGAGAATATATTGCACAAGAAATATGTGATCATAAAAGATATTTATTACTTTTAAAGATTATATATGAAAAGAATGTGAATAAGTTATTATTATATTATAACAGTAATAAAATTAAAGAATAACAATATAATAATAATATTATTATTGTTACAAGTTGCAAACATTGACAAAATTATGCTATTTTTTTAATAAAAGACATGCTATATTTTTTTTAAAAAGAATTCGTAATTTGTAGAAAATCGAAATAATCGTGTATAAAATATAAAAAAATTAGAAACTTTCTACTCTCTTCACCTTGTTCTTGTATACAAAGAGTGGCAGATACTGTAGAAATTTGGATCCGACGAATAAGGCGGCCATATCTGGAATACTAGTGAAGGTATTTTCGAGTATAAGGCACCAAATCCTCTGCGAATTTTCTTCTTTTGTGGCTAAATCGATTGCTACCGCTCCGCCTATCGAATTATCAGATTGAAAAATAATAATTAAAACACGAATATTCGAAATAATAAAATAAAATTTGTTTCTTTACCTAGTGATCTACCGAATACTATAATTTCATTAGTATTAATATCCGTTCTGCTGGACAGATAGTCTATTCCTGCTCGGGCATCCATATAGAGACCCTCTTCCGATGGGGAACCCTGCGACAGGCCGTAACCTCGGTATTCTAACATTAGAATATTACACTGAATATTATGATACAGTCCCACTATGTTTTGCAACCTAGAAAAAATCAATATAACTTATAATATATAAATATATATAATTTATTATAATACAACTTTTCTTACTAATACACATAAAATTCTATTATTTTTTATATAATAGAGATTATACAGATATAATAAATGAAGAGCATTTCTGACGATATTATAATTAACGAAATTTCTAAGTGCTTTAATTTGTCATTATTGTTGTAATAATTTACTTTGTTCTTAATATGTGAGTATATGTAACAAATAGTGAATATTAAATAAAATAATAAATGCTGAATACCGATGGCCCATGTTGCCAGCATTGCCATGAAGAAACAATAGTGTAGGTGCTTTCCTCATTCTGTCCTCCGGTTGGGAAACAAAGAACATGTGTAGCATTGTACCATCTCCAGCTCTGGTATACACACTTTGATATGGTAAATTAAATATTGAAGGAGCTGGTACATAAACTCTGGAATGAGATGGTAGTTCTGGATGATAAAGAAGCTGATCTTCCCTGTGGTATAGTATTCCTGTAACAATAAAAAGTGTTACAAATATAAAAATAGAGGACCTTAATAATATAGTTGAGCTGATAAAAATATTTCTATAGATTAATAAAATAATGATAATAAAAGGCTTTGTGAGAAAATAATACTTTCTATAGTGAGAAAGATACAAACCAGTTGTGGCAAAGCACAGCAAGAAGAAAGCTAAAATCCCACCATATAACCAATATAAAAGGAAGCAGACAAGGATATAAATTCCACTAAATGCCCAACACTTCATGGCGACACTACCCAAAAGTCTCATTGGCCTACTGCGAGCTAAACGTATTCTGAAGGACATTATTCCTGTGTTTTGTCTAATTTGACAAAGCTCTGCGTTATCTGAACAGCCCAGCTGTTTGCAATGAGCAGATTTGTCTTGGTTTAAAGACAGCCATGATCCATTAAATCAATCACTACAATCTTTTACACTTCTCTCCTGCAGAAAATTGATAAGTATTCTAGTGACAATACATTATTATAATTATGATTTTTATGATTATTTATTTTTTTATACATCTTACATCAAAATTGATTCTAAATTTTATAACGTATCTTTATGTGCCAATTAAATAATATTTTCTCAAATAGAAGGAAACGCGTAAGAATCGTCAAGAAATTATAAGATTTTTCCATAAAAAGTTAATCACAATTTTCTCATCTACTTACAGATCATATATGACTAAATATAAATAAAATCAATATTAAATTAATAAAATCGGATTATATACGCTTTTCTTTTATCGATTTATAGCTTACATAAAAATAAAAGCGAATTACATGAATTGTGTAAATTAAAGTATATATGTATTATAACCTAATCTAACCTGTAGGATATTGACAGTTGCATCGTACAAAATTGGACGACCTAATTAATGGAATTTTTGACAAAAGTTAAAACGTGAGGATTCATAAAATAACGATTGCTCGAATCATGATTATTATTATTATACTTTGAGCATCGAGCGTTTATTTAATCTTTTACGCGCTAAATCATACACACAAATTTAGGTTAGTTTGTACGTACATATGCTGCTGCACTTTTTGCACTTTTCATCGAATGCGCGCGCCATTAGGGCGCGTTCAAAAATCATATCCCGTGAGGTACAGTTGCGTTTAATTGACCAATCAGAAGTTTTGATTCAGAACAAAAGGAGCAAATTTCATGGGCAGTGAATGCAACAGCAGTTTAGTAATTTTTTAGATACAATTTGGTGATTTCTTTGATTCGCTGCGCTGATTGGTGCTGCTCATGAAATAGGTCCTTAATTTCTAGGAAATTAAGGACCTATTTCATGAGCAGCACCAATCAGCGCAGCGAATCAAAGAAATCACCAAATTGTATCTAGGAAATTACTAAACTGCTGCTCGATGCTGTTGCATTTCACTGAAATCTTAGCTTTCGTAGTTTTTCCGAACTAATCTTCGCGGAGGCTCGAATTCCTTTGATCTTTGATTGTGCTCGGTCTGAAAGAGGATGTAAAGAAAGTGCGAAGAGTGTAGAAGATACAACTGCCGATCTTGTGGAACGTAGAACGTAGGTCGTCGTGTACGCGAATCGCCCGGGCAGCCGGGCACTCGCGTTTCGATAGTCGTCGCATTCGAAGGTGCATGTACGGAATAACCTCGCTCCGCTCGTCCTCAGAGGAACGTACGCAATGACGGAGATAGTGGTGGCCAACGACGAGGAGCAGTTACTCTCGCGGATCTCGAATCTTGTCGCTCGCGCCGCCGACGACGCAATCTCACGCGATGATCGGATCTTTCGATTCGGAGTATCAGGTGATCCCGGACAATTGTTACAATTCTATCCTCTATCCTCTTTTTTTTTTTTTCTTTTCATCGCACACTTATTTAGCTCTACTACATCTCCTGTATATAACAATTCTCGCGTTCTATAATTCTATAAGTGTATAGATATATGTATATGCTAAAGAATTTTCGTAAGAATCAGATTTCCGTTTTTACTAATCTTACGCGAAAAAAAATAATAAAAAACTTAAATTTTTTTTAAATTTCACTAAAGGTCAAGGTTTTCGTATTGTCACGCTAGTCGCGAAAATGAACCTTTGCATGTAGAATTATATATTGTTTTATTCGCGAATGAACGAAACACTGACTAATGAACGGAACAAAACACGTTTTTCATAAAATTGATTTTTGCATATCTCTGGCATGAGGAATTATATTTTATTGAATTTATGTCGCAATTTTAATCTCTTATTCTTTTTTTTCCAGTTAAGTGTTACACTCTCTACACCCGATATGAAATTAGCATGTAATCGAGACAGCTTTGTCATCCTTTTGACTAGAAAAAATTCCATTTTTATTTTTATATCTATATGTATAATAAAAGTTATATGTACTTCTTATATTTATTAATATATTTTTATGTTTGGAAAAATTCTATCTAAAATTTGAAGAAAAATTGAGATTTTTACTATTTATAATATCATGAATTATGATCAAGTAATGAATTAATGAAAGAGAAAGAATATATATTATAGAAAACTAATGGATAATATAAATTTAAATATGTAAAATGGATATAGAAATATATAAATGTGTAAATATGTAGAAATTGTAAATTATACATTACATAATCGTAAAGCTTTATCTCACACACATACACATACATACTAGATATGATAAATTGGTGGATTAAAAATTACTTAAGAATTATTTCTGTTTTTGGACTTATTGTTTGTTAATACATATAAATGTTAAATATTTTTGCCAATTTAATCTTTTCCTACAAATTCATATGTAGAAGATTTTGATGAAATGCAGAGTGTAGCTAAGAAAAATATACATATTAAAATACGTTATTGTTGATCATGTTTATACTCATGTCAGCATTCCACATGACTAAGGTTAATTAATCGATTGGACAGTAGTATTATGTCGAATATTATGATGCATGAGATGACAAGGTTGATATTTCTAAGGCTGAAAATATATGCAGATATACATGGAAGAATTTTTTCCAAAATTTGTAGGTTAAGTAGCTTATACAGATGTCTCAAAAGTATACATAGGCATAGATATATAGAGTATTTTTAAAAAAGATTGGCCAAAATTGCTGTTTTAATTATGCTTAATTGTATAGAAATTGTATTAAAAAGTTTATACTAACCATCTTAAAAACATGTGTTAATGTATAATATAAAGGAGATAAAAGAATAGTTTAGATAAATATAAATAGATTTTTAGAACATTATTTTAAATAATCAATTTTATTATATATAAAAAGTTAAGTGGTGGGAACGAGTGTCTCAAAAGGTCATATGCAGATGATAAAAAAATTAATAAATTATTTTTAATTAATGATTGATTTGCTGTTTTTAGGTGGTTCAGTAGTGGAATTACTGGCCAAGTCTTTGCCTAATATCGCGACCGACTGGAGCAAGTGGCGTTTCTTTTTCTGCGATGAACGAGTGGTGCCTCTAGAGAACTCTGATTCTAATTTTGGCCTCTACAAAAGTTGTCTCATCGGAAAAGTGCCTGTCACTGAGGAACAATTCATAAAAATTGATTCAGAATTAAATGGTATGTGACTAACGATTTATTCTGCATTTCTATTGTATTAAAAAAGAAAGTTCGAAAAATAAGGACCAATTATATGTGTCAGATATGCTTGTGACAAGATGAAACTACATATACAGAAATTTCTTACTTCAATAAATTAGAAACCATTGTGTTACCAATTTATTATTCTTATTTATCATTGCGCTATAATTTAAAATGAGCCAGACAATTGTTAATCCTGCCAAGTGTAATATTCGGACAGTTTTGAAATTTTTCTATACAAAATTTATTAACGTCATTAAAATTCATTGTCAATGTTTGTGACATTTATGAGTGAAGAAATTTATCAAACAAATGTGCTGTCTTTTAAAAAATTGACTACATACACTGGCGGCGATGTTTGACTCTTACTTTTCGAGCGTCTCTTATAATAATTGATATATATTTTTACTTTATATATATATATATATATATATAGTTAAATATCTTATAATAATTATTATTTTATTTAATATTTTTTACATACTTGCAATTATTTTAACCCTCTCCCCCTCATTTTTTTCAATTTCATATTTTTTATTTACATCTATTGCACAATACATATTGATTTTTACTCATTTTATTATGTATTATCATATACATGCATTTACAATTGTTTTATAAGTTATTGTTTATATTATTTATTTGTCATTTATTTATTTATATGTATTTGTAGCCGAGAACGCGGCGAAGGATTACATTAAAAAAATGGCCTTCTTCTTCCCGCCGGACAGATTACCGAGATTCGATTGTTTGCTGCTGGGCCTGGGGCAGGACGGGCACACGTGCTCGCTCTTTCCAGGTCATCGGGCTCTCGACGATGAGAATATGTGGGTCACATGGGAGCTAAACGCGCCAAAACCACCACCTAGCAGGATCAGCCTCACCATGCCGGTTATCAATAACGCTCGCATGTGCGTGTTTATTGCTACCGGCGCCAGCAAGACCGAGATCGTTAAGGTAATTATCAAATTTTTATATTAATTAATTATTTGATTAATTTTGAATTTAATTTTACAATTTTGCACCTTTTGAAAATGCGAGAACAAGAAGAAGTATTTAATACTTTTAACTAATAGTAATTCAATCATTGCAATTAATAATAATAATAAATAATAATTAATAGAAATATATAATAAAATATATTTAAAGAAAATAAATAATAATTTCTATTTTAGAAATAGAAGATACATATGTATCTTATACCTCGCGACCACTTTCGAATGTACATTTGGGTCCACATTTAGAATGAGAAAGGGAATAAAAGACACAAGATACCATGCGTATCCAGCACTCTAATGTTGTCACATGGTCAATGTGGCAAATATGAATAGTAGGAGAGCAGCACAAGAGAGGAAGTGGTAATTATTAGGGAATTTGGAAGTAATTAATAACGCAAATTTTCTTTCTTCTTTGACTGTACTGTCGGATCTCATTTCTTGATATCTCATTTTCCTATTTTTAGCTAGCTTCTTTTAATTTATGAATTTCTATCTTGGATTTGGATATACTGTCTTCTTGTTGCCTTTTTCTCTCTTTAATTTATGCTTATTTAGTAAATTGATTATAAAATTATTTAAGAATTCTCTATTACCATTTCCTTAGCCAGCTTCGATTCTCCGTAAACTAAATTTGCCTCCTGACTTGACTTTTCTCTCACTACTTCATATTTGCCACTTGACTCTTAAAACATATAGTAGAAAGGAGAGACATGTTCCATTTGATCAATATTACAGAATTGCACGTATAAATTGGGATTGAAAGTCAAACAAATACGGAATTTCGGCTGTATTAAATTTATACCTTTATTGTTGTTCACAGAGAGTCTTGAAAGACAAAGAGGATTTGCCGGCTACAAGAGTGAACCCAATCGATGGCACTCTCTTCTGGCTGCTCGATCAGGAAGCAGGCAAACTACTTAATTCAGACTGAAACACGAAATTAACCCAAAGTAAGACCGCTACACAAGATTTGCACCAATTTTATAACATTCCATACCATATATTAAGATCGTCCTGTAATTCCATTGTAAGCCTTTCTTTAGCTTGATATTTTAATACATGCTTCTTCACTGTAATTTACTATTAAAATCGATAGAATATTTGAATAAGCATGTATTCATACCAAAGGCATGTAAAAATAAGCCATAAAAAATCAAATAGGCAACTTTTGACTGATATTGCTCAATAATATCGTTTATATAAAAAAATGTATAAACTTTATCGTAAATTAGTCTGCAGATGTAAAAAGACAAACAGAATTTAATAAAAGAATAAAATTTACATTTTCATCAAAAAAAATAAGAGCATTAAATAATAAAATTTGCAGCTTTATTAAAATACATAATTTAGTAACAAAAAAATTTAATTAAAATTTGTATTACTCATACATACATAACATAAAATACGAAGAAATTTAATCAAAGATAGAAAGCAAAGTAATTGTTTTATTATAAATATTTGCGATATATCGTCACTTTACTTAATCAAACCACTGTGCTGTTTCTATTTTTTTATGGTGGGTAGAAGGAAAATACAAACGAATTGATCACAAAACTTATTTCAGATATCGCAAATTTTAAAGCAAAAGGGATAAATAAGAAATGTATCTAAATATGGTGCCTATCAGAAATTGAAAGTCATAGATTACATGAACTATATATACAATATATTGTAATATATTGCAAAACTAAGAAAGCAGTGCCTTTCAATAAAGCAAGATAACGATAAATTCTCGGTTGTATTGTCATAACATATTTTGTGATAAATATTATTGCATTTATTTTAATATGAAGTAATTAATATAAAAGAATTTTGCAATACAATTTGCGTAATTTCAATGTTAATTATGATCAAAGCTAATTTTTATTATTGGATTGTAAAAAGGTCAGATTATTTCTTATTTTTTAAATCTCTAATGTTATTTAACTTTTCATATATAGATATATATAGTGTCTGAGACAATAAAATTCGCGAAATAAAATACATACCTTATTGCTGAACCAGAATGCGATTCCCTACAAAGTAGTTCTTTTGGGATGCTATATATGAATTCCAGCGTTTTTTATATCTTTCGAGTTCGCGAAATTTATAGTCAGACTCATGCAATGAAAATTGTATGAGAATTTAAAAGATGATTTTTGAAAAGGTGAGTATTAATTAAAAATCGCTCTTGTAATATACGCGATATTATTTTTTTAAAATTTATTCAATCCTGGCACTTTTTATATGTCTAATTTATATACAAGATATTCTAGAAAAAATAAATATGAATGAGCAATGTAATAGTACTTTTTGCGAGAATTTAGGAAGAAACATAAATTCTTTTTTTTAGAGAGAATTTAATTTTAATTAAATCAAAACAGGCTTAATTTCTGAGAAATAATTTTTTGTTAAAGATGAAAAAAATATTGGTATAATTCACAACTATTTATTTAGTTAAATAAAGATATGAGATTTTTTTTACTTCTTATATATAGTTAATAAAAGAATAAATTTCTCACTTTTGATGTCATAAACCAAGATGGATACATTGAAGGACCAGTGGCTTAAATACATAGAGTTGTTGGTTTAAATAGAATTTCAAGATTCTTAAACAAGTTTTTGATAAAAATAAATAGGATATATTATTTGAAATATGTATCTCAAATATATTTACGATATTGAAATTATAGATTAAATTCTCTCTATGGATAAATCAGAAGACGCATATCTTATCATGAATTCCGAGTTCTTTTATACTTTTAACTCTCCTGTAATAATTTAATAACTAAATAATAATTAGCTAAATTAACTAAATAATAACTAGCAATAATTTCACTTGCTAGTTAATTCTTTTTTCAAGGATATAATAAAAAGTATACTGTGTAAATTTGCACAATTAGTAATAAATATTAAAAAACTATATATGTATATAAAATTTAAATTAATTTATATTTTTGTGATCGGAAAAATCAATTCTATATAATCCAATAACTCATTCACGATAAATATATTTTGATAATTTTTTTAAAAACAAAAATAAGATTAATGAGAAAATGTTATTTGAAATTCTCTAAAAGATTTATTAAGAATTTATTAAGAAATTTAATTTTTCTATTAGAAATTTCAATTTAATTATAAAATTTAATTAAAAAAAAATTAAATTTTGTTGATTTTAATGTTATTCTTTTATTAATTTTCTTTTTATTGGATTTTCTATTAGTTCCTATAAGATAAGATAAAGTAAATTTAAAATTAAATTTGAAATTGAATTAAAATGAAATGTTTTTTTTTATTTATAGTTTATCGCCACCATTTTATCGCGTTATCCTTGAAAACAACTGGGATATTTATCGTGCGCGAGTTATCATCACTAGTTTCCGAACATTCATCGATAAACAATGTGTTCAACTGTGCACATATTTATAATACATGTACATACAGAATATACATAGTTCTCGTAAGTTCACAAAAATTATCTAAGGGAATGTGAATTATAATTATAGCAATTCGAATATATAATATAGTAAATTGCAGCGGCCGATGAAATCAAATTGTATCTACAAAGTACCAATAATCAAATCAAGATAAAAACTGAAGACTATATAATTTATAATAATATAGCAATTGCGAAATTATGTAAAACTCGATCCATTGAGTTATTTTTTTTTTTTAATTAATATTAAAATAATATATATTTTTTCCTTTATTTATAGGATTTTATTCCATCATGCTTCTATGAAAACTTTAAAATATGAAATTATGTTTTTAGAGATCAAGAATTCCACAGATGAATGTTATTTTGCAAAATTATACAAAATTTGTTTATTTCACAAAGCTTTCCAATGAATCAACTTATTTTACATAATTTTGCAATAATCTCGTAATTTACAAGATCTCGATATTGACTAATCGCGCGAGAATTCAGTTTATAGTCATATACATATCACAGTATCAATATATAACACGATCCTCCATTCTTGCAATTAAAACGGAATTCTTTAGATCGATATTACAGCGCTTTTACATATTGTAATTCAGTAGATATAAATTTTCGTGAACATTAAAGTCAGAGAAGTAAAAAAAAGAGAGAAGTTAGTGATCTGATAAAATAATGATCTGATACGTAAATAAATTATAAACAGAATTGAAAAAATTAAATTCAATAACAATTTTTTACTTTTAAAATAATCTTATATAAATGTCTAGCAATTTATCTTTTTATCACAATAATCATAATCAAAATTATATATAATTTTATTTATAAATAAATTATTTACTCTGTAAATTATAATAAAAAAAATTTATAATTATATATAGATAGATAATTATATTAATTTAATTACGTAGACAGATAATGATAATAATTTACATAATACGCAATTCTCCTTTTTTTGTACTGACTTGAATGTTTCCGCCGATAAAATTCGTTTTTATACTAAATAATAATCGAGAACTGGCCTTTCCTTCTTCGATCACTGTCACTTAAAACTTGCTCATATATTTGTTTACAAAAAAACATAATATTCTTTTTTACACATGGAACATACTCTGCCTTGTACTTATAAGAATCAGACATCGTTGCGTTATAACAATACGTATGACAGCAATTACTGGGAAAAATTGATAATTACGATGTTATATTGATTCGCAGTTTTGTATAAATTATTAATATTAAAATATTAAAGTATATTGAAATTTTAATAAAAAACCGCGAGATATAGAACGCTCAATTTATCAAAGAAAGAGTTTTCGAGTTAGCAATAATAATAAATAAACGTCGCAATTTTTTTTTCTTTATTTATTTTTTTTTCTCTTTGAGATAAAACGAACGAACATGCCTAATCAAACGACCATATATTCGCATGTCGATGATTATTTATGTCGAACAAAAAGAGAAAGAAAAGAGAGAGAGAGAGAGAGAGAGAGAGAGAGAGAGAGAGAGAGAGAGAGAGAGAGAGAGAGAGAGAGAGAGAGAGAGAGGAGAGAGGAGAGAGAGAGAGAGAGGAGAGAGAGAGAGAGAATAAGTTAATTAATTAAATTAATCCTAGTATGCATATTCATCACGTCATGTTGACGCCCAGTGCCTGCCGCAAATGCTCGTATACTACATAGCTAATAGACACGGCAGGTGCAACCTACGAAAAAAAAGAATATATTTTTTAGTAAGGGAAAAATAATCTTTTTTTAATTTTATTAACCAACATTATACATTTCTGTATGTTAAATATAGAAAACCATTAGAAATTTATATTTTTTATGATACGTAGTAGTACGGAGAGTAAGTGCAATGCAGAGAACCAATCAACAATACAGAAAAGGGCATACCAGAAAGAGCAAGCATAAATTTTCATAATTTCAACTTTTTACATGTCTTTTCTTAAGAAAATTTAATTATAAATATGAAGTATAGCGTTTATTTTGCAGAAAAAGTTACAAAAAACAAGATGTGAAATAAAATAAGTTTTATTAACTTATTTAAACAAATAATTAAATTCGAAATAAAATGCTATTTATTTAGAGAATTATCCAGAAATAAAGTTCATATATTGAAAAAATCGGAGTTTATATATTAAGAATTTATTTCTAATAAAATTTTAGAAAGTCTTAAGGAAATGCAGAAAGTGCAAAAAGTAAGGTTGTTATCACAACTCCGAGAAAGTTTATGTGAAATAAATAATTAAATTTATTATTTATTTATTATTTATTTATTTATTTTTTATCTATAAAATTCTTTTATAAAAAAAATTCCATAAAAATTCTATAAACTTTTATATATAGATACGCGTTTATATATGTCTATCTATTTCGTATTGATCATACCTTAAGAAAATTGGGTGTGAGGCCGCGATATAGGCCGCGTATTCCTTCGCGGCTGTAAATGTCCTTGAAAACACCCATCATCGTGTTGAGCGAATTATCTGGCGCGACCTCGGCTTGCAACCGCGTTCGCACCAGTGCCAACGGGTACGAACACACCTGGCCGGCTGTGCTCGACGTTGTGCCACACAACAACAGAATCCAAAACGGCGGTTGTTCCTTCTTGTCGTGTGTACGTAGGTAATTATTTTTCAGGGTCTACGAATGCATACCACGCAAATTAATTTATCGAGAAAATCTCGGAAATTTTATCTTGACATCGACTCGAATTGTATCAATATTGAATTAAATAATCGTATAAATATATAATTTATAATTTTGCATAAATAACATTAATATCTACAATATATAACGAAATCTCGAAAATAATATAAAGCATTTCTGTGTTTTAGCTTACTTCGTAGACGGCTAAATCGATGCCGGCATAGGGAAGTATTCCTATCAAATTGGGTACATAGCCTCTGTAAAAGGATTTTAAGCCACCTTGTCTATATATTTTTTTAGCCGCATCTACCATGCCATTGAACTCGCCCGTTTTTCGCAGCGCGAGTCTCGTCTTCAGCACCTGTAAAATTATTTGTTACATATTCTTATTCTCATTTTTTTAGAGTTTATTTTATACAAATGACTTCATTATATATATATTGTGTGTGTGTATGTGTGTGTTACATAACTTGTACTTTCTGTATTTTTTTGCCTGACAATCTAATAAGCTAATAAGTTAATATAACGTGACGATATAAGAGCTATATACACAACAAATTTACATGGCTTCTCGCGTCTGACGTCATGATTCAATATAGCTGCAGCGAGAAGAGTCTATAAGATAATGAGATGTATATACCTCGAGGGGGTAGATGGCCGATTGGCTGATACCACCGGCCATGGAGCCGGCGCAAAATCTCTCATAAAGTCCGAGCTCGCGCATCTCGTTGTCCGCCTTGATGGCCCTCTTCACCTGCTCGTACGCCATAAATTTGAGCGCCGTCTCCGGGCCAATCTTGAGCACGTTAATCCCATTGCCGCGCCACAGGCTGCTAATGCCACCCTCGCGCAACATGTACCTGAAGCAACTCATGATATTGCAGTGTCGTGTGCCGTGGACCTGCAAGGACGATCGGACGAGTCTCTCGTCGTGTTAAAGCAAACTAGACAAATTTACTCGCTCGCTCGCTCGCTCGACATGCTGCCGTAAGCGGGTCTTTTTCGAATAACGTATAATAAATGTGTATACAACATGTGATACACGACAGAATTTTAATTGTTCAGAAATTATATGTTAAATATATTTAAAAAATATATGTAATTTATACATGTATAAAATATGAAATTTCTGAGAATATTTGAGTTATTTTTAACTTTGACTATTGTTAAAGCAATGTAAAAATCAAATGAAGGCTCTTTGGCAAAAGTCATAATTAACAAATAGAACTTACCTGCAGGTAGACCTTGATGCGGTCAAGAGGAGCGGTGCAGGTACGCGATACTGCACCCGCTATCCCGCCGGATAATAAATGCCGCCACCACATCCCCGACACCATCTCGCCTTTTGTGAATTCTTCGGGGACACCGATGTCTTCCCCGATATCCATATACTGTAAACAAAAAAGAAATATTCCACAATTATTGAGAGCAACATCCGGTGATCCTATCATAGATATCAGACTTGTCAAAAAATTAATAATTTAAAAGATTATTCAAGGGGAAATCTTAAATTAAGTAGATAAGATACGTATTATTACATGTGTATATAAAGCATTATTTATACACACACTCAAACATATTTGTGCGTTTGAACGAGACTGTTTCACAATCTGTGAAAATACAAATTTATTGATTTGTAAAGTACTAAATAAAGGTACAAGATTAATAAGATGTACATTATTATGAAATATTAATAACAAATACTTAAAATTAATATCCTACGATACACACATACAATAATTGTTATAATAAATAATGTAATATTAATTTATATATATATATATATATATGAATATTTTATGTAATTTCACACAAATAATATTGAATAATAATTTAAGAATATTAAAAATATTAAGTAAAATATTAAAATCTCGAAAAGTTTTTGTCGCATCATTCATTGTTATCTTTTATCTTTAATCATTCATTGTTATCTTTTGCACAAAATTACGCAATCTAAATTTTTTTGCTTATCTGTTCTCGAATGAGTAGCTTTGGCCTTGAACGTAAACGTGCATCGATCAAGATGATAAGATTATTGTCGCGACTAACTTTTCGGTTTTAAATCTCTCTTTCTTGGGGACATCCTGTATGTGAATTACTTATCGCTTGCGATAAAATATGAAGTATCGCAGTGTTGTGTTTCGATGAAAGTAATCTATGTATAATACAATAGAGCTATTGTATTACAAAACTAATGCGTGTTGTAATTCAAAGCCTCGTATAGGTATTGAATCCGCGACTCAACATTCATAAAAAGAATGTTTAATTTGAATCTAAATGAGGATATATTAAGCCAACACACTTTCAAACACTAGTTTTTGCGCAATAAGATACTTAAAAGTACATTCCCCCTAATTGAAAACTTCATTCTTCATAATTAATTTCGATCTTTACTCAGATCCTATTCAGTTAAAGATTTATCACAAATTCTACTAATCACTGATAAATAATTACAAAAATTAATACTTTAAATCTTAACTTGAATGTTTTAAAGAAAAACAAGCTAAAATCTTTGCTTTATTTTAATTTTCATTTAAATGTTTGTAAAATTTTATATAAAAAATTTTGTATAATTTTATTAATATGCAAATTAGAACGTATTCAAAAATATGTACATATATATATATATAATATTACAGAAAATTATTTTTGTTAATATACTAAATAAATTCACTTAAATAATTGTTAAAATTATTATTATTATTTAATGAGCGACAAGGATTAAATTTTTGTTTATTTTGCTCATCATACATAATACAGATACTTAACTTTATATAAAACTCCAGAGAGAAATAAAAGTCAAGGTTGTCAATATTCAATGTGAACTTTTGAACTTTGTATCATTTATATTTCGTCATATTTGTTTTCGCAAGTAAACTTGTATTCCTTTCAAATTTGCTACTTGTGTATGTGTGTGTGTGTGTGTGTGTGATGAAATATAAATAATAAAAAAGTATAATAATAATTCAAAAATTGACACATTATGGATATTACGACAATCTCTCGACTTTTATTTCCTTCTAGAGTTTTATAAAGTTATAAATATCTGTATAAATAATATATTCTATTAATTCTACATAACAAAAAATGAGACAAACTCGTTTTATTTCATTTTTTAAATAAACAAGATAGTTGCAAAAGCGTGCATAACTTTGTGAAATATTTTCGTCTCTGGGAATTCCTCGCCAATTTCGCAAACATAACTCGTGACGTAATAATTCGCGAAATCACAATCTGATATTCTGTTTGCGGGAAAAGATAAAGAAATATTATTTTGCAATTTATTCGATACAGTATAATATAACAAATGAGACATTACGAATAAAAAGATGAATTGCGAGTCGTCGAGTAATAAGATCGATCACGAACTGAAAAGATCTTCCCCAGCATGTTCTTAGCTCAACTGGGCGACGAGCCAAACAGAGTCTATAGGTATAATATCCGAGGTCTATCCTTTCAGCTACATTTTCCGCGCTCAAAATAAAAAAAAAAGTATATTGGCAGCAAGACAGAAAAGAAAGATATGTACAAGATGTCTCTGATTAAACGCACTTTCTTTGAACTACGTATCGTTTAATCATAACTTGAAGTTGATTTCGTTTCTCTAATATCGCGGAAAATTGTTCATTCATTTGTAGCATATCTAAACCGAGCCCTCAAATTAAATTTCTATTAAAGTACAGTCTATTTGAAATCACAGTTAAAGTAAATGATTTTATTATCCATTTGGTTCTCTTCCAAAGAATCTTATATTTTTTATCGCTTATAATTCAAAAACTGGATGTCTCGATATTTTCAATATATTTATACATATGACATACTCTATAATGTTTGAAACTAAGATGTTTAATTAAAATAAATGTTTTAAAATTCGAAAATGAATGATTTTCAGACCCATATATTTACTAACGTTTCTTGGTTTACGAAGATATATCAAAAAGTAATGAGACAAAATTAATTCTTAATTAATTTTTATTTTTATCTTTAAATATTTCACATCTTTTTCGAAGCACAGCGTTATCCTGTCATAAGATTACTCGGGGGGCCGGACGTGACCTAATAACCGGGGCACAGATGTTGTTTGTCTTCCAGAACTGTCTCGTTGAAAACGAGATTAAGACAAAAATGAGAGTGAGTGAGATAGAATGGCATTTTATAAAGTTAGTTATTTTGATTTTCGATATCAAATAAGGCTGAAGACTATTTCATTCTAGAAATAAATCGTGGTCTTATAACCGGAAAAAACACTGTAATTACATTAGATTTAATATAGAGGAATCTTTTAAGAATATATCTGATAAATATTTAAGACAAAATTTTTTAAGACATTAGAGAAAACAAAAATTCCTGAAACTCGCATATCAAAATCACTTTCACTCATGATTCTGATCATTTCGCCCATCTTAAACTTTCTTTTTCCATTTAGGACCAACACAATTAGTAAACTTGGGTTCTGATTGGCTGTTTGAAGGCTGTTTCTAACATGATACTCACCCGTTGTAAGAGCTCATGGTAACCCTGCAGAAATTCCTCGCATACTTGACACGCGGACAAGGTGCTATCATGCTGGAGAAATCTTGGCTTCTGCAGAGCATACATGCTGCGATCGATCAGCTGTAATCGCGACTCACATGGTCGCGAACACGCTCGTCGCATGAGATCTGCCGCTCACTGCTCGCTCACTCTGAAGTCAGTCGTATCTACGCATACGATAGTCTCTATATTTCTCTTAAATTTCTTTAATTATTTTCTTCCTTTTATATTTCTTTTTCTTTGTTGCCCTCTCTACTCTCGTTCTACTTTTTTCTAATTCTGTTCTCCCTTTCCTCCTCCTTGCTTTTTTCTAATGTTTTCCTGCCTATTTATTTTTTTCCTTCTTTTCTCTTCCTATTTCTCGAGAACTTTCTCGATTTTACTTTATTATATTATCTACTTATATTTTTTCGTTTTATGTATAATTTATTTATTCTCTTATTTTTTATAAATAGAGTATTTCGTTTCTTCTCCTTTTGTTGTAATTAATTTATATTCAATAATATTATTCGCGGCACGTGGTGTCACAGAAATCACGCTCACTCTGTAAAGTCAGCCACACTCGTACACTGTGTAATAAAGTCTGTCGCACTCACACTGTGAGGTCTGCACTTTCGCGAACTTTCGAACTTTCTATACAGGGAGGAGTTTGCACTGATCGAGGTTACACAAATTTCTCAGGAATCTCCCGCTCTTTCTCTTTTATATCTTTAAATTGCCACTGATATATCCACCTATATCCACCGATTTCTATCAAATTATTCAGAGCGATATAGCGATTCTAAAAATCGTTGAAAGCGATCTATCAATTATAAAAATCGCCGACACAGATCCAACAACGTGAGTTCACCCACGTGGCCGAAGAAACTGTCTTGCTAAGAACAATCTCGAGTGGTCTTTAACGGCAGGGAAGGGAGGACGAGCTACGAACCAATGATTCGAACGCTCGGAGTCCGATTGCGAGACTAACGAGAGAAGAGAGTACTAGGAAAACCCGGATACAGAATCGCGCCCCTCCAAAACGGGGAACGCTTGCTTGTCCCCTTCCTGCATAACTGCTTGTTCTTTTCCTGACGTCACACGGCGCACACGTCATCGAGCAAAGATCTGTGCAATGACGGCCTGATCAAAGTCAGCGACCGTTGCACGTCCCACAGCGCAAAGTTCACTCACAATCTGATGAGAAGAACATTGAGAAATTTTAATTGCATTTTTCTACATTTTTGTTTTTTTATTCATATATATAATTATGCAGTAACGTTGCTATTTTCTCTCTTTCCTTTTTCTCATTGTTCAGTAATGGTTCATTGAAATTAACGTTTAGCAAGTTTTCAGTAATAATAATAATAAAATTTATGATAGTATCAATAATAATATTTATGATAGTATCAATAATAATAATAATAATAATATAATAATAATATATAATGATAAAGTTGTGCAGTTTTTCAAAAAACTTGAGTTTTTTTATTTCAAAATTGAGTATTTCTTAAAGCAACAAATCATGTTGAATTTATAAAAAATATCTATAAAAAAGTCTATATTTAATCTCTAACATTCTAATATCTCAATCAAAAAATATCAAAGAATCGCTATATCGCTCACAAGTTGAAGTTGAGAATCACTGTTATGATGTAACAAATAACTGACGAAACGTCGCGTAGTATTTCGTCAGATGTACTTGTGGGGAAATTTGGCTTTCATAATTTAAATGGATATTCGCTTTTGCATGTTTTACAAAGTATCAGCATGTACCAAACATCAGAGAATATGTACATACATACATATGTATGTGTGTGTGTGTGTGTATATATACATATATATTACATGTACATATAATACATATATATATATAATATATATATATGTATATATAAAAATGTGTGTATAAGATATACATATGTATATAAACCTAGAATAATAACAGATAATTTCATTGATCTACAAAAAACATAATTGTAATTTAAAAAAGAATGCAATTGCATGTAATAATAGTAAAAATTAATGAAAAATTAATTATGGTACTATTTTATCATTATCTAGTAATAATAATATTTATCGTCATATATGTAAATATATCTTATTTTTTATTCACTTCTAGTTTTGTTAAGTTAGTTTAATTCTTCTTATTTTTGAAATTTATATCTTTCTTTAATTAACATTTATTATTTTGCTTTTACATTTGCATTTTTCTTAAACTTTTGTCAATTGTTAATAGATATCACATTTTTTCTCATTAATATAAAGCTTAAGCTGTATAAAGTACTCACTGTTGTGTGATGCCAATATTCAATGATGTCACGCAAGGTAGTACTTGGTGCATAGAGGAGGAAGTCCCGCCATTCATCAAAACTAATTTCGAGGCTTCCATCTTGATCCATGCTGTGTTAACAATAAATTTATTATATAATATTTCAATATTAAAGCATTTTAATATTATTTTTTATATAATACTATTTGATAGTAAATAATATTATTTATTGAACAATAAATATATATACTAAAAAAAGTTAATAGCTAGTAATGTAATGTAATAATTTATAATATATGTATATATTCATTTTAAATAACTATTAAAGAACATAATTTAAAAAAATTAACAATATTATTTTTCTTATTCTTTAAAAGAAATTATTTTTTTATATATATAGTATCATTCATATATATATAATAGATAATTCAATATTTAAAACAATAGATCTAAAAATATTTATATTAGTAATAAGAGTTTGTAATATTTATTTAACTCTTCTAAATTTTTTAGTAACAAATAAAAAATATTTTTCTCTAAAAACTATAAAACAAATTATATGTATATTGCAATGAATTATATATAACATTAATTTAGGAAAGTATTGATATAGATAATAGTTAGTCTATAATATATATATATAATAATTATTACTACGAAATTTACCGTTGCAATAACTTTGTTGCTCCCTCTTGCGCAATTTCTATCCCCAGCTCCTTGAAAGCTCTTATCAGTTCTTCCAAATCTATCTTGCCTTTAAATAACAAAATATTGATAAAATTGTTTAACCCTGTTTATAATTTGTATTATTATATACTGTGAACAGGGAAATAAATTCTATAACTAATAATTTTGTAACTAATAAAAGTATACTTAATAAAGTATAATTAATAAAGTGAATTATTAATTAAACTATCTAAATATGTAAATGTTTTACATTATAATCGTAAATTTTGGTCTGATAGAGAAAATTCTTTAATTCCAAATCTGTACAATGTTTTAGAAAATTGATCTTTTTACTAAATACTTGCTTACCATCTCTATTCTTATCGAGATTGGAGAACTGCAGTCGTAGATTCTTCTCATGTTCGCGAACATAGTGTATGAATTCGGCCAGACTGATGTCGCCGCTTTTAGTACTGTCTGAACTGGCCAGAAATTTCTACAAAGATAAAGAAACCATTCTTCAGATATGTCCATTCTAATTTAA
Source organism: Lasius platythorax (assembly GCA_963971435.1). Taxonomy (NCBI): domain Eukaryota; kingdom Metazoa; phylum Arthropoda; class Insecta; order Hymenoptera; family Formicidae; genus Lasius; species Lasius platythorax. The sequence goes on from OZ020547.1 coordinate 14,073,824, forward strand.
ATGTCGAAAGTGCAGCTAAGAGAAACGATGTGTGAAAACCTATACCGTTATATTTGCACATTATTTTTAATCAAATTTCAGATTGTTTATAATATAATATCACTGTCTTCTTTCACATTTCTTTAAAAGACAACAATGATACTATCCGTCTGAGTTCAATTACAAGAGAACATATAATTCTTCATCCTTCACATTTCAATACTCTATTAAAGATTATTCTATTATTTTAATAATTTGATTGAAAATAATTTGAATCTATATATAATCTATATATATATATAATTTTAATAAATTTGATTGAAAAATCTTCTGTTGTTAAAGGTTATTTTGATCAATGTAATAATATATGTATATATATGAGACTAGCATTTAGAGCGATATTTTCGAATGTACAGTAGAATTTCTCTATTCTTCTATTCTAGATCTTTCTCTATGTTAAATCAGCTGTTTTCCTTTAAATTAAAACTCTTCTTGCACTGCATTTACATTAATTATGTTTGAAACATGTGATCATGTTGAAATTTTGAGATACTGTGTGCAGCTATGTATATATAAATTCATCTGTATAAACCTTCAATTGTACTTTTTGCACTTTCTCTTTTCAATCTCTTCAAATCCCGAATCACATTTCTTATTTTAAATGCAGAGAAAGTGTATCTGATACTAATGCTTCATTCCTAATTATATTTTTCATCAATTTTTCTCTTTATTCTCTCTCTTTTTTAATAATAATAACAGATATTACAATCTAATAAATCTTACAATTAGATCTCTATTTGTTTTATGTGCACTGTTCTCTTTTTCTCTTTATGTCTCTTTTCCTCTTCAACATATATCTATCTCATTCATTAGGCAGAAAGTGCGACATAAGCTACAGAGGTTTAGATATTCATTACACACATACACACGCCCACGCGCGCACATGATACACAGCCAATATAAGCAAAAATAATATTCATAACTAAAATGTA